>CM025853.1:35064279-35518627 GCA_003952965.2 Morella rubra
TTGTTTAACATTCAAGAAGAAGCTGAGGAGAGTTGATGGAAATAGCGGCGACCGAATTTGAACTTGAAGTTGATTTGTTTGTGTTTTTTTTACCACGAAAAAGGACATTAGTGGCAAGATAGTATTTTTGGGGACAAATTTCTCTGGCCGCTAATGGGCTCGCCGCAATAGGCAAAATCTCTTGTTGTGAGCATTCACCCTCTCAGTTGGTAGGTTGATCAGGGGTGGAGGACTCCACCCCGTTCCAACTCCTCTTCAAGAGACAAGCAGACCTTTTCAATTTAATTTTAAAAAATGGAGCAATATTTCTTACCATTTTAAGCTTAAAGATGATTATTGGTAGTACATAATCAAGGTTGTGCGTGGTAATTATAAAAACGAGTGCCTTAACAAAATTTTGTCTCGTCTTAAATACATAATTCGCGTCTGTCGAAAGTTCGAAGACAAAAAGAGGACAATAAAGGCAAACAAGCCATTAATGCATTTACGAGGAGGAGTCGATGCCGATCCATAAGAAGCGCTGGCCTGCAAACAAGAGGCACAAGCTCCTTTCATCATCAGCTTTGCAATGTTTATTGCCTTAGTTCTGAAGTAAAGAAAATGTAAACGAACTTTATAATTTAGACATGATCGATTACTGAGATGAGATTAACTACAAGGCGTTAATAATGATATTAATTGGTAACAGGAAAAGGTAGGAGACGGCCAGACGGGTAAAAAGAGGATGCTTTAACCTCTTGTCGCTTGTGACTTGCAAGACTTCGAGCTCACATTCTTTCATCGGTTGCTTTCTTGTCGGGTGTGTTTTTCCATGTTTCGCGGTTGGAGAGTTTGTTGTCTCCATTTGACGTACGTCAACTGGAATATTCTTCATCCTGGGCCGAGAGTTCATTGAGATTAATGCCGCTTCTCTAACACTTTCACCACCCTTTTATCTCAATTCAACCATGCTCGGTAGCTCTCTGATCTCTTTATTTGTTACCAATCTATCCCTCTCCACCCAAAATACGCCACATCAGCAACTCCACCTCCACCACCTGACTGCCTTCACAAGAACAGACGGCGCGCAGTATATATGATATAAGCACGTCGAACATAGCATAAGGCCATAAGCGGCCAATTGTTCAAGCACGTGAATACCCGATATATATATATGCATCTGATTCCATATTGATGATCAGGGAACCAATAATTGTACAGTATGTCAAACATGGGTTTGATATGGATAGGGGATTTCAATGGAAATTCAAGCCAGCAGGGCTCGCCAAATAAACAAAAATTCAAAACACTTGCTGATCATCAGGAACATACTTGAAAAGCAGAAAATTGCAAATTTGATATAGCCAACGGCCTAGCCAGAAAAATGCGCATTTCTTGCTAGAAACTGAAATAAAAGCTCCATGAGTCCGTGTTTTCCAGGGCAAAAAAAAGTATTGAACCTCAATATAAACACTCTACCCGCGGACCGCCATATATGTACGGCTTTTATCGCAATACCAATTAGCAAAGATTCGTAAGGAACCCAAGTAAAGAACTGTAGCAAACATTTGATCAGAAAGCTATATATTTCTGTAAAAGGAGCATTAATACAACCTTTGGGCATGTTTAATTTAATTTACAACGCTAGCGAAGGGATCAGTCAGCTGTTGTGAAATATTGATCTATGGAGTACTACGGACTTGAAGGCATGATTAATTTGAAATGTTGTCACATACTGTTAGGGACTATTTTAGTTGGCTATACTTCACATGTAATTTAGTTTATTTCCTGAGATATTAAGGTGTTTCGAAGTTTCTATGAAGAATTGAAGATAGAAGTAAAAAGCTGAGTTTTTACCCAGAAATGTCAAGTTAGCTGGAAGTCAGACGCAAGTCAGACAGAAGCGCGATTTGGGCATTGCAGTAACAGAAGTTGGTTAGTCTGTTTATAACTAAATGGATGACGTCATGAAAGACCCAAAAAGTCCGGGACCCTCCACTAAAATCTTGAGTCACCCAAAACTTATAACCCTCTTCATTCTATTACGAAAATAGAGCTTAGAAAAATCAAGAAATACCGTGCTTTCTGCGTGAAACTTTCTCTTGAATATTTCTGCCCCTTTTTCTAAGCCTTCGTGTGTATGAATTGAGAATGGAGCCTTGAAGATAAAACCCCTCTCTTTAGGATTCTTAGTTCAATAGATTGATCACCTTGGTTATTTTCCCAAAAGAGATTCAAGACTTTTGGAGGTTGCTAAAATCTTGAAGATCCAAGTGCCAAGTTTGTGCGTTTGCGGTTGTTGTGAGTTCGCAATGGAGGACGACAAGGTATGAATAGCTAGGTAAAGGTAGTTAGCTTTTTGAATGGATAAGAGGTTCTCAATCCCTGCATTGAAGTAGATCCGAATGATGTAGTTCGGGTAAGAAAACAAGTGTGTTAGACTAGGATGTTGGGTATTCTTGAGTCTATGGATGACTTTGTATTTCGAGTTTGAAAATCTAGTGAAATTGTTACTTGGCCTACGGGCCCAGAGAGTTTTTTTTCTCTTGGAATTTGTTTCCAAGAGATTTTCTCTTCGTAACCAAAAGATTTGTGTCTTTGTGTGGTGATTGATCTGTTAAATATTGTTTTTGATTAAAGTGTTAATAATCGTGAACTACAAGCTGAATTTTCAGGAGTTCTTGGTTTTAAAGAATCTTGAATATAGATTCGAAATTAATTGATTTACTGTCTGTTGGATTATTTGCATTACTGTAAAACGTGTGTGTATTGAACTTACTGATTAGGTTTGTGTAGTTTGTGCAGAAAACGCATTGTTAAATTTTGAATAGTTTTAAAGTTTAAGTTGCAGAACCTATTCACCTCCCCTCTAGGTTCAGTTGTTGTCGTATTGAGTCTTAAATAATTCTGTTCACATACACTACTAAAATCTTCGTAGTGCCTAATAAAGCAGAAAAAATTGATATACCAAATAGTTCGAAGCAAAATATTTGGAGCAAAATGCACCCCGTCTTGTCTAAGGATTCCGCAATACACTAAAGAATGAGGCATAATCAAAGAGACCAAAAGAACTAGGGAGACTTCTTTAGGTTGCGGCAGGTTGCCAGTACATAGATACAAGAAACTGTATCAAATTATTGGCAACGTGACCAAACCTTCCTCACAATAAGCTCAATATCTACTCTAAAATATAGTGGTAGAAGAAGAGTTAGAGGCTAATTAAAGAAGAAGATCAAGAAGATCAAATATAAGTTCAAAGAAAATCTTCAAGCAGGCACCCAAGCGGTGGCAAACACAACATTATGTCCTTTCCAGGTAAGCACGAGATCTTCATCTTCCTTCTTCAATCCCCAACCAGCTGCATGCTCATCTAGCATGGTCTTTACCTCTGAGATCGCATCCTCGCCAAAAGAAATCCCACGAAAATCAGCATTTCTCATTCGTTGCACCCATTGGCTTTTAGTTTCAAGCCGCTCAACCCTCTGAAGGCCTTCCTGCGCTATCACATTCTCAATCTTCCAGCATATATCGGCTTCATACCACTGCCTCTGCTTGCTCCCTCTCGGAAGAAATGTATCCATGGTATCATAAGGTATCCATAGATAATTAAACGCTGACCTTAACCTACATTGCACGCTGTTTGATGTCAAATCTGCATCTTCGTCTACTAGAATAACGATGGTAGGGTCTAAGCTCCGGAGTGCTTTAAGAAATATTGTTCGAAAAGAGGAAGTGGTAGACGAATATTCGAAAGGATAAGGGCTTGAGTTTGTACACGGAATTGCTACAAGGGTTTCTTCCGGAATGTAATGAAGCATCATGTGGCAGTTAATAACTAGTGCCTCCCCGCTTTCGGCGTATACTAAATGTTGAACCCGAAGTTGTTCGATTAAGTTGGCAAACCCGTCTTTGTAACTTGAAGGACTCACTCGAAACTCCATCCTGACATTTTTTGACCTAGCGAAATTAACCAACTTTGACCCCAATTCCTCATACGAAAGGTCAAGCTTTGGCGGGACGTCTTCTATGGCACTGGCTACGGTGAGCTTGACCAGAGGAGGGACCTCGTGACGATTAGCTATGGCATCAATCAGTGTAGGGATCTGCATGCAATGTGTCAAGCTTAAATCAACGATGTGAATGACCGCGTACCCTTCAACAGCTTCTAAAATTGTTGCGTTGGCTGCTGTGAATCCAAACCGATGCCAAGGGGTTAAGTCCACGAAGCTAGCGAGTTCAATGACTGAGAACTTGTGTGTATCCATCGCAAGATGGCTATGAGCGTTTGCCATGGCTGCCAGCATTTTGCAACTTCCACTTCTAGCTGCGCGAGCAATAAGAGCTCGGAGGAACCCGCAAGTAAGTCGCTGATTTGAGTCCCCGTCCGGGGGTGCAGTGTTGTTTAAGACCCAAAGGATTTGTTGGGCTAGAGTGGCATCATTGCTTTCAATTGCATTGGCACAGTGAACTAGTAGCTGCTCCATGCAATTGGCGTCACCCAAACTCCCTAAGGACTTTGATGTGGGAAACCCAGGCCATGGCCGAGTCCTACGAAGATGGCTTTTGTTCATGGTGAGATTGGAAAAGGAAGTCATGTGATGTAAGGGATGTGGTGGAGCCTCGGTGAATTGCATCATTTACAGAGAGGGAGGGGGAGAGAGAGTACAAAAATATTATAGAAAAGAGCAGAAGAAGAAAGGAAAGAAAATGGAATTCAAAAATCAGAAAGTAGCAGAAAGAGAGAAAGTGACCAGACTAGCAGTGGGTACCTTTGCCATTGGGAAACGATCCAACAGGGGTAAAATTCACCGGTCCAGTTTGGGAGAACTCTGCGAATGAATCAAATAAGATAGACAGTTCAGCTTTTCCTGTGAGGATTTTGTTGTTCTTCCTAAGGGAGAAAAAGGGACTGATCAGAAGGGAGAAACTCCCTTCCCAAAAAACTTGGTTGAAGTCAATTGCACAAAAGAGACCTTTCTATAGCCACATCCCAGGCTTTTCAGTTGCCATGCAGGAAGCAATGAGGCTATGGAAGCAGTGATTCAACAACCTTTTTCATGGCTACAAAAGGGTCTTATCCCTCTTCTCAATCAGGCGCATGAGAGAGACAGAGAGAGATAGAAAGAGGGAGGTGGGGTATTGAGGAAAGAAGGTGGATGTGGGGATGCTTCTGTTGGATTTTGGACGCATGTGAAATAGCCGGCCAGGGGGTTGTCTGGATGCGGGAGTTGGGCTTTTGTCATGTAATGGTGGGGTGGGGATTGGAGGCAGTTAACCTTTGGCTTACTCAGTCCCTCACGGGCTATCGTATCATGAATAAATCATTATATGTTCTGCTTTGCTCATGTAGGCATGATTGTTTTCATTTTTGAAGTTTTAAAGACCTTGTGTGTTGCCTGATTATTTCTCATTGCTCCATCTTGGTGGGGTTGATCGACAAGGACTTATATTAGCATGCCTGGTTTTGATTGGCCTCCCTATATTCTTGAGAGACAGAGAGAGAGAGAGAGACAGAGAGGGATCGATCAGGTAGGGTCACTCAAATGAGTCATGGCAGCCACAATTCACATGGATCGATGACAGACAAAGAAAAGTCATTATCAGAGCCAATTAGGATGTTGGAATAGCTTCTCTTTCATTATCTCTCTCCCTCTCAAAATTGTAAATTCTTATCCGCGTTCAGCTCCTCTGTAGAAATCGAGGACCAGTTTCGATAAGTTTGAATATTCACTAGAGCCTTGAATATATAGAGGATGTAAAAACCGAATATAGCGGCTGATATCATGTGAAGGTACGACCTTCTTACAGGTCCATACTCTTTGTTTTCCTCTCTCATCTACGCTCAGGGCTTCCTGTCGCCCACATGTGATTTTTTCTCTTTTGCTTCCTCGTTCAAATACCAGCTGTTCCCATGATTCCAACTGCAGCCCCAACTTAAATTGACTACTCGGATTATTGCTGAACCAAGCCGGCTAGTCTTTTACTTTTAGTATTCGTTTAATTTCTTGCATTATTCTTTTGACAGGATCTCTCGGCTGTTTGGGACCTCCTAACCAACTATATGTAAGATTTCTTATATTGAAGGGAAAATATCAAGTACAAAATCAAGCTTTCAAAATTTGCAATAGTTCTCCGCATGCCATGCATGTTGTTTCGGTAGGGTAGTTTCCATGCTTCCAAACTTTCATGTTCAAGTTAAACATTTTTGTCTCTTTCCAGCGAAAGCTGGCTACACTTTTTTCCATTCTTTGCACGACATCCGTACGAAAAATATAAGTTTTGAATCATCTTGGTGAGGCTTTCGAGAAGATACAGCTTATTAAATAAGAGTATAAAAAGAATCCTGGTGAAGCATATAAGGAAAACCATTTGAGTTAAAGGAGTGGACTTTAATAATTCCCCATGAGAATTCTGAGGAGGATTCCTAGAATTCAGATACAAGGACTAGAGGACATACGAGCAAAAGCAACACCTTCAAGCAGGTTTTGGAATTTCTGAGAGAAGGGAATTTTGTGGCATCCATGGTCTTCGGTTTCTTCCATTACGACAACACGAAAAACAAAGGTGCAAGCATGAAAAAAAGGAATTTAGCCATGTGCTAGCTGGAGACACCCAAAACTGATGAGCATTTGTTTTTTTGCATCAAATCTTGTATAATAAGCGCACGGACTAAGGAACTTAATTCCCATAACAGATGGAAGCAAAGAGCGTCCAGACACCAGCTTCGAATGTTGAGCTGCAGGACAGGAAAAGGACAACCCATGAATCCATGATGTCGATCTCGTGTAATTTCGGAGCCAGTGGCAAATAATTTATGTGGTACTACGCCTAAAAATATAAACTCAGTTCGTGTAAGAGCTTGGTAATTTCTCCTAAACTCTTGTGCAGGAGATTATGGTCACCATATATAATTATTGACTTCGCTTTTTTCTTCTTAATAACGTCGGAAGATTTTATTGCGACTCTGTCAATGAGTGTCACATACAGTAATCTCTCTCGAAAGAGAGGATATATCAATAAAACCACGCTCGACAAGGATTAAATAAGTTGATCTAAGATCATAACATAGAGCAACTGCTAGAGAACGTGACATCGACAAATGTAGAAATTACTAACCCAAAGAAGAAATGCTAATTATCTTTTGGCGGAAGAAACTCTATTTTGAACATTGAGCGTTGTCATTAACCTGTCAGCGAACTGAAAACGAACGTCGACAAGGGATAACATACAAATAATGTCTGTTCGCGACAGAGATTGGATAATAATGTTTGTTGGATCTATCTCTGATTGGTTCTTTGAAGCTAAATTCCAAGCCAATAAAAATCAATAACGGGACAGTAAATCTCCATTTCCTATATTGTTGCTGCTGCATGCCAAATGTTTTTGTCAACTTCCAATTCCAAGAACACACACAGGTCAGCTACCTGAATTATTCGTACCTCGTGAGCTTTATATGGCTAGACAGTACTCAATATGCTGTGCTGGCCAATTAGCCAACGATACAAAACAGACAAACCATCCCTGCATCTTCTTCTCTCTCCCGCATTTCTATTTGCTCACAATTTTATAGGAATAGAGAATGTTTGGTAGTCTGAATTTTCTGTCTTTCCTGAGTGATAGGAAGAAAAAACAATTTGCGTCCAAAGATAATATACGTTTTGAAACTTTATCAATTATTCGTTTATACACGCAGAGATTCTTTCAAAGAGTATATATATATTATATTCTTTGTTTATGGCCAACTAGATATTCTACTTGTCTTGGTGACAATTCCAATTGTCTAAAACTAAAAGCATCACAACCTCGACGGATCTTCAAAAAAGGAAAATTAGCCCCGGTGCCCTTTTAGAGGCACGTGTGGGCGTCACGTCCTGGCGAAAAGTCAATTATAACCTTTTTCGGTGCGAGGTAAAAGGCTGAGCCAAGATATGGACAAGCTTACAGCCGTCTGCCTGCTGGGCTGCGATGACCTTTTCTGAGCTTAGGGTTGCCATAACTATGGGCCAACCTGGGCCATGCAGGGATCAAAACATATACCTTTTTCAGATGTCGTATACGTCATTCGTGTAGATCGAAGTGGGCTGTTATTGACCCAAAGTGTATTATGGCTATCTACTCGTCGCTACGGGCTAATAAAACCAAATGGAGCGACTGGGTCCCCAAGCTAGAGGCTTGGATGGGCCAAGTTCTCAGGCCTGCAAAGGGCTTCTAAACTTTGAGGATGAGCGAGAGAATTTTTTTTTTTTTTTTCTACTTATTCGGCATCAATTAGTTAATCCGTCCCACTAAAAGAAGGACACAAACTGTCAAGAGAGATACTCCAGACTGTTCTAGTGATAGTAAAACCATCAAACTAGACCACACGAAAAAACATACGCTGCTGCGTAAGGCATAAGCTACAAAAAAACTTTTACCAATATTCCTGTGTAACCAGAGATGACGTTTTTTTTATTTCCGCAAATGACCAGAGAGGATTTAAGTGCTCTTTCAGCTGTGATTTTTTCTCTTCCCTTTTCAACCCTTCTGCAAAGAAATCGTTATTTCGTTAATTCATTAATTCATTTATAAAAATTACCCCCCTTGTCTCCTATTTCTCCGTTCTACTGGCCACTGCTAAAGCTATTTTGAATATATTACATAGATTGGCTTTTAATTAGTCTCACTGTTCAGTGGCAAATTGTTAAATTGGAAAACATATCTGCAATTTTTACACGAAGTCGAATAAGAAGCAAATTTGAAGAAAGGCTATCCGATTCATAGACCACCATTTTTTTTTCTTAAAACCTTTTGCAGCTATAATTTGACCTTTAAACTACACAATAATCCGCTTCTAATTTTTTTATTTTATTTTAAATTAAGCCTCATACAACCAAGAAATTAATACGAAATCTAGTAATGAACGATGTCAACTTAATCCTGAAATGAAGGGTCGATTGGTCCGAGGCAGTCGTCCACTGGCATTATTACGTGCGGCCAACCAAACATTCTCCCACGTCAGCGTGCATTTCCCCCCAAGGGTTTGGGGGAATCCAAGGAGGCGGGTCAAGAATCGATCATGTCAAATGGCGCGTGGATTGGCCCGGTTAGACTTTCCTCCTTTGTTCCTCTCTTTCGGCAAACTTCACGTGAACTACCATGCCTTACCACGCTTCCATGTCGGAATCAAGACTTCGACCTTTGAGAAGGCCACTCACATCTTGCCATGTCAGCTTCCGTATAAACAGAACAGATCCCCCATCTCTGCGCCCACCTTTAACAATTGCCGTCAGATTCTCTTTCCGACTTTCATGACAATTTTTTATCCGTCTGATTTCGATCCCTATTTCTTCTTCTTCTTCTTCTTCTTAAAGCGACAAATAAATTGGTCTGGCAACAAAAACAAACAGATTCACTTTTGTTTAAATTGAAATTTATCCGTAAATGGATGGTAGAGTTATGGGGCGATGCTACAATGGCAAGCTAATTGAAATATCAGTGAATAAAACACTAATTAAGCCACCTGATATAATTAATTGCCGGCACTAGTGGAATTCAGTGATCGTCAAGGTAAAATATCGGTACCTCTGTGCTGGGAAGTTGGGAAGGGGGCAGTGGCGAATGCAGGGGGCGGCTAAAAAAAAAAATTAAACATAATTTTTTTTTTTTTTTTTTTTTATTTCTTAAGAATTCGCCTCTTTTTAAGTTGAGTTCTGAATCCACCACTAAAACGGAGATGCTCACACGGCGGAAAGATGATTCTCTGGAAGGAACTCAGAGCCAAATCCCCTTCCCTGCAGAAGATTGATTAGAAAGGGGTTGTTTCTGTACTTACGGCGGAACTGTTTTCTTCAATTCCAGCTAGGTCTAGTTTTCAGATCAGTTAGTTAAGTTGACGGCTGCTTTTCTTAATTATTCCTAAACAAGCAAATAAAATAAGGTACATTTTGGTAGTTAGGCTGCATGATAGCTAGCTCTATAGATCTCCGCATCGGAGCATTCAAACACAACTGAAATAAAATATATTTTACTGCTGGAGCGCACCGGTGAAACTAAAATCACAACAGGAGATATGGAAATACTCGATCGGGTACTGTTTTATCAATTATTGTAATGCAACAACTTGGGATGCGCATTCCATTCATTAATTAATGTTGGACTGTGGTTGCAGTGTGATCCGTTTTATAATATTTCCAAATTGATGTAACAATAGCGTCTAGATATCTATGATAATAATATTGAGATTATATATGGACCCCACATATAGATATCTGTATGATCTGTAAAGGTATGAATTTATAGCTACGAAAAATCATAAATGTGTTGTAAAGTTTAAATTAGATATATAATAGTAGCTGATCATAGTGCCTAGCTTGAAGAAATTGCATACTAATTAATGTTTCAAGTAGTTTAGATCAAGGTGACCCTCTCATGGCGTGGTATCAGTCTATATGGATATATCTGTTAAATTCTCAATACATGAAGATCTTATAATTAAGAATGAAGGGTCTCTACTAGTTTTACCGTGGGCGACATCCTCGAATGGGTCATCTCTGTTACGTGTGACGTCTCCAAGTTTGCTTATTGTAACCTCTTATTTGAATCATTGACATATTGTTTTTCTTAAATATTTGCTCAGGGAATCAAAATTGAAGATAGTAAATGGGTGGAGAGGGAATACATCAATTTGTGTGGCTTTTGAATCTTTCCAAAGGCCGGTGTCTGTTCTGAACGTATGACTAACCCTCCAATGAATTAGGTTATAGTTGGAGATATTACCATGAAAAGCAAAGAATGTATAAACAAATGGGGTTTTGATATTACGTGAATCCAAGCATTATACCCACCATTCCGAGTCCCAAAAGCAAAACATCGATGCCAAAGGAAGATAGCAACGTCATCCGGCCATCTGCTTTCAGGTAGACCCAATTAGGTGCCAACTTGCATTAATAGTTTACTCAGTCAAGTCATTATATATCTTAATCTAAGCTATCATCCTCACTTCAATGTTGAGTGAAAATGATATTTTTGTAAGCTCTATATATAATATTATACTAGGGTTTCTGTTTGGTTATTAACTTATTTATAATAAAAAAACACACAAATACCTATCTTGATCTTGAAAAATATAAAGGAAAAAGAAAAGAAAAACAAAACAAAACAAAACGTAGATTGATCATTCCGTTTCTTTCCAACTAGGTCACTTGCAGCTTCGAGTCTTGAGAGTTTTAGGTAGTTTAATCAGTCGGTACGCAGGCAGCAGTTTTCCAATCGATGGAGCTCATGTGATGTTATAGATATAATATTGGGTGGAAATTGATGTGTTTTAAGCAGACCTTGTTTTAAATTCTACCAGATCTACTCAACCGGTGTACGAAACCAAACCAAATGCTTTATTTATTCCCTGGTTTTCGGTCCCCTGCTTGCAAATACTTTATTTTATGCAGACTGGCTTTCTAGCTCTGGCAAGATATATCAATGGAAGCCTTGCCACTTGACAGAGCAGGTGCTAAGAAATTCTACATTGTTTAACTTCTTTACATATATAATATTCTTTAAAAAGTGATATATCCAAGTGGAAGCAACTTAGCGGAATCGATCGATCCTATAAAAATAATTGTTTTAACCCGACCAACGACGAGTTGCAAGAAAACCTGAAAACGGGAACAAAACAGAAGAGGCTCAAATGAACAACTCAGCTTTTGGTATTGCGCTTCTTTACCTTTTCTTTATGATAATGTAATTAATTACGCAACTGTTAAGTGTTTGGACCCCACATCCGAAGTTACGCTCTTAAATTAATTTATTTTCACATTTTCTGTACAGTCGACGCTGATATCTGCATATATATTTAAATGGGTTGATCTGCACCAAGAAGCTTGGAATTTGTCGTGGTTCTCTATATTCAATGAAAGAGAGCGGTGGTGAAATCCGCGTCACACCTTCTCATATTGTCTTTGCTTGGAATAATTTTGCTGGCCACCCACTCTATATTCCTCTCCTCTCCACGTGTTTTTCTTCTCTATTTTTTCCTTCTTTCGTGTGTTCGCTTGGTGCACCAATCCTCTACATTACTTTTTGTAATGATTTGCGGCCGCTTGCCCAATTTCCGGGCAACATGCCATGTCGTAGTACTTTTTTTTTTTTTTTTTCTTTCTGAACATGTTACGTTGTACTTCACAGGGTATATAGTCTATAGATAAGTGCTCCAAAGAAAGGGACTTGTATAAAAATTGTATTCTCATATGATTTCAAGGTTGTATAATTCCTTTTTTTTTTTAACTTTATGAGAAAACTTATAAAAATTAATCAAAAACTTAGATCTATTTGATTTTTCTCTCGTAATCTCTCTGACATTAAATTCACAACTCGCTCCTCGAATATATCATGTATGGCTTTCTAATAATTTATGGAGACCGTCGATCAAAGTTGAGAAAAGACCCGCACCCCGGGGGGGGGGGGGTAAAATATGAAGCGCAAAAAACACGCAATAGGGCATTTGATAACGTATAGCATACAGAACCGGTCCCACCTGTGGTGAGAGAACGCAAAGGGACCAGAAACAAGTGGATGGAAGCTGAGGTCGTAGAGGGGGAAGAAGGTTCCGTGGGGCCCTAGGCAAATGCGGCGAGACGCAGCATTGCAGAAAGCAAAGCCATCTCACGCAAGCCGCTCTCGCACTATCCCATCCTTTTTACTTTTTTCTCGAAAGTCTTTGGGGGGGCTTTTCCCAAAATATTTTAAATAATTGCAAAAATTGGTGGGTGAAGGTGATGATGACGTGTACTCCACCCAATCATTCTCAATATAGGAGGAGAGGAATAGAGGAGGCCCTCAAGTGGAGAAAAAAAGAAGAAAGAAAGAAGGATTAAATAGGAGGGAGAGAGAGAGAGAGAGAGAGACTGTACGTATAATATTGAAGACAAAAGCCAAAACGCAGGGACAGCCAAAATCGACGCTGACAAAGAGCCGTACGCTTGGCTTCCTATTGGCTAAAAGGGACACAGAAACCGCAAAACTTCGTAGGCCATACTGCCTACCCCACAGATAGAGCCGACCCCTTGATGCCTTCTTCATCTCAGGACGCCTCTTTCCCTTCTCCAAAAGTCGCCTCTCTCTCTCTCTCTCTCTCTCTCTCTCTCCGGGAAGGAGATCCGGGGGCCCTTAGTAGAACACTTATGATATTATACGCGAGAATTTGCTTTAAAATACAGTAGTGCTTGTTATACCCTTGAATTTGATCGAGGAGATGGGATAGAGGAGTCTTTGCGTGAATTCTTCCTTTATTAAATATAATAAGGACGATTCTAGAGCGACCAAACGCTCTGCTACTAAAAAAATAATGGTTACTGGATAAGTTCGAAGAGAAAACCAGACATCTCTTGTTTTATCCAACAAAAGTGAGAAAGGAATGGGGTACAGTCATACCGTGCATGTTTTCTTCAAAGATTCAAAAAAAACGACACCACGCGCGATATAGGGTACGTGTTGAACTAGCTAGTTACAAAAGATGTCTCTACTCGGAAAACTATTTCTGGTTTCATTTGATGATAATTCACGAAACCAAAAGAAAAAAAAAGTTCACTGTAATTTGATTCCTTCTTCATGTTTTAATGGCTTAAGAAGTGAAGGAAACAAAAAGGCTCTCAGTAGAATGGAGGTAATTGTTCCCTGGGGATACTTTTAACATAGCTTGGGCTGATCATGTTACCTCTGACGTAAGAGGATAAACGGCACATCAAAGTGCATTCAGATGTTGGAGTCAGAAGACAAGAGAAGCCTAATAATACCAACCCGTGTTTATCAAGTTGGCAGGAGAAGGGAATAATAATTAATTATAGGAAGGAAAAAAACAAGCTATATCGTCAGCCAGTGGAGTGGAATCATTGGATGCACGGCTTATTCGCCACGTAATTTTGGAGAAAACATACATCGCTAGCTAAGGGGTGGGTCAAACAGTCATCACTGCGTACCTTACCTACGCCACTTGCGAGGCCACAGTGAGAACATGGCCCCCCCAAAAGATATGTAAAAGATCCTTTCAGTGTGCATGCATCTCTTTTCACTTGACGCAAAAAAGAAAAAGTGGTTCTTTTGCGCTTATACATACCGGTAATTTTGAACATATATACCGTTTTCAAGTTGACGACTAAAATTTTGATATGGTTTTAAATTGCTTGATAACTTATTCTACTCTAAAAGATCTATGAAAAAAAAAAACCCGGTCATCAAAATTTCTCAGCGTATGATTCTACCCAAGGAGTTGTTAAGAGTACTCGTGTTTCTCTAAGTGGTTTTCAGCAAAAGCCATGGAAGACATGAGATTTTTGCTTCCAACCCGGTCCCGACACGTTTTGCTAAGTGGATCATCATCTCGGAGTTATGGTCCCTATGGATACGCAACCGCACACCCATCCTCCGACCCATTTATAATTCGCGACACAAAAATTATTTACCATTCCGAGTGGTGTAAGAAATAATAAAAAAACAGTAAGTCCAAATAAGATTTTTAAGAGTATTATTCATGTTTCACAAGTCATCATAGCTACGTAACGTACAATAAACAAGAAAACATCACCGACAAACTTTCATCTTCCTCAATTTCTCTCTAAAGAACAAGAAATCGAGAAATCCTGTGCCGGTAATTTCACAAAATCGCGCTGGAGTTGAATTTCCAGTAAAACTCGCTCCCAAAGTAAAAAGAACCAAAATTTCAAATACACTAACTTAAAGGGGATATTACACTACACGCGCCGGCGAACGTGATGAACTTCACCCATTTCAAACGAACAACTTGAGAACCTTTCGCTCCACTCCATTTCCGTACTGATCTGCCAACCCGCTTTCGAAGCACGTGGTCGTCACAGACTCCTCGGAATTCATAGAAGGAGTGCCTGGCCGCCGGATCTCCGGCTTGTGGGCCAATACCTTCGCTGGAAAACTCGGAGTCAGGCGGAGATCGAGAGCAGTCTGATCATCGGAGGATCTCTTGCGTTTTGGGGAGACCTTGGACCGGGAGGTATGACCCGGATTCCCGAGTCTCCACATGTCTGTGCAGGTGACTTCGTCCGCCTCAGAGGCCTCGTCGGACGCTGGAATCGGAGAAGGAGCACCTCCCGCGAGAAGAAGCTCCGGCATCGGGCGCAACGTCCCGCCTCGTAGGACTGTCTCGACCGCTGCCTGGCACACGTGCCAGTTTCCCGTCCATAGAAGTCCTACGGCGCCGTTCACTGGGTTCACGGTCCGTCCACAAGCTTCAAACAACAAAGACTGAAACAAAGCTACAACACACACGAAAATAGAAGAAGAAGATAAGATAAATCGGAACGAATAGCTAACTAGCATGACAAAGAAGATGAAACAGATCGAAAGAGTCAAAGATAGGTTGAGAATTGAAGTAAATTATACATACCAGGTCTCTGGGACTCGGGGACGTTGGAGATAAAGGACATAAGACCGGCGCGGCCGAAGAACTTGGCGACGAAGACGGTAGCGTGGCCTTGGGCTTCTGGGGTCTCGATCCACTGCAAGCAAGGGCGTAAAACACACGACTCGCTGCAGCCCTTTCGAAGAACTCGACAGCCGTTGCAACTCATTTCTTCCTCTTAGGATAAACTCACCGGGATTCTCTCTCGGTCTCGTGATTCTCAGGAAGTTAAAAAGACTCGTTCTTTCACATGAACTAATGCCCCAAGACTGATCTTGATAATGCGATAATCCCTTCGAGCACAAGAAAGTGAAAACGAAAAAGAGTTTTGCTTAAGACAGAAGGATTATAGTGGAATGGGGACACAGAGAGAGAGAGAGGGGGAAATTAAGCTCTGAGGGGGCAGGGGAGGTCATATATAGACGAGAGGTCAAGGGAGGGAGAGGGCGAAGAAATGGGCTACGGAAGGTTGGGTTCTTTTAAACTATGGTTGGGTTAGTATGGGAGTGGGTTGGGAGGTGTGATGGTGGGGGCACACTGTTTTTGTTGGAGAGAGAGAGAGAGAGAGAGAGAAGTGTGTGCGTGGCGTGGCGTGGCTGTGAGATTCCAAGGTGTTGGGCGCGAGCGGCTCCGTGTCTCCGCGGATGGATGTTCCTCCACCGTTGGATTCTCTTTTGCTTTTGTTTGTGGATTGGGATAATTGATGGGGGCTCTTTTCCTTTCATCATTTTCCTTCTGCCCTTTTTCTATGTTCAAAAGTTGCAAAGTTGCTGCGTCTGCGTGAGTAGAATTTATGAAAGTGGGCTTTTTAATAGTTTTTTTTTAATTTCCCCGACTGATAAGCGCATAATCATATTCGTATTTTGTTTCTCTAATGCAAGTGGGTGAAAGATACGTTATTTTCAAGGTACTAATCATTGAGGAGTTTAGGGTGAGATCAGGAAACATAACCATGGTTAGCGGTGCAGGTAACGAAGAATTTATACGCTTCCGTGGTATGGACAGATTGGGCAAAACAACTCTTCAGGTGTTATGCCCACTGCCTGGTTCGAGATCAGGAAACATACCCCATGCTTAGTGACGCAACTCGACTAATAATACGATTAGAGTTAGTCATGGGTAAAACCTTCTACCCGAAAGGTATCGGTAGTTGGTTGAATCCCCGCACACAGTCATGATTAGAAGGGATAATTGATTGACCCACCTCTCATTTCCCGGTGGTAAAATCTCCGATTGCGATTGTGTGTGTGTGGTTCAGACTCTAGGCCGTGGGTTTGATTTTTTTTCCCTTTTTTTTTTTAAGATCAAGCTGTTAACTCAAGTGATTATAGTGGATAATTGACCCATCTTGAGGAGACTAATAGCAAAAGCGACATTTGGGAGTTGTGAGGTTTTGGACGTGGACTTGATTCTCCCTGTGATCAAATCGATGGCTCGAGTGAGAGATGGTAGCTGCTGTGGCTAGACTAGTCTATCTTGAATTTACTCATTATCTTAAAAAAAAAAAAATATAGTAATTGATTAGAACATTTCTAACAGTTTCTTTATTCTAGCATTTTTGTTAGAATAGATAACTAATTTAACAAAAAAAACTGAAAAATACTCCCTAACAATTTCTCTATTCTAACAATTTTTAACAAAAAAATTTAACATATAAACAGCGATTCTCTTAATTCACCATCTTAAAATATTAATATCTCTCTCTTATTTTCTTTTCTTCCCTACTCTCAAGTTTTCTCACTTTTCTTTTCTTTTTTTCCTCCCATACCATTAAAAAACGAATATTCAAAATATAAATATTATAAAAAAGAATAAAGAAATTTTTGAAAAATAATATTTAAATAAAATAAAAAATATATGGTTAAAATAGAGAAGTGATTGGGTGTTTTTAAAAAATTTGATAGTTAAAATAGAGAAATGTGTTTTTGGTTAAAATAGAGATGCAAATTTGAAGAAACTACTAAAAATGCTCTAAAGCATCAAAAGTGTATACAATTACGTGGTACTCTATGAGTAATTGGGTGAATAGAGATTAACTCGTTGTCAGCTAAAATTCATAATTATATAAAATATTGTTAATAATAAGTACACAGTAAAATTTGTTTTAAAAACATAACAGTGCATGTAATTCTTTTAATGGTAGGAATTTTTGTCCGGAATTTTTTTTTTTTTGAATAAGTTATTTGTCCAGAATGAATATGATTCACTTCCATCTAACCCAAAGTATTGTAACCTCAATTTCACAAAAAGAAGGATGAACAATGACATTTTTTATGTCATGCTTTGTCTGAGATCTTTCAACCAGAAAAATTCCAAAACCAGGGCTATTTGGGCAACTTTTAAGGTACTGAAAAATCCAAACCCTCGACTATTTGGGTAATATAAGTACAATTTATTTTGTTCTTGTTTGACCGGAAGAATATTTCCCTGTTTACATGTTTATTCATATATATATATATATATATATATATATGCACAAAAATACGTTTTAAACCCTGAAGTCCAACCCGAGTTAAGAGTAAACGAACCTACCATCCCAAGTCCGGTTCAAATTGAGGCATTATAAGGTGATCAGAAGTTGGAATCTTGAACCACCAAAGTTGTACGACTCAAACATATAGAGAAATTATTTTATTAAAGATGTTTATCAAGCCACTTTCTTTTTTTATATTTCTCCAGCTACTTAACTTTGACAAAAGGGAAGTAAAATAAAAGTTACGTGTATGAAGAAAAGCAACACTAATTCTACTACCGCCAGCTTCTGCCCTGCCTACCGCCATTATCGAACCCTGCGTAAATTTAGGATTAGAAGTAGACGATCGAGGTTACTGCTTTCTATCTAACTTCAAAACGCGAAGAAAAAATATATATTATATATATATAATTAAAACATCTCCGCCAACAAAAAGAAAAAAGGTTAATTTTCTTTTTATTTACTTTACACCTACCTAGTGGCTAGTGCATACATGTTACATGTGTCTAAGATTAGATTCATACTTTAGAGTTTGGCATGGCCCATGTGCACCAGATTGCCAATGGCAGTGAATCAGAGTGACTGAATTATGCGGCGCGTGAAGGTGTAGAAAAGGACAATTTTCTTTAGATGTCCTACTCGGAACAAATGTGGCATCCTTATCCTACCGTCAAAGCCATGTCATCCTCCCCCCCACTTGCAGGTTACTAGGCACCACTAAAAACTTAAAACGTAATCCGAGGGCGATTTTTTACTTTAGCAGGTGCAGCACCAGATTAGCCAGCCATTTTCACTTCCTAACCTATTGGGAATTATGACTAATCAAATTTTGACGTCGGATCGGTACGACCCATTGAGGGGATTGGTTATTCTGGGGACGTGATTTTCAAACGTCCCTCGAATCTAGAGGTCCATCCTCCCCTTCGAATGGGCACGATTGTAGGAATATGGGAAATGGAAATCACTGAACCAATTATCATCCCCTACAATGATTTAACTCCAGAGATATATATATATATGTCTTTTTAAAAAAAAAAAAAACCATAAAGGCTCCTACAGTATTGTTATTGTGTGCACTAATTAACTAGGGAATCAATCAAACGTAGAGGCAGGATGGTAAAAGATTGGGTCAAAATGGAGGAATCTTCGGCTTTGCATTGGGTTCCCCTGTCACCGTTCCCGAATTAAAAAAGTGCAATATGTCCCTGTTGATTCCAACTAACAGGGGTATAAAACCAAAGTTCAGAGCAATTTTGAATCCCTAAAAGTGTCTTTTTCATTTAATAATAACCGTTCCCTCTGTTATAAACAAAAGAAGAAGAAAAAAAAAAACCTGTATGGTTGATGTGATATGAGCTACAGCTATTAGGCCGATGGTAGATGGGCCGAGTGGCTTTGATATCTGCAGAATCTATCAACAAAGGATCGTAATGTCATATTAGAATAGTAATAAATCTAAAACTTAAGTCATTAATATAACTATTTAATTATTGGGGGGAGCCAGTGAGCTAGAGTTCGTGTCAAGCATGGATTGTTCCCAGTAAGACATCTGTCTTTCTATTTTGATAATTGCAATGAAAACTGGCACCATTTTATTAGTTAAAACATAAAAATGGACGGGGTGCATTGGGCTAAGTTTCTATACCCATATAAACATAGATTTTACTGAGCTATTTTGGGGAAATCAGGGTGCAAAGGAGGGACAGCTAGAGGTTAAATATTCTTTCACCTTAACGCAACAAGTGAACGATGATCGAGACAAGTGTACGATGTAGGACTACGATTCAGGATGTTCCCCAAGACTGATGAAACCGCCTAACCTTAACCACACCCTAGCTATAGCTGTAGAAGTTGCAAAGACGCGGACAGTAGGCATCAGTAGCAATGATCCTGATGCCTGATATTTACAAACTCCCTGTAACACTAAACACTTGGTCACGCCTCCCCGACCCGAAAAGAAAGGTTCAAGACAGTCGTGGATCACCTGCGTACTTTCATTTCTGATGGACCTATCAATCTGACGCTGCTTTCTCATTTGCCTAAGGGAAGAAAAATGGCTGGACTTAAAGAAAAAAAAAAAAAAAAAAAAGGCTCGCTTTCTCATTTATTATAACGTGGTGAACATTTTCAACGAAGGAAGCAGTAAAAGACACATGTATAGTGTCTGGGGACCAGCACTCAAATAAAGCAGAGGAGAGCGTTTTCTCTTTACCAGAAGAAACAAAGAGCTCAACTCAAAATATCATGAATTTGCGGGCCACATCTTGAAGATGCCGATATGTGGGATCATTTCAGTGAGGCAAGTTGGCTTAGGCCGAACCCAGTTTCTATTCCTAAATGATGGTTTGTACCGAAAGTTTATGATTTCTGTTAATCAATTGGCATCTCTAGTACAAGATACAAGGTTAGATCAATCAAATCATACACGGCCCATATCACCTTTGATTATCTGGAGGAAGTTCCTGGAAAGAAACTGTGCCAAATTTTCTATCTGGTTATGTTCAATCTGTTTTCGGTGGTCCAATATCCACCACTACAAAGGAGAAGCCAAAAGAAAAAAAAATCGTACTGAATAATGCCTACCATGGGTGTCTACTTCCTATGAAAACGAAACCTTATAGGTGACTCGTCCGGTTCGCTCAAAGAATCTCTTCCCTATTAAGACACCCAGACTTAAGACTGGAGTACTGAGACATGGCTCAATATGGTGCCAGACTGGTTGTGCCCATAGATTTGAAGAAAAAGCCATGGGAGCAGAAACTTCCCCTTCACAACCGTTGGCACCCGGACATACCTCCAGTTGCGGAGGTGAAAGTAGGCGAGCTTTTTAGAGTGGAGATGGTGGACTTCAGTGGAGGTCGCATAACCAAGAACTACTCTGCAGAGGACATCAAGCATGCTGATCCATCAATTGTGAGTTTCTTTCTTAGCTTTTTATTATATCAGAAAAAAAACTTGAGGTTCTAGTTCATCAAACTCCGCATGCCCGCTGTTGCAAACTCATCCTTTTTGAGCATCATAATATAGCTAGCTTTACCTTTCTCCATGTCTGCTGAAGAAAACGTTTTCCCTATCATGTTTGGCTCATGTTGAAAGAGAGAACATGATCATTTTACCCAATATGTCTATTTCCTCCAGTGATATCTAGGAATCATTTTACCTAATAAATGTATTTTGGCAGTATAAAACATTTGTAGTAACCACAATTCTAATAAGACACTTGTACGTATGAAGTAAACTAGGAACTTGAGGGATGAACACGAATTTCTCCAAGTCCTAATGTCCTTTGTTGGTCTGTTAAAAAACATCTCCTAATTTCTTTCCTCTGCATTTCAGTCGAGTGTTTCAAACAACGGACTGGAAATCTAAAAAAACTTTTGAAGTATTTCTGGGATGCTAACCATTGGAAAGGTTCAAACCTCGCCTTTTCTTTTGGTGGACTATCTGGAAAAATCGTAATGTATTACTGTCAATGGGTCCCATGCATCAAAGTCCAATCTCCTTTGTCCAAATAATGCCACTGCGTTAGCCCTGTAAGTCCACAACAACAATCCCATACTCTCGGCTCTTCCACTGACTCATCCATGGCTCCTCCAACCCCAAGACTACTGGTGCCCGTAGACTTGACAAAGAAGCCATGGGAGCAAAAATTCCCCCTTCACAACCGTTGGCATCCTCGCATACCCCCTGTTGCAGAGGTAAAAACTGGCGAACTCTTTAGAGTGGAGATGTCAGACTGGACTGGAGGTGCCATTAAAGATGATGGCTCTGCACTCGATATAAAATTCCTAGACCTCTCGACTGTAAGTATGAGCTTTAACCTATCAACTGAAGGTAAACTTACTGAATGTAAAAGTGATTGGTGCCATCCTTCTCACAGTAAGAAACTGCTCAGCTTATCGAGACAGCGTATTATCATATCATATGAGCCCGATCATTGTGAGTAAGCCTAATGATTAATTGTTACAGGTACATTACCTCAGTGGGCCAATTAGAGTTGTAGACCAGGATGGGGTACCGGCCAAGCCTGGTGATCTTCTGGTTGTCGAAATATTGAACTTGGGTCCTCTTCCCGGAGATGAATGGGGTTTTACAGCAGCATTTGATAGAGAAAATGGAGGTGGATTCCTGACGGATCATTTTCCTTGCGCAACCAAAGCTATTTGGTATTTTGAAGGAATATATGCCTACTCTCCTCACATACCAGGTAAAGTTCCTACTTTCTACCGTCCCCCACCTACTTAACAGTATGGTTCTGAAAGCTTCATAGAGTACTCCCCCAACAATATTCTTAACTATATAGAAAAAACGAATAGAAAATTTAATATTTCACTATGCATAGCAGGAGTACGATTCCCCGGCTTGACTCACCCGGGACTTATCGGAACTGCCCCATCAATGGAACTGCTCAACATATGGAACGAAAGGGAAAGAGAACTTGAAGAAAATGGGCTCCAAAATTTCAAACTCCCTGAGGTCTTGCATTCACGACCATTAGCAAACCTACCAACAACCAAAGGCTGCCGCCTTGGAAAGGTATGAGACGTTGAATACAAATGAGGGTATCAAAGCGACCATGATAGAACTTTCAAGCATTCTAGTAGCAAATGTTAGCCCCGAGAGGTTGAACTGAACCAACTTTAGATCAGCAGAATAGTCATTCAATGTCATGGTCATTTTGTAGATTGAAGAAGGTACTCCTGAGTGGGAAAAGATTGCTAGGGAGGCTGCAAGAACAATTCCAGGAAGAGAAAATGGCGGCAATTGTGACATCAAAAATCTCAGCAGAGGTTCAAAGATATACCTTCCAGTATTTATCGAGGGAGCAAATCTTAGTACTGGTGACATGCACTTTTCTCAGGGTGATGGTGAAATCGCATTCTGTGGGGCAATTGAGATGAGTGGTTTCCTCGAACTCAAGTACGTTTTATATCTCAATGTTCTTGTTTCTACATTAGGAACTATATATGTGGACCAACATCGATAGTATTGATGTCAACAGTAACTTTCCAACATTACCAGATGAATATTCCAGCAATAAAGTTGAGTGAATTCTTTATTGTTTTCCTTATGCTTTTCAATGGTACGAAGCCAAATTATGTTTTCTCATGGTTTACTATTTCGATGCATAGAAATAGAAGTCACTGCCAATTACTCAGATATTCAGTAAAAGAAATGACTGTATAGTTGAGAAATGACAACTCTAGCTAAAGAAGCAACCATATCGAATAACACTTCCGAGTGACAAAGACAAGAATATTGGGAGTTTCTTGTGTAAATGGATTTACTAGGAACTCCGAACTCCAATTAAACTAGCAAAGGAAGAGATGCTGTGCTCCTCATCGCAAGGCAAGCCTTTTCCTACTGAAACTAATTAAGATTCTTAGACATCTTATGAGCTAAACTATCTAAACATCCTCAAAAGTACCTTCTTCACTTTTGATGTCAACCACAATGTTTGCCCATCCCACTAACCTACAGACTAAATTTACATGCTATTATCAACAATTAAGCAACACGTTGCGGAACATTTCCCTCACCTACCATAAACCTCTCTCATCAGAATTGGGTCAGATACTCAGATACTCCTTTCACTTACAGCTATTTCCAGCATCCAATACATTATTCCCAGCTAATTGGTTATCCAAGGCATAATTCGTTCTTATCTTGTTTATTTCAGGTGTGACCTTATCAGAGGTGGAATGAAAGAGTACCTTACACCAATGGGTCCCACTCCGCTCCATGTGAACCCAATCTTTGAGATAGGTCCAGTTGAGCCGAGGTTCTCAGAATGGTTGGTATTTGAGGGGATCAGCGTTGACGAGAGTGGGAGGCAACACTACCTTGATGCAAGTGTTGCTTACAAGCGGGCAGTACTTAATGCCATTGACTACCTCTCCAAATTTGGGTATTCCAAAGAACAGGTTTAAGATCAGTCTCCAAATCATACCCACAATTCCTATTACTCACACAATGTCATGTCCACAGAAAGAAGCACCAAAATAAGTACCTTTATTAAACAAGATTTGTAATGCATTACTGATGTAGCCGAGATGATGGTCCCTATCAGGTTTATCTTCTGCTATCATGCTGCCCTTGTGAAGGAAGAATTTCTGGGATAGTCGATTCACCCAATGCTTGTGCTACCCTAGCGATCCCAACCGCTATCTTTGACCAGGTAGCTATTTTCCACAAATTTTAGGGCAAGCATACATCAAATATTTGTACGTACCAGTTTCCATCCTATAGTCCTTCTAGATTTACCAGGTTGCTAATTTACCAGGAGATCCATTCAAATTGCTAGAACTTCAATATGTAGATTTCATATTCACATTATCAGTCAAGATTCCAGTACAATGAGATAATGAGTCTCCAACTGCCTGCCAAACTACAAATCCTAGAAACCTTTAATGAGAAGGAAGCCTCTCCACAGTTCTCCAATTGTAACCATGTGGTTCACAAAAATGCAATGGAAATCTAATCTAAGAAAGGAGTGGCAGATGCTTTTGACCTACACTACCCATCTCCCCAACCCCACAGCCCCAAAAAAAAATTCAATGTATCAATTATTAGGCTATTGACTATTTGCACACCCATTCTTTACAAATGTAGCTATATGTTTGTGCAGGATATTCGTCCAAAAAACAAGGTTCCAGTTGGGCCCCGGCTAGTCAGGAAACCAGATGTCCTTAAATGCACTTATGATGGAAATTTGCCAGTCACAAGGAACCCTAGTGCCTTAAAATAACCCTTAGCGGGGATGCTGAATAAGCCAAGGAGACACCGGGAATGATACCTTGGCACCAACTAGGTTATGTATATTTATTGCCTGAAATAAAGATGGAGGTTCTGCTATTCCGTACTGCACAATTACTTAATTCCTCATCACTATCTATTGCATTACACTTTACCTAGATACAACTTATTAATATGAGCATTATCTGTGGACTATGTTTCTACATTTTTACTTTCGTAACAAAATGTGTGTTATTGTCACTAGTCAAAGGTGTCTGTTTCCTTTTAGATGTAACATTATCCTCAATTTCAAAAGGAAGTTTTGCTCAATAGCCTAAGATACATAAAAGGTGCTCATTCTTATTTCACCCTTACAAGACATTTAACTACATCCTTCAAACAACATATTAAGCTTCCTCCGAGTTATCTATCATACATGAATTCAAAACTATACTGGATTTATCTATATATAACAGCTGCCATGCTTACGAGGGCAACGATTTTTTATATAGTTAAATAATTATAAGAGTTTGTGTCCAAGGGAAAAACAACTTGCGTTGAACTATCTAATTTGCAGGCTAAACATCACACTGTTTTTTCACAAAATCCATTGGTTCATTTCTAGCTAATCAACAGTGCAATTAATTACCACATCCTCCCTAAGATGCGAATCGCCAAAAGGAGTTTAAAAGGGCTACTACCCCACTATGGATCATTGGTCACAATTGTCCAGATATTAACTACAACTTCAATCCGAAATTTAACCTATGTTTTTCAGAGGAACCCTACCATGGTGTAAGAAGCACTCAATAATAGATTGAGAGTGTACGATGGTGTTGCAGCGATGAAGATTGAACTCCAGACGCCCAGAGCCAAAGGTCCAACTCCACGCTTAACACCTGCAGAATGAAGTCTCGTGATTAGGAATTGGACAGAACTGATGAAAGTAGATAACCAATGATGTACTGAACAAGAATCAAAAGGCATCATATTTTGATCCAATTGCAAATTCCCAATGAAAAAAAGGTATGTTTGCTTGGTTAATTTAACACAAGAAGGAAAAACATTAGGAGAAGAACATACTGCAGCAGGAACAAGGAAATAACACAAATGGTTGGCACTTCAAATTTGGACAGGAAAATGAAAAAATATCCCGTGTGCCTGCAAGTAAATGTACTGAAACTGGAATGGCTCTGGATGAAAACAATACCTGCTTTCCTGATCTCATACGGATCAATTCCCTCATTTTCTCCACAGCATGTACAGAGCAAGCTCGTAGTTCAACTTCCTCCTCACTGCCTGGACGTATTTCATCATTGGCTTCAATAGTGCTGGCAAGGGTGGAACTATATTTTAGAACACCAAGCTGTCGAAGCATGGCAGGAACAATGTAGTCCGCCATTATAGTGAGCGAACCAATGTCATCAAATTCTCCATATGATTGGCCTTTGAATGCACCCCATAAATCAGCTACAAATATCTGAGCTCTTTTATACAAGAACACCTGGCGGCCTTTGTATAGTGAGTGGTCTCGAAAGCCTAGAACATTTCAGTCATTCTGAATCAACATGCATCTTTACTTGACATATACTACCATCTTAAAACACAGCTGTAGTCAACACAGTGAGAAGATAGTACAGACAATACATGCACAAGCAGACAATCAAAAGAAATAAAAGGAATAATGAATGGATGAGACCAGGAAAGTGACGTGTAACAAGAGCCACAAGCTTCAAAGCTGATTTTCCAGCAGACTGCACCAGATTGGATGCCTTGCCATCGAAGCTCCTTTCCAGTTCAAAGCCAACCTAAAACATTAGACTCAACAACATCAGATTTATAAGAACCCAAAGATTTACAAACTTGAAAAGTATTACCGGCAACAAGGTTATAAATATGCAAAACAGGATGGGAGCGTTCGGTAATTTAGAATTAAGCAAGTGCAATGGTAATTGACCTCATGTAGTAAACGAACACGTTCATCCTCCAAAGGAAGTGGTCTTGGCCATTTCAACAGCTCATGTAACTGATGACCTAACAACATACATTGATCTCATCACTTAACAATTCAAAATACCAAGTCTTCTCTTATAAAAATTTTCGTAGTGCCTAGCCTAAAAACTCCTTCAACAATGCACCTAAAGTAATAGTGCTCAATTTTATATTGTATTATTTTATTTTATTTTTAAGAAGTTCATAACAATTTTGGAGCGTGGCATTTAATCAAAAAACTCCTCATCAGAAAATTCAACTCTCGGTCCTTCAGGAACATTTTAAGCAGAAAACATTGCCTTACAGGAAAGTGTAACTCAAAACTAATAATATTGAGTAGAAAACTTAGCAATTGTGAGAGTGACCTTGCATGTACGTCAGAAAGGACGAAGATACAAGGTTGAAGAAGCATAATACCAGTGACGTTTTGCAGACGATCAGCATCGAACACAGATTTATCATTTTGTAGGGCTGCCTTTAGCCCCATGGCCAAATGCTCATAAGTTAAATCCTTATCTGTTAAGAAGCAACAATTGTGAAAAAGTGGAGAAGAAGTAGTTAGTGTGGCAAATTACAAATTGCGTGAACATAGCTTGCAATATACAATATGCATTGTGGGTTCCTACATAATATGGAGTTGACTAATGCAAGTAAACTAAAGTTCGTGCCATTGAATATTCAAGCCAGATGACTATAAAGCAAGAACAGAGACGTTGGCCTTGCTGGTTGTAATGCTTCAACTCTATATCTCTGTAAAAATTAGAAGCTTGGAAAAAGTTCTGTCAAATACAAGCTGTTTTGGCAATTGTATTCAATTCTATCATAGCAGCACACGACTGCTTAAGAGCTCTTAGAACCAAAGCATATGTCCAAAGGGAGTTGATGTCAGAAATTGAGTGTGACATGTTAAATTATAATTCTTTCCTCACTGACTGACCAGCTAAATAATCTCTATTAACATCTTTATTTGATTGATGGATAACATATTGACGGTCTTGAAACCATGGCCTTATCCTCCTATAGCTCACTGGCAAAACTTATATTCTTCTGCAAATTGTGGATCAACTCATTCGCTTCATGGTATCAAGAATCTGGCTACCTTAACCGCGTACACCATGAAAATTACCATAGGTTTTCTGCATATACCACGGCCAAAACGTAATGTCTGCAGCGTCCAAAAATTTTGAAGTGAACCAAACGCAATTACAAGCAGGTCAGGCCAGCAAACACTAGCATCTCCCTGGCCATCTAATAAAGCACGATTACGAAGACAGTAAGAAAAAAAAATAAGAGCATCCAAAAATGACTGAAAACAGCTCGTCACAAAATTTATGATTGCTCCAAAATCTGTTCCGTTGAAAACGTGACCAAACAAAGCACTAATTCAAAGCACTAATAAATCTAAAACAAGAAGAACCACAACAACAATAATAATATTATAAATCCCGTGAAAGACAAATGGCATACCGGGCCAAAAACAGAAATTCAAAGCATCCAGAACAAACAAGTACTGAACCGTGAGGGGGCCGTCGTCAAAATAGTGAATCCCTTCGAAATCCCATTCCACTTTGGGGATAGGGCCCATACTGTCCACGACTTTCTCAATCCCTGCACGAGAACAAGAACTACCTAAGCCTCCCTCTAAACTCGGCATTGCTATGCTCACACAAACAACCAGCTTTCTGCATGCAATAAGAGAAACGATACGAACCTGCGGAGTCGACGACCACGTGTGAGGAGCGGCTGGCGACCCACTCTGAGCTTGCCCTAACATCGTCCATGGCGTCCGAGACGTGAACCGCACTAATGGTATATGTTTTATAACACAGAACCCTACAGAAATCACGAGAATATAACTTATATGGCTGTTAGGTGCGGACCAGTGGTGTGCTGGTCTTCCTATTTCGAAGTTTCCCGCTTTAGCTGTTTTCCTGCTCTGGTGGCTCTCGACATATTTGACTCTCTTTCGGTGACACGCTTGGGCCACGAAATTTCCATCATCTACACTCGAAAGGTCACGTAGGAAGTCAGGACCCATTTCGGAAACACGTTTCACGTTTTCTTCTTTCCCGACAAAAGTCTTATCGAACTATTTCCGTAACTTTACTATATTTTTATAAGGGATAAATGTAAAATCAGTTCTTGTGTTATATGCGAAAATCGAATTAGTTCTTGTGATAATAAAATCATAAAATTAATAATTTTAGCGGTTTTATTTGGTTGAGTTAATTATCCTTCACTAGGAATTAATTTTATATTTTTATGAAATTATAAAGACTAATTTTATGATTTTATTATTCTAATTCGATTTTGCGTATAGCACATGGACTGATTTTACATTTATCCTTTTTTATAATAAAATAAAAAATAATGAGCATATAAATAACTTTACTTACCGAAGTACCCCGTCCGCCCGCCCTTTATGAAAGAGTTTTATAGTGCGCGATTAACGTGTCGTCGCACGAATGGGAGGCTGGATGTGGACATGGGCCATGCGGTGGAGTTTATTCTCGTCTCGACTCTCCACTGGGATTATAGGGCCGGAGGACGCCCAGGAAAGGAGAGATTTTACAGCTACCGACTCGTCCACAAATGATAGGCTGGAGATGACACGGGCCATATATTTGAGTTTATTCTCAAATGGGCTTATAGGACCGGACGCCAAAAGTACTAAACTTTTAATCAAATTCCTCGTTCGCTTAGGGGGGGGGGGGGGAAATCAGAATGTCTAATAAGTTTGTTTAGCTAAATGAATTCAACACTCAACGAATAAATACCTTCGAAATTGTTCCCTAAATCATAGTATTTTAATTTAAAGCTACCAACTCCTTCAATAGGGAAACAATTTTACTCTAAAATTGTAACTTACAATTTTACTCTATAATTGTTATCTAGCACTTTAAAAAAATTATTTTTCATTTAAACTGATAGAAATTTTTAATGAATGTGTAAATATCTAAAATCAATAGTTGATGCATATAATGTTTAAAAAATAATAGTGGAGGTGATATAAGTATGGGCTGCAATGTGTATTAATCCCAAAAGAAAGAACACTAAAATTATGCCCACCAAATAAAGACACATTCTCTGAGAGTTGTGAAGCAAAGAATAATGAACTCGCACAAACTTCATGGAGGATGAAATTAAAGGGAAAATGACATTATTTATTCATAAAGTACATTTTTCGTTTTTTTTAACCCTCGACCATAAACTTTGAGGAATCAATGAAAGAAGGCGGTGGAAAAATAGAAACTTGCTATTAGCTACGCTCAAAAGTCTTAAAATTTTACATTTTTGAGTACTTGGTAGTTAAGACACACTTTGATTTGGGAATTTTGGGTTAAAAAGGACTTCTTCTTTTTATAGTCGGTCTCGATATTATTTTGGGGATAGGTTTTACGAGTACATATATTGTCATGATATTATTGTCTAATGTCTATCATGAAAATTAAATAGATGTTTAGAACTTATTTGTAACTTCCAAAATTCTTGCTTTGGTAGACAGTAAACAAAATACGTATATGTTCTATTATATTATATATACCGAGAATGTATCCAACCGGAATTTTCTAACGAATATATTTCTTTATTATGTTTGAAAGTTCTATGGTATAAGTAAAATCTAAATTGCTTGGACGAAAATAATTTCCCACAAATAATTATTTTTATGACGTTCAGTTGAGGAAGGAAAATGATAATCATTATGAAAAATAACCATGCAGTCATCTTGGCACAACCCACGCTTCCGCCTCCCCCGGGCAATCCTCAGCCCTTCACACGGCGGAGTCACAAATGTTTTTTTATCCCCGTCGCGGCACAAGAATGAAGAATCCCACACGGCCTTCAACTTGAAGTTTCCTTTTCCGAGAACGTTTTTTTTTTTTTTTTGTGAGCCCTTTTCTGGGACGATTTATTTATTCTTCTTTGTCCTTTGTTTTATTTTCTTAGAGTTTGGGTAAGTGTTTAAAACAACGGAAACGAGAAAAACAAAAACGCAAAAGGGAAAAGAAAAAGGGTTAAAAGAAGAAAAGAAAGAAGAAGAGAGAGAAGAGAGAGAGAGAGAGAGGGGCTATGAGAGTCTTTGGGCATTCTTGCTGCAATTTTCTTTCTATTTTGCCAAGATTTGATGGCCATAAGGCCTTTCCAATTGACCCTCTCCCACCACCGTCTTCTACCCAGGGACTTCCTCTCTCTCTTCCTAACACCGACCCTCTCCTTGTCCAGCTCCCTCTCTCATCATCAACCTCCATCCCCCTTCCCCTTCCTCCGCCTCATCGCCTCTTCCGCCACCTCGCTCTCTCGCCCGCTGCAGCAGCAGCAACGCCAACGCCAACAGTCTAGTCCGTCTTCGGTCCGCCGCCTGAACCCACTGCCCACGTTCTCTGAAACCCTGGCGCAGAAGATTGGCAAATCCATTCGTCGCCCTGGCGGCCCCTCCAAGGCTAGGGTTTATGCGGATATCAATGTCATTCGCCCCAAAGACTACTGGGACTACGAGTCCCTCACCGTCCAATGGGGGTACTCATACATATTTTTTGATATATATGTGCACGTATGTCGTTCTCGACATTTGGAGCATTTGGGTTGGCTTATGAACCAAAATTATTGTGATACACTTACATGGTGGAGTATTTGCTTTATCCGAATTACGAAAGTGGAAATTTTAGGGGTTGGCATTTAGAACATGGGTTCCCTTTTACTGTGAAGCCGGGGTTGTGTTCATGGCTGTTTGATGTATCTGTGGTATTGTTTGGTTGTACAGGGAGCAGGATGATTACGAGGTGGTGAGAAAGGTTGGGAGGGGAAAATACAGTGAAGTATTTGAGGGTGTTCACTGCAACGATAATGAGAAATGTATAATTAAGATTCTCAAACCGGTGAAGAAGAAGAAGGTGAGTTGTAGCATTCTTATCGGCTTTGGCTTTGATACTTCTCTAACCTTGGCTAGTGAAGGAAAACAGATACATACATGTATATATCATTAATCCCGTATAGAAAACGCGATGCTTCTGCTACACAGGCCATTGTATTTTTGAATTTTTTTGTTCATGTTTGTTTCCTTCTCCAAGCTGTTATGCTTCTAACGTGTTCCTTCATAATAGTGTATTTTTGTGAATTTTGAATTGGCTGGGGATGTTGTTTTGGCTAGATATGACATTGTGCCTTTCTAGATTTTGCTCGAGGTTTCTCCTAAGAGTCTTCTTCTAGTAGAATATGGGTAACAGATCTAAATATAAACCCTGCTGGATGCAACCTATTTCTGTTATTTCCTGTTAAATTAAGATTTTGAAGAGTAACATGTCAATGATGCCTATGGAGTTTGTATTCTTTCCTTGTTTTATTGTTCGGTCAATGGGTTCACTGTGAGAAGACTTACAATTTTTTTCTTCAATATCTCCTTCCCCACCCCCCCCAAAAAAAAAATGCAGATTAAGAGGGAGATAAAGATACTACAGAACCTTTGCGGCGGCCCAAATATTGTGAAGCTGCTTGATATTGTTAGAGACCAGCAGTCGAAGACCCCCAGTTTAATATTCGAATATGTGAATAATACAGATTTTAAAGTGCTTTATCCAACACTCTCTGATTATGACATTCGGTATTACATCTATGAGCTTCTAAAGGCAAGCTTACTGAACACTTTTCTCCTCAATTGATATGATCAATGTGTTGCAGCCCTGCTATAAATTTCATGTTCATTAAGCATGCCCTACGTGTCCATTTCCACATGTGGTATAGCCATTTTCGCTCATTTTAATTGCTCGATCAATTATTAATCCATCAATATTGTTGAAATTGCCTTTTAAATAGAAAATCATTTGGGGCTTAAGTTTTGGTGCTAGATCCTTCAACTATATAGTTGAACCTAATCATCATTTCCTCTACCCCATCATTTCAGCAACCATGCAGGGAACTCAAAATATACTGAGAGTCAAGTTGCCTTTTTTTCCCTCATATTTGACTACATCAGTTGTTTCATATCTTTGGCGTAAAAGAATGCTAAATTCAAGGACTATTCACTGTATACAAGAATGACAGTTGAAAACCCCAGCAATGTGACCACACCCAATGTGTCAAAACTGAAAAAATCAAAGAGAATGTAGAGGGGGAACATGGCTCAGTAATGAACAGTTTGTGTCCAACGTTTATCTCTACGCTACAACGATACAACATTTAGTTGGTTAACACACTTGAGTTTTCTCGGAATCTAGTGTAACTTGAAGATAGGTTTCTTGGTAATTTTGTCATGGTTTTGTTTCTGGAAGATTTAATTTGAAATTATCATTGAGAGGGACATTGGATCTAGAAAGTTTGCATTGCAATTGGTTTTGATTCAGCCTTTTGAGGTGTTATGTCTCTTGTTTAGGGCTTTGATGGAGATTGTTTCTTGTTGGGTGTAGTCAGATTTCAATGCCTATTTTCCCCTTCTTCTTTTTTTTTTTGTTTCTTTTTGTTGCTTAAATGTCTTTGTATTTCTACTGAAAAATAGTGTACTGAAAATCTCTCCGTTGGTTTTCTAACTCTGTGGAATCTTGCGTTTCTATTTTGCTACACTTGTAGGCATTGGATTACTGCCACTCACAAGGCATTATGCACCGAGATGTGAAGCCCCATAATGTAATGATAGATCATGAACAGCGTAAGCTTCGTCTTATAGACTGGGGCCTTGCAGAATTCTATCATCCAGGGAAGGAATATAATGTCCGCGTTGCTTCAAGGTTTGCTTTCTTTTCTGTGTTCTGGAAATATAGTGATATGTTGCCGTGCTTTCTTTTCCTTTTCGAAGACTTTTCTTGTGAAATAAGAACTCCCATGGATAAACCATTTGTGTTGCTGCAGATGGCACTCGAGACCTATGCTATTCTCATTTAGTTTCTAGCATCTAGAAACTAACTGATGATTGTACCTCAGTGTGGATCTGTTGGAGGTGATATGACTTAGGATGGAAAAGGAAATCGCTTGTAACTTTTGGTTGGAAATTAATGAATTAGCTTCTGTTTGAATAATCTCAGATTTCAGAAACTGTAAATGATGGGTTTCCTGCTGTAAAAATCATCATTTTGGAGAGTCTAGTATTTAGTATCCATTTGTCTATCTAGTCCTTAGTGCATCTTAGTCTGGACTTATTACTTCAGGTGACAGAGGAGATTGATCTTTTGCGTGGTCAACAAATAGAGTGGAGACTTAATATTAAATCAAATAGATTCGAGGAATTGTAGAACTAAGATTTGATGTTGAAAATTTTGTCATCATGCATTTATGAGTCAAGTCCCTTGGTTTCCCCTATTCTCTGTTACTTTTTTGTCGAAGTGAAAAGGACATTTGTGAAAATAGGTCATCTTATGCATGTATTTGTCTGTGTGCCATTTTTGTTTAATGACCTTGAAATCCACTTCAGTAGTTTACGCTATGGAATTGATGTTAGGATGATTGTTTGTTCAGAATCTTATGAGTGGTTACTAAGACAAGCAGGAGTAATGACTGAGTTCTGGATAGGATATAGCAAAGAGTTGTAGAAGAAGCAAACAAGAATAGATTGTTTCTACTGTTGCTATTAAAGTTTAGTTGTATTATCTTGTCCACGAAAGAGAGGTTTTCCTGTGAATTATATTTGAATATAAGGTGGATGAAATGGATGGCATGGTCACAACAACTTGGAAACTTATAAAAATTAGAACAAATCTGATACTCGGATTAATTTCAATTATAATACAGAATTTGTGGAGGAGAAAAGTGATACTTGTTAACCTTGGATGCTATATAGTCTAGAATTGTCCGAAGGCGAGATCATATTTATCACTTGAGAATCATTAGATTAACAAGTTGAATGTAGATCTCATCTATATGATAAAACATATATATTGTAGACCTCGATAGATCAATGTTTACTAGGTTGGATTACAATTTCATATAGATTGATTGAGTTTTGGTTGCCTTATTGATGTGTGCCATTCTTCTGCCATTACCCCACATTGGTTTTGCAGATATTTCAAAGGTCCTGAACTCCTTGTTGATTTGCAAGACTATGATTACTCGCTAGACATGTGGAGCCTTGGTTGTATGTTTGCCGGAATGGTGAGCATATTCTTACCCTTTTTATTGGTGTTAGGTCAGCCAGATCTTTTTGCATTCTGGAACTAGGCTTTATTATGTCAAACTGAGGCACTTTATATCTGAAGTTATCCTCATGCACAGGCTGCCTTGTTGTATCTTTTAATGATTATGCATAGATGAGTGTTTCTTGATCTACTTGCCTGTTTGTAAATGGGTAGTAGATGGGAGGGTGTTCTAAAGTTTGTTACCTTTTCAAGGTATGTTATGCTTATTATTGAGGCTTCTGCTGTACAGATATTTCGTAAGGAGCCTTTTTTCTATGGGCATGATAATCATGATCAGCTGGTCAAAATAGCCAAGGTATATCTAGTCTTTTTTACCGTTTGAAATCTATTTTCAACCGAGCATGAAACAAAAGTCTTAGCTGATGGCTAGATACTTGCAGAATGTTGGTTGATATTTACAGCCAGGTGTCAAAAAGAAGAGAAAGAGAAGGCGTCTAATTCAAAAGTGTGTTTTTTCTACAACAGGTGCTTGGGATCGACGAATTAACTGCTTATCTGAACAAGTACCGGATAGAGTTAGACCCTCATCTTGCGGCTCTTGTGGGCAGGTTGGATCATTCTCATGGTTCTATCATTATATTTTTTGATTGTTGCTCCATGGCACCATTAGTCAATTGTTTGTTCTTGAACTGAAATAGGCATAGCCGGAAACCATGGACAAAGTTCATTAATGTTGATAATCAACATTTGGCAGTTCCTGAGGTAGAACTCTTCATCCCTAATGATTAATTATCTTGGTGTTTTTAAGTGCTATCTGTGATACATTTATTTTCTACTTTTTGGAGGCTGTTGACTTTGTAGACAAGCTTCTACGTTATGATCATCAAGAGAGGCCCACTGCGAAAGAAGCAATGGTAAGGCCAAAGTCCTTAACTATCCAGCAAAAAAATACACTTCACTGCTGTACACAACATGTTTGCATTGCTCTCTTTGGCTATCTGTCTACATTACTAACATTATTTGGTCACTGAAAATTCATCCAAGTATTCTCACTTTCCAGTGACAAATAAAGAATTGTGCAACTTTTCACTGGCGACCGTTAATCGCACGAATACTATGTTTGTTAGGTCCATGATTATGAATGACTATGGGTTTCAGTCATTTGAAAGCATTTAATGTTCTGGTGTGTACTTTTAGAGTGGCCCTGTTCATTCGTATTGCTTTATCACTTTGGTAGACTTTGTCTGCTATGTTCCTATATGATTCACTTGGTTGTAGAATTTCTGGTAACTTCCTTTGATATCTTGCAGGCCCATCCTTACTTTTACCCGATAAGAAATGCAGAAAGTAGCAGAACTCGTGTCCAGTAGACTGAACTCCTAATGCTTTTCTAGATTTGGTGTCTTCCTTTTATTGTTCAGGACCTTGATCTGTAATCTGAGTGTGGTATGCAATTAAGGTGGTGTGCCATGTTTTTTCAGTTGTAACGGAGCCGCGGATTGGTTAATAATATAATTTTACTCCAATTGGTTTTGTGAACTTTCTGTACGTGTTTGTGTGCTCCTAAGTTGTGAATTTAATAGTCCTATTGGATGATATTTTCCTTAGAGATTCTGCAGTATTTCATGTAAGATGTCCAATACAAATGAAAAGCACTGCAACCACAAATTTCTTATTATTTAGTCTGACATCGAGGGTCTGCAACGGATAATGGGACCTTAACACATGGGCGGGTAACTTGAACGTCAATTGCTGCACACGGTCCAATCGTGTTCTGATCGTTTTCCTTACTGGTCTGTTAGTCCAAGTGTCGTGTGTCTTTTAGTCTACTGTGAACTCTGCTGCGTGCTGGCCAACCAATATACAGACTATCTTTCTTTATACGCGTTGTGGAGATGTCCAGTGGGCTAACGAAATACTGGTAGAACTCTACTTGGGCCATTCTCTGTTGACAAGCCAGACCTGGGTAACAGTCCATATATCTAATGTCAAATGCATTTAACATATCCATTTAACTAATGTCGTTTCAATTTCTTACAGAAACCACCCTATGGACGGTTGAGTGGGGCCTTAACTTGCACAAGACCCTCCCCCAACTTTTCCTCTCTGCTAGTCTTTGACACACCCTGCTTAATTTTCTGGCAATCCCTTTCACTTTTTCTTTTCAAATTTGAAAAGTACAAGATATCGTTGACTTTTCATGATAGGTAGAGTTCAGAAGATATTTTGCATTATATTTCTGTCGCACGAATTGAATACTTATTCACGAGTATGTATATCATCATCGTCATTTCGCACGACAACAAAAGGTTTCTTTTTGGTTCGACCAATTGCAGGTTGTGATTCCTATATTGGATGTTATCTTTTAAAAGTTGATCTCTTAATCATACGTCGACAGTCACTGTTGTTGTCTCGTACGATCACAACAAAGGTTTCCTTTTGGCTCGACCAACTGTGTGTTGCGACTCTAGGTTAAATGTTTCTTTAAAGGTTAAAATCTTAATCATATATTGACTGTCATCGGTGTTGTCTCGCACAAAGACAGCAAAGGTTTCCTTTTGGCTCGACTAACCGTAGGCTGTGACTCTAGATTTGATGTTTCCTTAAAGGTTAAACTCTTAATCATATGTTGACTGTCATCGTCATTGTCTCGCACAACGACAACAAAGATAAAATGTTTCCTTTTGGCTCGATCAATCATGAGTTGTCACTCTAGGTTGGATGTTTCCTTAAGGGTTAAACTCTTAATCGAATGTTGATTATCATCTTCATTAACTCGTACGATGACAACAAAGATTTCCTTTTGACTCGACTAACTATAGGTTGCAACCCTAGGTTGGATGTTTCCTTTTGACTTGACCAACTGTGAGTGAATGAAGCTTTGCAGGTCCATGCATTCTCAATGTGCATTTTCTTTAGTCGCCTTGCATAGGCCCAAAACGGGGAGAAAAGTTTAGATACCGAAGTTTTATCCAAGTAAGTAACACTACAAATGACTTAGCCAAGAAAAAAAAGTAACACTATAAATGCAGTGAATGCTCTTTCCCGATGAAAAATATAGTGAGAAATTAAGTTACGTGTTTGGAAGGTGCATATTTTATTTCACCATTTCTTAGATATTCCATGTAACAAGAACATTGAAATAATGAAGTGAACAAAGTCAGATAGAAAAGCACATCTCAATTCAAAGTAACCAACTAAAACAGAAAAACATCTTCGTTGTTGTTATAGTATACTTGACCCTCATTCAAAGGAGGAGGGGAAGCTAATAAATAAACACGAAACTTTACAGACAGAACATCCGCAACATAAGTTCTTTTAGTCCAAACTCGGACAAGGCAACTATAGATCACCCTAAATGTATCCAAGTTCCTAATATTGCATTTCAATAACTGGAAAAAAGGACAAGTATAACGTAATCATAGAGAGATAGAGAGGACAACGCGAAAAACATAATCACCAGCCCAAATTTAGTTCCCACAGAAAGCCTCCCTTGGCCTTCTTACCTACAAAAGCCGTACTATGCCATCCCTTCTTCCATGCCCACCCTACAACTATTTTTAGGGCCTGTTTTTGGGTCCCCCGTCCCTCCAAATTTCCCACAAATCCACAGGCTTAAGGGATCTGTCCTCCAAATGCAACATAGTAGTAATTCCCTCCCGTTCCTAAAGCCCGTGGCTTCAGCATAAATAAGAAGCGCTGCGCATGAGCTTTGGCGAGGAGTTTTCGCACGCGCCATTACTGCGGTTTTCGGACGAGTTATGAGGTTAACAACTGGAGACAAAAGTTATGCTAAAAGGAAAAATTATCGGAGACAAAGTTGGGACACAGGAATCTCAAGCTCACCTTGCTTATGAGACATTTGGCATATAATCCGATACTGTGGACCGCCATCATCGGGGCCTACTTGGGGGACCATTTACATCGAATACACAGTAGCATCTTACGGGCTTTTATATATATTTGTTTGGAGAATATACAGATTAGCCAACAGAAAAAAGGGAAAAAAAGAAGAAGAGAGATTCTGATTTGAATTTTTTTAAAAAAATATGAGAAATATCAGTGATAGCGACTCGCTTGCATTCTTTTCTTCACTTTTCAGTTTTATCTTGAAATAATTTTATAATAAAGAATAATGGGTAGATGACCCTTGATGTTTAAGTCTTAACTTTTTACTTATTGATAAGAGGGATGTACTTTTCAAAAACGAGGTAGTTTTTCAAATTCTTATTTAATTTTTGTAAGTTGATAGTTTATTCTCATTTTTCTAATTCTATTCTTAAAACCTCAATGAAAACATAAAAATTAGAGTGTTGCCGTAAGTAATTCTAATATTTTATTTTTATTTTATATTTTTAAGAAAATATGATATAATACATCCGAATTTTATTAAAAAGTATTTCATATATGACAGAAGAATACCTGAACAAGTAATTATAATATAAAATCTTGAATTTCATTCAATATCATCTGTAATTTTGGTTCCCATTCCAAAAGTCCCCAGCTCTAACCTGACAGGAAGTAGAATAATAAAAAGTATAATATCTCTATTTTTTAATATTTGTTTGTATAAATATAATTTTATTTGAGTTATTCTAATTTGTAAATAATAATTAGGTCGACTCTTTTCATGCAAGTTGTATCGGTCTCTTTCATTTAAACAATGTAGGTGACCGAAAGATACGTAGAAGGGAAAGTTTCTTGGTGGAGAGATAACAATTTTATTGCCTAGTCAATCACTTTCATTTACTTAACTAAAATATTTTTAATTTTTTATAGAAAGATCTACAGAATGTTCTACAAGTACTCGTGAAGTCAGCATATTCGCCATAACGATCCAAACTAATAAAAACAGGGAAAAATCCAACTTGCTTGATTGATGGGTTTATAGCCAAATGGAATGGATTTAATTGAGCTTAAGAAATATATAGAAAGTCTTTTAACAAAAAAAAATATATACATGTAGAAGGTCTTTGTCGCTTTTGTAGATATTGACTGCTCTATTTTGATTCTCTCACTTGGTGTGACTATATTTTATAGTATAACTTTTTATAATATTAAATTATATTAGTAAAACAAAACTGTAAATCATATTAAATAAGCCTCTCTTTTTTTTTTTAATTAAGGAGGGGATTTTATATATTCTCAATTATTTGAAGCCTTCAGTATTTGAAGCTGTTTTCACACGTTCTGAAGTCCAAATAATTTGAAGTTGAGTTGAAGCTGCATAGCGGAACAGAATTTGGTGGGTCATCACGGTTCCACCTATCGACTTCTTTCGACGGGTAAAATTGAAGTCGTGGCCATCCATCATGTCAACATCACCTCTCGCCACATCATGCATAGCATCCATGCACGATGGATGGCCATGAAAGTATCATATATGTCCATGGGTATAAAATGGTTTCGGTGATTCATATGGGGCCCGCAGGATGACATGGCAAAGGCTTCTGAATTTGTTCTTATCCGCAACCAGATGAGTCCCGTTGTCCCATGCTTTCGGTTTCAGTATCTTTTGTCTTCTTATGCGTCCGTCGATGAACGTACAATATATATAAAGATTGCAGTTCTCTTGTACTGGGAAAAAAAAAAGGCTAGGACTACTCATAATGGATCATTAAGATTAAAAAGCAAAAGATGGAGGACTTAACGACAACCTCTATTACCTTCGGTAATAATAATAATAATATGTTGGTTTTTTTTTGGCCTAGTGCACGAGTTGGCGCATGAAGGGGGTAAAAAGAGTACTCGAGGTCAAACAACAAAAGAGAAGGAAAAAGAAAAGAAAAGAGGCAGGAAAGAGACAACAATATTGGCGCCGTTTGTCTGACATCTTTTGCGCGTTTGGTTTGAGGAATTACTCGCTCTTTACTTAATAATAATATTTTAAGATTGTCCAGAAAGAAAACAGTATATGATGTATTGAGTGCAGGCAAAAGAGAGAGACGAGTACGGTAGCTTGTAGATCACGTTTGTGACGAAATGACGTGAGATCTAAAGTAAAATAGTGATCGTCTTCACCTCTGTGTCCAGTTGTCTGGTTAAACCCTCGTTTCGGTTAACAGTCAAATTATTTAAGCTCTTGTCTACTGTTATATAGGTGATCATTGGACCGGCTGAGAAAAGCAAAATAGTTACATAATCCAAAAAAATAAAGTTATTCTTGCATGAAGTTGGCGAAGGAAGTGGGAACAAGACAAGGAAAAAAAGAGAGTTGTTTTGTCTGCAATTTTTTTTCACGGAAAAGCAGCATCCACTTTTTGAAATGCTGTTTCGTAATGAGATCTGTCTAGCTAAGAGAGAAAAAAGATAAAGATAATGCGGAGGCGGTAATGATACGCGACTTGAGGAAAAACTTGCACAAGCTCAGGAAAATACGGGAACTTGCAGACTGAACTCACAGAGCTAATTTAATGGAGATTAAGGTGGTAGCCAATTCAGTCTTCACTGGCACTCGCACTCAGCTGGCTGCCTGAGTGATATAATCATATATCTTTCTCTTCTTATTTATTTATTTATTCTTTTATGATAACATATGGCATATGGACTGTGCAGAAGAAAAACGGAAAAAGAAACTAACGTTTTATTGCCTCGAACAAACATCATAAAGAACCCACTGATAGGAAGCGATGCGTGTGACACGAAAGAGGTGAGAAAACACGTGTCTTGACAGCATGGTTATTTTTTTTTGTTCTAAGTGTCTTGACAGCATGGTTACAAGAAGTATCTTTTCTCCCATCAATTACTTTCATGATGAAAAGATTACGACAATCGACAGGTCATTTCAAAGGGATGAAGAAGACTGGTACTGCGGAATAAAGAGAGATATGGGACATGGGAAAGGGCACGTCTCAATGAGGATCGAGGAAGAGACATGCATGTGCATAATCTTGGAGAATCAGCCGAGCCAAGGCCGCACCTAGTGTCGGACCCCTGGCGTGCAAAGTGCCCTAAGCCATACGAGCAACAAATGCCTGAAGTGACAGCTCCTCAGCCGAGTCAAATACGTCCCCCCACCCCCCACCCATCAGAAACCTCAAGTACGCCATCAAATCAACCCTATCTCTGCATTTCTTTAGTTTGTCCCCTCCTATTCTGCCAAGCCCCAACACTCTAAGCTGTACTCCATCTAAACAGATCGACATGGCAGGAGGAATATCTTGGGCATGCATCAGGTTCTGAGCTTTTTATTTGTTCTAGAGGATAATTCAATGTGACGGATGCAGAAAATTCATGTGATCCTTGGCAAAGATGAGGCTATGGGTTTTAATTGGCCATTTGTAGGTCATCGTAGTAGTATAAGGTCAAGCCGCTCTTATGTCACCCACCCTAAAAACATGTGAGGAAGGGAACAAGGGTCTGCTAGCTGCTTAAGGTGGGTTATTTTTGGGGATTAAAATACATTCATTTTTATACAAGATTTGGAACATGATATCAGTTTTTGCCGGGTGGTCAATTTCGGGTCTCGATGCCAAAGATACCTAGGTGGGGTGGAGCCTGACCATGACGCAGTCGTGGACTAATTGACAACTTTGTTTTTTAGGGAAGCACACAGAATAAGACGTACAGTAAAGAGATCTGAAAAGGGCACCTTTTAACTAATCTCTCTTATCATTCCTCGAGCCACACTGTCCACTCATTTTCACTAATCTTAGGGGTCAACCTGCTAGTGTTCTCTTTCCAACTGTCTTTTTCATTTTAAAACAGCCCCATTAACAACCTTGTTATTTCCTCGTTCCCACTGAGCAAGACAATTTTGCAAAATCATGGTGAACGTGTTGCCTAGTTGCTCATTTTTTAAGTCTGCCATTTTGGTTCTCTACAATCTTCATTTTGTTTTTGAGAAGCATTTGGTCCCTCACTCTCCAATCTATTCCATGCGGTTTCCGAGATGAGACATAGCCGCCTAATGTAAGGATTTCTTGTTTCGCACCGGCCCTACAATGTTGGTTGTGCTTGGTGGCCATACCAGTTAATTAATACACCATGATGAGGTAAAAAGCCTGTACTAGATTACACAGAAAGGCAAGAAGATCGCCACCACGACCATTCCGAGGCAATTGTCTTCGCATTTGTCCCTCATTGTTCTGGTTCTCTGTTAGTTTTTCATCCAGGTGAAACATATGAAATACAGTACGTGTCGAGGACTCGTGCTCTGGCTTTTGACCGAGAGCATATTTTATGCAAACCTTGATATCATTAGTGATCTTGTGTCGTTGCATGAGAATTCTATTCAAACGAGGCTGTGGTCCTGCCCTATACCTAATTGTCATTTTCAAGGTGTCTCCATAGCTTGATGGACAGCTCGTATTGGAGTAAGCATTCATCTTTTGATCCATTATCGACCTAATCAATCGTCACAGTTCTAAATTTTAATTAAGGAACAGATAATTGGGACATAAAAATGGTACAAAAGCCAAAAAATTCGTATAACAGGTGTCCGCATTATGATAATTATCTTGCTTGTTCAAGTCATTAATCTGCATCGCAGTCATGCAACTTGACTGGGTCGAAGTCTATGGATGTAATTGTTATTTGCCTACTAATTGCCATATAATACGACACTGATCAGCATTATCTTGCTCTTAACAGTATGGAGTGGGCACTGAACGTCTCTTAATTAGGATGGTATTAAGCTAATCCAATATATGAAGCGAAGACCCTGCTATTCCCTAGGGAAGGAAAAAACACCAAAAAGGAAGAGTACCCAGTAGTTGATTATTAAAAAGGATTGGATTGCAACCTAGCTATATCTTTCATCTGAAAAAGCATTTCGTTACGGAGAATTATTCTCCACCTAGTCTGTCAAATAAATCAAGGTCGAACACTTTTAAGCAAGATCAAAAAGCACCTAAAATATCTCCCTCGATTCCAAGTCCAATGAATTAGTCTCTGACTGATCAATATGAAATATATTTGTTGCATCTAAAGTGTAAGCGGATTCGCAGAATCAGCGCATGCCAGAAAGAGATTAGAGATTGAATTCATAATTAGCGAGAATGTGATGATGCCTTTATAGTATCCCTTTATTCCAAGAGAGAGAATGTGATCAGACGCCACTTTATTCTGATCTCAACTATCGACAAGAATGAAGAATATATACATAACATCGGTAGCCTTTTTGTATTTGACCTAATTACCCTCTGGTCTCAAAGTCTACGCGGTATTGAAAAGTTGCAAATAGACCTTCGAGTAAAAAAAAAGACGAAAAATAACTTCATCAGATCAATATTCTGTTATAAACAGGCTTATCTATGCGTTTAAGTTATAAATAAGTTGCCGTTAGTACTTGAGATTAAAGTGTACGGAGGGATACATTTTTAACGAAATATTAATTTCAGGGAGCTATTTATCATTTTTCTTACCTCAAGAGATTATTTGTAATTTTTCAATATCACATAGAATTTAGGTGCAATTATACCTTTATATTTCGCAAATCATTTCAAATGAGACTTTTGAAGCCCAATAATTGTGGTCAGGGCATATTATATACAAGATTTTTTGATAGGACGTGTTTATTCTAATTTGTTTGGTTCAATTTTATAATAATAAGTGTGACGCTCTAAGGTGAAGTACAGTCACATATGCACTTTGGCTCAAAGAAATTAATTAATATTGTTTTTGGCTCTATTACGAATTTATTATTAATTTTTATTTTTTCACTCCGTGAGAACCAAGAGTGTTACGATTGGAGTATCATTTGTTCCTTTGTAATGTTCGTAATCTAAAGATTTAAACTCTATAAAGGTAGCTAATTACAAGCATTAACGTCCAATGTATGCGTAAAACCATGATCACACATGAAATATATATATATGCGAGTATAGGCATAGTATATTTTTACACATAATCCTTTTCCTCTTTTAAATTTTTTAAAAAGATTTTCTTATTTCTTTTCTATTTTGATCCTCTTAAAATTTATTTCTATGTAACTGATCACGTCTATAATTCAATCCTGGCATAGTCTCTATATAAATACACACATTTATATTTATATTATATATGTGTGGGTGAATGAATACGGGCACATATCTTTATCATTGTGGCTATTTAATGTTATAATTTTTTTTTCATTTAAATTATATTCTTTAATACAAACTCTGAGTCATCATTCTCGAATATTTACAAAAAAACTTATGTCTTCTCATATACAAAATAGATAATTTTAATACCAATGTAGTATAGATCTTCATCTCTTTTAACATGTATGCATTTCGTACGCATAAAAGCAATTTAGATATAATTAATAAAGCATTTTCTATTAACTTTGTAGTATTCTATTAGGGACGAATTATCAGTTACAACGCAATATGCTTATGTATATGTTATACATGTACATGATATATACATTTAATACATTTCGTATACATTCACTATGTATATATATGTGCGAGACAGAGAGATCAGAGAGAGCTCGCGTTCAAGTAGCATTTGAGTTCCATTGGTTAATGGAAGTATTTCCTCTTACACCTACCCACGTATACACCGACATACGTGTACCATAAGATAAAACAGACACACATTGCTGACTATGAGGACGGCTATTTATTCAAAGGTTGGCGTAGTTTTTTTGGCCTTTTTTTGCCCGTACGTATTTTTTTTTTGAACCGTTACTACTTCAAACTTGCTACGAGGCCTTAGAATGACGTATAAATGGTAAAACTATACCAATAACGTGTTTGTTTGACGTATAAAAAAAAAAAAAAAAGTACATGTTTGTTTGACCTCAAGCTTTGGGACATTGACACGTTAGATTCTTATATTCTTCAAGTAAAGCTAGGCGGCCTCCTTTTGATTAAGTTACTCTAAGAATCCTAATTATTAAACTGATTATACAGATGAGATGATTTAGTGATTTAACTCCAACGATCGAATATCCCTCTTCTTATTCCCGGATTTGTTTTGGAAGAATAAATTAGTACGTCATAAGAAAAGATTAAAGTAAACCTTGGCTTTAACCCCATTACTCTTACATCATCACAGTTAAGTAGAGAGACAGCATTCTGCGTTACGAAATATCAGTATTGAAATGATTAACAAGTAATCAAAGTGATTAGTACTCCTATTTTATTATAAATTTAGATAATAAATCCAATAAACCCCAGAAGTAGAAGTGTCCAGTATGGACGGTGTGAATTCTCTACTTAATTTGATCCGTTGATTCCATCTGCCTTGATATATTATTTCCATTAATTTATTGAATTTAGTCCTATCAATCATTAAAATTCGTTAGATACAGTCGTTCAATGTTACCCAGGATGTCTTTTGTGTCTTGACGTAAGTTAGCTTTATGGATATAAACTCACGCGTAATATATAAAAACAAATGTTGTCTCCTCCCTGCCGAAGTAAGGAAATACATATATTTTTTTTTGCGCACCACTTTTTCCTTGCCTTTCCTCTCGTTTTCCTTCTCCACCCCACCGGGTGGTCGTTCGTTTTTGAATATGATCAATAATTAGTGGGTCGTTGTCAATAAAAAAAACCAATATAATAGGAAGAGAGCAGAAACGGCTCTTAGTCTCCCCTACGCATACTCTCTAATGCAGTTACTTACACTCAAATTAATGAGAAAATGATTGAAATAATTGTTTATTATTTTACAAACCCAATTAATAGTGACGTGAACACTTCCCAATCATTATCAAAAACGCATTTTGCTTTCACTTAAAAGACTCGATTAAATGTGGCAATCATGGTTATCGAATGCTTGGAAAATCCCCGGCCCCTAATATTGTATATAAATACTTAGGTTAATAATCTAGTGGATTGGTTTCAGCTCAAGAAATATGGTTCCTATCCTATTTAGGATCTGATTCTGATATTATATATATATATATATATGTTCTCCCTCTCTAGATCAGTGTATCATGCCCCCATATAAGGTTAATTACGCTAATAAGATGTTCATATTAACTGGCAAGAAAAGAACCCATGAAAGGATCAAAATCATAGTAAGAGTATGATGCTTCAAAGGATACTGTAGTTTTCTTGGTCTTAGATGCCAAACGAACTATTTAGTTCAACAGAACATATTAATTACTGGAATCGAAGAGGTTCAGTCATCAGTGCTTTTTTTTTTATGTCACCAGTTCATCAATTGAATTTTTGCACCGCACTAGTCGATAAAAATTTATGAGTTTCTGCCATGTTTGTTTGGAGGATGTAGATAATTCAGGAAAACGCTGATACCCACAAGCTTAGGCAGCCCATCGGGAAAAGTAGGGCTGCGATGTACTGTGAAATATCCCTTTCATGTAAGAGAAGACCAGACCCAGACTTTTTAAAGATTGATCCATGCCATGTTGCAGTCACCAAATCTAGATAGCCGGGGAATAGCCTCATCATGACCGTCAGTCTAGATCGAGAGAAATGATGGTGGTGATGATGATAACAGGCGGAAGAGACACGCTATCACTAAGTAGATAAGGCAGATTGCAGAAAGCCGCTTTTGCAGAGCAGTGAAAATCAACGGCCGAAAATTTAGGGGGTGTTTCCCCGAACGGACGGCACATGTCTCGCCACGTCGCGACTTTGGAGCTTCCGTCGGTTAATCATGTACATTCAAGAAAATCTCCATGGTCTCAAAAGCCACATGACATATATGCAGTTCTAAAGAAGAATAAAAACCACATGATTCCCAGGGAATTAGAGGATGACATGGATGGATGGATGATGATGATGATGCGATGGGCATTATGGGTATGGTATGGTGTGCGAGAGAGAGGAGTATAAAGGTAATGATTATAAATGGGGTCATGATGGCAACGCCTCCGTCCGTAGAAATAAATGATTAAAAACCAAATAGATCGAAGCCCACCACAAGACTGCGCAGCCATAGCCGCCATTTCCTCTTTCTTTCCGCTTTTTCTTGTTATGATTATTAACTCCTATTTTACTTATTTATTTTCCATCGATTTTATTCTTATTATTGCTACTACCACATTCTATATTTGTCCTAAGAGAGAGACGAGAAGTTATATAGACAGAGAGAGAGAGAAGAGATATAGAGACACAAGAAAAGCACTGAAATAAAATAAAAGACGAGAGAAGAAAAAAAAAATATTCAAGGTCGGGGGTGATTCGCAGGAGAGAGAGAGAAGAAGCCAAAAAATCAGGTATTTAAGGGTATAAGAACACTCGTAGCTCTGCAATGATGAACTACTCACTACCTAAGAAAGGCATAAGAAGAAGGAGCTCGTCGCCCCCAAACCTGATCAAACCCTGATACGGTGTATTTTTGCGGCCTTGAAAAGCTGCGATTTAACCCGTCAGATATAACTCCCAACCCCTATATAAGTCGCCCTTCACTTCGTTTTGCTCCTCGACAGTATCTCACTCAGTCACCCTAAAGGAAGGATCTTGATATAGAGTGTCCTTCCTTCTCGGTAGTTGGCCCTAACATCCCGTCCTCTTTCGTGCTTATTTCGCTGTTGCGTGGTTTGGTTAGTTGTATTACTGTTCCATATATAGGAGGAGAGCAAAAGAGACAGACTATGGGACCGGAGGTAATGATCGTGGTAAGAGAGTTCGACCCGAACAAAGACCTTTTAGGAGTTGAAGATGTGGAGAGGAGGTGCGAGGTCGGACCCAGCGGCGAGCTCTCCCTCTTCACCGACCTCCTGGGTGACCCTATTTGCCGGGTCCGCAACTCCCCTGCTTTCCTAATGCTGGTAAATTAAATGCTTGTCCTCTTTCTCTTTTCCGAAACCTCCTCCTATCCTTTCCTTAGCCCTCGACCTTTTCGCGGATGAAAGAGAGTAAACAATGATAACGTGCGTTGTTTTTGTTACTTTTTGAACCCTTAACCGAAAAGCTCACTTACACAATTTCTCTCCTTGTTTGTACATGAACCTGCAGGTGGCTGAGATGGGCGAAGAGAAAGAGATAGTGGGCATGATCAGGGGTTGCATCAAGACCGTTACGTGCGGCAAGAAGCTCTCCAGGGCTGCGAAAACCAACACAAACAACGAACCTACGAAACCCGTCCCGGTTTATACGAAGATCGCCTATATCTTAGGCCTCCGCGTCTCGCCCTCTCACCGGTGAGTTAAGCTTGTTTAGATACTCTTCACCTAAGTTTTATATCATGACCAGAAGAAGAAGATTTCGATTGTTTTTTTTTTCTTTAAATTTTTTTGCCAAAATTGGTCATTGGAAATGACCCGCTATCATAAGCACCCTGAAAGACATGCCCTCCAATTATTGGGTATTAAACAACTCTCCCATTGTTTTTCTGCTTTACTTGATTTTAATATTAACTTTGTCTTGTTTCGTTTATGTGTAGGAGGATGGGAATAGGGTTAAAGCTGGTGCTTCGAATGGAAGAGTGGTTCAGAGAGAATGGCGCTGAGTATTCGTACATGGCAACGGAAAACGACAATCAAGCTTCCATTAAGTTGTTCACCAACAAATGCGGCTACTCCAAGTTCCGCACTCCGGCGATCCTTGTGAACCCTGTTTTCGCTCACAGAGTCCGCGTCTCCAACCGAGTTACTGTTATTGAGCTCTCCCCCACCGACGCCGAGGTCCTCTACCGCAGGCGTTTCTCTACCACGGAGTTCTTCCCTCGCGACATTGACTCTGTGCTCAACAACAAACTCAGTCTGGGGACGTTTCTGGCGGTGCCACGTGGTACGTATACAGCTGAGTCGTTCCCCGGGTCGGATAAGTTCCTGGCCGGCCCGGCCGACTCGTGGGCGGTACTTAGTGTTTGGAACTGCAAGGAAGTGTTCACGTTGGAGGTCCGGGGCGCATCGCGCGTGAAGCGCATTCTGGCCAAGACCACCCGGATCGTGGACCGCGCGTTGCCCTGGTTGCAACTCCCTTCTGTGCCCGAACTGTTTAGGCCGTTCGGGTTGCATTTCTTGTACGGTCTTGGTGGCGATGGCCCACACGCGGTGAAGTTGGTGAAGGCGTTGTGTGGGTACGCCCACAACCTGGCCAAAGCGCGTGGGTGTGGGGTTGTGGCCACGGAGGTGTCAAGTCGCGAGCCCCTCAGGTTAGGAATTCCCCATTGGAAAAAGCTATCGTGCGCAGAGGACATGTGGTGCATCAAAAGGCTAGGTGAGGACTACAGTGATGGATCTGTCGGTGACTGGACCAAATCAGCACCTAGCTCCTCCATTTTTGTTGACCCCAGGGAGTTCTAATCTCGTTAAAAGGATTAGTACCTAAAGAACTAGTGCAGTTTTTCCTGTTCCCATTTGGTTCTTTTGTTTTGTTGACTCGGTAGGGTAAAGATTTTGAGGGTGGGAAAAGAGAGAGGTAATGAAAAAGATATGGGTGTTTCATAAAAAAAAAAAAAAAAAAAAAAAGATATGGGTTTTGTTGTAAAAAGGGATATCCCATTTTCTCTTTTTTTTTTTTCTCCCCCTGCTTTGTCTTCTCTTGTTCAAAGCTTTTTGTAAATGGACGTGGCTTTTTGGATCCTCTTTGTGCAAAACGCAGGCCTTAGTTCCATGTGGGGTTGGTTAACTTTTTCGGGCCCTCGTCTTATTTCCGGTATTCTAATCTTCTAATCCAAATTCTATAGAACAGTTCTGTGAAGGGATATGATAAATTCTCGAGTCTCGGAGGAATATCCTATGCGCGAAGAGAAAAAAGCTTTTCAACGGACTCCTTTTGGCCGGGACGTATATTTCATTTGTGTCCCTTGATTTCTTTGCCGACATGCTATTGGGGACCTTATCTTATCCTTTATATTCACTTTGATTAGTTGGATTCTTCGATCAGTATCTTTCTTATTAAGGGTCGTGGACGAGAGAATCACATACATTGTGGTCGAACAGTGTTGGCGAGTTTAGTCTTGGAAATAACTGATTAGAGTGTCCAAACAGATATATTCATGAGATGACAACGATGTACATTCGTATATAATGGGTTACTTTTGTTCACGAACCTCGGTGGAGTTGAGGGATTCTTCTTTTGAGGGTCTCATAATAATTTGTGTGCTGGGTTTTTCCCACGTACTAATATTTGGAATGTGGTCATGGTGTGGTTACTGTGGTATGGATATTTGGACCATAAAGGAGGTTCTTCGATACTGACTCTTATTCTGGACATAAAAGAAAGAAATAATCCTGAAGATGGTTGCAGCTAATTAGTAATTTTATGATTCTTGATTCTTGATCCTGCTTTGAAGTTTATAGTGTTTCCAGATGGTCCTGGTGGGAAAAAGGGTCCATATCCTTGGAATTGGAAGATGACTAAAAGCCCGGAAAACATGTAAATGTATTTAATGCATGAAGCGGCAAATGGAAAGCAGAAAGCGATCCAGATATAGGTTATGCATGCAATAAACACCACTTATGGTGCTCAGTGAGTGAGCCAGCAGCTTTTCCCCTTTCACGGGGTTTTTGCACGGAAAAGATCATATGAATCCTGGCGGGGGAAGGTGGAATGGTTGAAGTAACATTCTAACGTGGGCACCAAGTGGCAACCGTTCCTTGTTGCTGTGCATTCTGACATGTGTCTGCCCCCTTGGTCTCCAGCTGGAATTGGGATTTAGTGGGTTTAAAGTTCCGCCTTCTGTGTCACTCTCTTTAATTTGAGACGTTATGTTATGCAGATTAATGAATTATTATAACCCTATTGATTAGTATTAGATTCTTATTAGGCATTCGTCCGACCCCTCAAAGATCTAACGAAATGGGTTATATATTATATATATATATATATACTTGTCTAGATCAATTTCACCTCTGATTCTTAAGCTCAGATTAATCCACAATGTTTTGTTGTTTCTGCAAAACTTATATACGTGAGGAACCGATTAGAAAGACAAAAGCAGACAGACCTCATGTTCGTGGAAGATGAGTTACATATGTCCATGACAGCAACTTCTCTGCACTTTAGCAGTTGCAAATGATCCAATTCTTAAAAAGCACGGGTCAAGCATCCACAAATCCACTACGATATCGAACTCAAATTTTTCCCACTGTCCAAAACAAGCAGCTGGATCGAGTTGTGCAAGCAAATTTAAATAGAATGCGAGTTACCTTACCATATGAAACAGAAGAGTTAATCAAATAAACTGTAAGTGCTCTCAACGAGAGTCATGATATAATGACAAGGAAGTTCACTCGTTCGAGATCGAAGTAGGTAAGTAGGCGTGAAAGTGCAAGGCAAGTCCTGGTTATCTTTCTTTAAAGAAATGTAGGTGTGGTGTGGTCCGTGTGGAAGCTCACTCTCCCAAGTCCTGCTTTCGCGTCAACTACTTCCCACTTTGAAGTGGGCCTATTTCCCCAAAAGAAGAAGGGTTTCTTCTCGGGTTGACTTGAACTAATCCGGCAGTGGCTTAGGTATGAGGACGGTGAGGCGGTAGAAAAATAAAGAGTAGATAAAGTAATAGTCAAAGTTTTAGTCTGGCATTGGCTTCCTTATGACCTTAACTATGCCAACATCTTGGCGAGTCAATGGTTGAATGGCCAGTGTGGTTTAAAGTTAACACGGAGCCTTTAGGACTAAAGGCTAAAGTAAGCGCGCGCGCGCACTCTTTCTCTTTTAAGGGAGGGACTAGGAATTATTGAGGAGTGATAATATTAGGTAGTATTTGATGTGAGAGTTCGGAAAATTCAAATAGATTTTGCCTGTAAAAGCATATTTTATGTGGTAAAGAAGTTGGTCCAGGGGAATATGCTTTGGTCTCGAGAATTGATAAATTAACTAAAGACCCCACCCCGGCAAGATTCATTTTCTCTTTTGTCCTCATTGGATAAAGGCTTATCTTTTTTAGTTAGAACCTGGTTAAATTTGTGGTTATCAATTTTGATTAAGACTGGACTACCTGTTAATCGCCCATTAATATCAAGTCAAGGTCAATTCATTATATGCTTAATAAACTACATGGACGATAGGTCCAACCTCAAAAGGAAGATGCCTTTTACAGCACCAGATTATATTTTTATTATTTAAAGGAAAGACCAGGTGATTGGTTTTTTTATTTTTTTATTTTTATATTATTTTTTGCGAGGAATAAACATTAAAGACGAAGGTTGTACCCACTACAATGAGGTCAAATGGACCCAGGCCATCCATAAAAGTCTTTGGGCCTTCACGTTGCCTTTCAGCCCCTTATTAGGGCCCTGTAGCTAAAGATCTCATTTGACAAGTATACGTTCTAGAGCGGCGCAAAAGATAGCCTTTAGAAATTTTCTGATGCCTCACTTACCAGCTGGTTGGATAAGAAATGGCAGCTCGGAACTGCAGAGCAGACAACAGCTACAACACTTCTGCGTAGAAGCTCATCATTAGCATTTGTTTTGGTTTTTCCACAATCGTTTGACGTAGGTAACACGTCAGTGCGTAAAAGTCTCTTTTTTTTTTTAAACTGAAAATGTAGACCATTTCTCGACTACAACACTTCTGTGTATTGTTCCAATTTCAGTGTGTAAAAGTCAAAACTACAAAGAAAGGTATTTTTTTTCCTAGTACGCAAGAAGTTAATTAGACAATCGTAAATTTGACATTCCTCTTTAGGTTATGGTACAGCAAAATTGGGTCGTTTATCAGAGCCCATGCTGAAACGGTGACCAACGATGACAAACTGAGACCTGAATCTCTTGGAGAACAATAATGTGTGAGAAGAAACACAAAGAAACGAATTTCAAGGCACTTCCTTTCTGAAAACCGCATACCTACTTTTGCCCAGGATTCCCACTAGAAAATCAGCTGGAAGACGTCAGTTGGTTCTAATTTTCTAATGTCAACTGAGGGAGATAATTTTACATACTGTCTGTAACTACGATACCGACTGCCTCCTACTTCTGGAAGGGGTGGATTTTGATTCGTCCGCATTGGTAGAAGCAGGGCTTTCTGATGTATCAGAGCTGCTGATTTCACCGTTTCTTTCTTTGCTTGACCAAAGCTTCGAAAAGAGCTTTGACATGAGCAAACCTTTCATCTTATTGGCAGCAACTTTCTCTGCAGTACCTTTGGCACCATCGTTTACATCTCTAATACTGCCACCTCTCCTGTCGCGACCCCCTAATCTGAGAGTAGTAAACTCCCCCTTCAAAGCCTTTATATCCTCAGCTGATGGCATGGCATCCCAGTCCTCCTCTGTGTTTGTGGTAGTAGACCTTGAGCTTCGACGAGAGTCACCAGGGAGTAAGGCCCTGATTGAACCTGGCAGCTCAGGTGTGCTGTTGCCTGCAGATGGTGCAGCTCTAAGCTGCTCAAAGTAGAGGACCTGCACGACGACTCGCAAGGGAAGCCGCTCATTTTGAACTGCATGCAAGCAGGCTTCTGCTGACAACTTCCTGCAGTCCATCAACCTGCATATTCTCTTTCTCTCACTCTTACTAATCCCAGGGTGTTCCTACACCAAAATACCAGCAGTCAGTAAAAAACCAGCAGCCTTTCAGTATATTCAGATATACAACCATTTCAAGGTGGACTCGAACTATAAATCTACTAGTTACATACAATCACACGAATACGTGATTGGTGATTCTCAGTTGTATGCCAAATGGGAAGGGAATAAGTCTAAATCACTGAATGTACTCGATCAAAATGATTTCACCTCTGTCACGCTAATGGACGTAGAAAGAGAATCCGTGGTCAGAAATAAGGCATAGATAGATGCAAACTTCATCAAGAACGGTATTCTGAACCTATAGGGACTAACTTTTTGGGTTAGTTTTCAATATATTCAAGAAAAAAAAAAGGGAAATAAGAAACCTAGTTGTTTGGGAAGAGTTCAAATAGGACATACTGCCCAAAACTGCTCAGGTTCTTACCTTCAGATACATGTCAATGGCACGGTAGAGTCCATCATGAGATGGTCTTGAGTAGCTAGACACCATTTCAGCAAGATTGACAAATTTTGACACTAGTAAACTGGGATCATGTGCTATTTCGGTAAGGTAGCCATCAACCAGCTTTGCTACCATACCTTAGAAACATCTGCCACAAGCCTTGGGCTTGTAACGTCCTGGAATTCATTCTCCCTGGGAGAATCAATCTTGGCATTCCGTTCATGCATTGCAAACTCTTCAAGTAGATTATGTACTATATCAACATCATATATTGTGGTTTCCCCAGGTGGAGCTCGTATCAAAAGATCTGCCACTGTAGCCTCCTCAAGCTGCTGGCCAATTCTCCTCATCATTTCCCGTCTTTCCCTTTCTCCACATTCTAACAATATTGCTTGTCTCAACAACTTAACTAAGAAACTGCACGGGACAGTTCCCTTCTCTGGGGGCAAAAGCTGCACTATGGTTTCCACTAACAATCTATTCTTTATTAAATCCCCACCCTGAATCACACCCTTGCTAAAACCTGGCAACCTTCTCAGGGCATAGGCATTCAAGGCTTCCCCAATAACTTCACCAGAAGCTTTGCCTTTTGTTCTTATTGTTGTTATGACCCGCTTGTATAAGTCAAGTTGAAGCTCACAGAGGTCTTCTACCCACCAGTCCCTCGGAACCAGCTGCTGTTTTCTCACCCCGTTCCAGTGTGTATCATTCCCATTCTCATATGGGAGCTTTTTCTTGTTATAGGTGTATGACCATTCCACCTTGGAAATGTCAATGGAAGCCTTGGAAGCTATGGAATCAAGGCAGTGGCTGACCACTTTAAGTTCCTCGGACCAGGGAAGAAAAGACTTGGTGGTTTGAAGAACAATGATTGAGTCTTTCCAACTCCGGAAGATGCTTGAATTGAGGAAGACATCAATCTTGTAGATCAGATTTCCTTTCTCAATAGTTTCATCCATCTCAAGGTACTCTGCTGCGCATCGAGCTGCAACCACATTGTATGCATTAAGAGTAACTGTCATGCCATAACAAAATTTGGCACATATTTCAAAAGCAGCAGGTCCACCAGGAATATCTTGGATGTGAATTTCACAACCGTTCTCCTCATTTGCAGTTGCAACCAGTTTCTGCAAGCATGCACTCTTGGACAGAAGGGGAAACTACAGAGACACTGCAGAGTATTAGATAACCACACAAACTAACCTAACAAAAATATAAAAGTCTGCCACAAAATACATATATATCTGTTTGTAAGACCTTTTTGGTAAACCAAAATTCCAATACTGAGAGTTACTAAATCCAGGCCATTCTGGCTGGCTAAGTACATTTCTCACCCCAAGAAATATGCCACCACAATGGTTTCACATCACTTTGACCCACAAGGTGTTGTCCATGATTGCAGTCATAATGAATGTTGAATGGCACAAAGCCGCCAAGAAAATTTGATACTTCCGAATTCACAGTTTTTTATTAGGTTTTAAGAGGTGGATAAAACCCCCAGAATAGACTTAAAAAAACTAACTCTAGAACTAAGTCTATTCATGCACCTGGCTCAGATAATAAATCCCCAATGTTACAATGGGCCCATTCTTTCCATGACTTTTCACACACACCCAGTTATCATCCACTGTATTGCAGCCTATTGAAGATCATATGGGTTTCATACCTTATGCAGATAGAACTTTACATCCCTGATGTTAATGACCATGTCAGATGCCAGCTCAGTTGCCACATATCTGCACATACAAACATTTATCTGAGTCAACAATAAACTTGATACACAGAGTAATTAGTTTGAACTTGAAAAATGCAAGCTAAGCAGAACAAGAAAGAAGAAATACATCCCGTTTTGGACAAAGCAGAACAAGAGTAGTCAAAAGGGAAAAAAAAATCCAGAGGAAGGCTAGTCATATCATTTTTAACGAACCACTCTTGATGGCTTTGAGACCCCTTTCACTGTGCTTTATTCAATTGTTGTCTCATAAAAAGATCAAAATAACATGCAGGTTGATTCATGAAAATTACAATAACACATTAGCATAGCTCAGGATGCATAACCCACAAATGATACGTTACAGAGGTGCAAAGCTTGCTCACCAACCAAATTGCCCCAATTATATGATGTTTTAAAATCTAAATTTCTCTTTCTCCATCAGTTAAAAGGAACTTGGAGGCAATCCTGGACCAACAACCCACTATCATGCCCGTTTCCCTTACTTTTTTTAGCAGGTCGAAGTAAGACAGATTCATAGGTGTCTTTGCCTAACGCCACTCCATGATGGCCTGCCGTGGTCTCAACTCCAAAAGGATAAAGTGTGCAGTAAAAATTCTGAATAAGACGCAGTCTGTGAGACATATATGTACTTGTGAGAACATGACACATTCACAGTCCATACATGCAGCAAGATTGTTTTAAATAGTGACAGGCTAGTTCATACCACAAGGCAGAATGACAGCACGGTTGAAACCATCAGCTGATTGAATAGGCTCACTAACTCCAAATATAAATTGGAATGCAAATGAATTATAGAACCTCAAATATAGAGGTATATAAACAAGCTAATCTACTGTTTGAACGGTATCAGTGAGATACGTGAATCAATACGGAAGCATTGACAATATTCTCTAGTGGCCAAAAAAGCCAAATTCTCTACTTTTCAGAAAAAAAGAATAACTTAACCTACGTATGATAGACAAGATGATTTTTCTTCCAAAGCCATGAAACGAATATTTTCTTGAGGTGAGTTGTGCAGAAACTCGTAAAATCTTTAGAAACACAAGTAAATGAAAACCTTTTTCAATCAAGCAATTTGCGGCAAACCAAGCCCAAACACATAATTTTTACAAGAAGCATGCCGTAAAGTAAGTTCAGAGTATCTGGAAAATGATTCTTTAGAAGAGTAAATAGCTTCAAAGATATCTCTTTCAACAAATACAGCACCCAGAAAACAAGTCAGTGGAAATTTATGGAAACAAATAGCGAGTTAGGATAAAGGTTAGAGAACACAATAGCAAGCACATAACATTAGTATACTTCCAGTGATATATGACACAATTGGATACCAAAGGAATTACATCATACTAACCTAACATTTTCCTCATCGGTCTGAAAAGAATCAGGTTTAGATCCCAGTTTCATAAACTTCATGTTGGTGAAGAAGAGATTATATAGTAAAAGAATTGCGGAAGCAGAAGCACCACCACCAATCAAATCCAATCTCCCTCAGAGAATAGGAAGTGAATCGCAGACGCAGGGGTTGTACACCTGAGAGTCGTGACCAATTTTATGATGTTCAAGGTAAAGAAGGATGGATCAGAAAAGTTTTCTACTTCCTAGTATGACCGAATCTTTCCCACCAAACAAGGCCACAGGGCACAATGAGAAAGAGAGAGTGCGCACGTGAAACGTAGTAGTGTCATTTTAAGAAACCCCTCAATTGAATGGGAAGAGACCCAAAGAAGTGGTTGCTTCCCAGACTGGTAACACAGCCCAAGGACCCCGGGCGAAGAGATTCAGCTTAGGAGACATTGCCAACAGACTTTCTTGCAAACATATAATAATTTTCCAAAGCCAGAGACAACCCACTTGCTCAAAACTGACACCACCGCCCTTCCCTTATTTGTTTATCCCTCTCATTCTAGGTAATTGCAGATTGCTTGCGCTTTTCCTTTTGTTTTCTTTTTCCAATGGATCAAATCCCCCCAAGGCCATTCATGGTCCACAAAGTCTCAGAACCCAAAGCCCAGAATGCACATTCCTCTACAAATCCTCTTTCACCGCTGTTCCTTTCTTGAACCCAGATCACCTGCAGCAGAAATATAGATCTAAGTGAGTTGATCAACAACCAAAACAGTAAATAAAGGGCATAACTCTTGGTGGTTCCATGACCATCGTAAAGAGTACAGGCAACCGTCAGTACCAATAAAATCGTTTAAAACAAAACCGGGAGGAGAGTTGTCAGGATCAAAGTCTGAATGTGGCATTAAATCAATCCGAGAACGTCAGATGTTATTTACCAAACAAAGTTTAAATTGGTTTTTCAGGCTGAATATACATCTTGAACATACAAGCAAACATGCCTGAGTCATTATACAAATAATTATTCAGAGTAAATATACAGTCACAAGCATCTACCACTTTTCATCAACAACTGAAATAAATCAAATGCATCGCAACAAATATCGTACTTCATCGGCAAAAGCATTTATTTGACAATAAGCAAGAAGGAGCCAACTTTAATGCACAAAATAAAGTAAAACAAGATAAAAAGAATAGAAGAAAAGATAGAACTGAATTCCACCTCCATCAAAGCAAAAGAGACCCATCAGACTACATTCAGAATCTCACCAAACAAGAATTCATAAACAAACGATTGCATGCACAGCAACAAGAGCTATAAGCAAAGACAGTAATATAGAGATAGGAAAGTAAAGCACCTAACAGATGTCCTAATGCACTTCTCACTTTGGCAAGCACGAAGCATCAAATATCAGGGGGAACAACGACAAGAAACACAATGTTCACTGCACGAGCACTATATCGGGAGAGGCAGAGAACCAGCCCCACATACCGCTGAAACCACCCAACAAAACCCAAAAAGGCCGTACATCAAAAAGATGAGCTGTTCCTCATCTTTGACAACCACCATAGCTACACAAACACATAAAGCCAACAACGCTCAGAATGTCTCTCTCTCTCTCTCTCTCTCTCATCCCCTTCGAATCAGCACCACCGCCCCCACCACCACCAGCTTCCTCATACCCGTTTTTCACTTCCCTAAGTTATATGTCTTGCCTTCTGAAAATTAGAAAATCATGTGATTTTCCACTCTCTTTCCGTGATCTTCGTTTCTCTTTTAACGACGAAACTTTTTATTTTTTGCAGCTCTAAGAGAGCTAGAGAGCAAACGGGCTTTTTCACGCTCAGCATAGGAGTTCATGAGGCCCCCACCCCTCGTCTTCTGTTCTCTCTCTCACCCAAGTAATGCACGCCAATCTGACAGGAGCAGATTTGTTGCTCCCTCTGCCAAGTACAATCTGACTTCCCAAGTCGTTTTAGTGCGTGTGTGTGTGAGAGAGAGAGAGAGAGAGGAGATACCTTGTGCAAAGAAAACGACTTTTGCATCACTCTCGTACTTTGATAATAGTGGTATCCATCTCATTTTCTCTATTTTCTCTCAGCGAAATAGAAAAACCATCTTCGCACCATAAATTATAATCAATCACTGGAGGCCCCCCGCCCCCACCCCCACCCCCGCCCCCGCCCCACCCCCCGGAAAAAAGAAAAAGAAAAAAAGGGAATCGAAGCCGAAAAAACGACAAATAGAAAAAAGTTGTCTCGTCATTTTTTCGTGATATTATGAAACTACTGCGGTGTTAAAAAAAAAAGGGAAGGTGCCTGGATTCCTGGACCAAACTGTGGGCATCACATGGCTATGTGATGGCTCCTCTCTCTTTTTTCTCTTCACAAGCCAGGACGGTTCATGTATTATATACAGGTTCTCACAGAGGTTTATTTATTTCTTTTTCTTTTTAATATTTGCCCAGTCTTTTTCTTTAGAAATGAGGATATTTTTAATTCATATAAGGGGAGCTAATATCCATTTCGTCTAATCTATTGATGAGAGGAAAGTTTAGTTGAATTTTTACCTGTGTTCATTTCCTTATTCAAAGTGTTATCATCTTGATCAGTATCAACTTACTACACAAATACAAACTTTGTTGTGAGCACAAGATATTAGAAGCTATCCGAGTTTGCTATGATCTTCTCATTTGTCCACGGACTCTTCCAATGGGCATGATGGACTCTTTGCTTCTGGTGGACAAGTTGTGACCAGAATGCTTTCCCTTGCCTATTCTTTTATTCTCTCCACCCACATGCCATGCTCCACTCCCCTTCCCCCCCAGTGTCATAAAAAACCATTCAAAGATTGTACAGAACTCTCCACAATTTTTGTCACGTCCCCTGACGATCCCCAGAATAATGCGCAGATATATTAATATTACTGCTGCATCAAGAATCTAATCACCTGCATATAAATTTTAAATTATGTTCTTTGTCCAACTGATTTACACCAATAGGACATCTGCAAAATGAGATGGATTTCTGAAGAACTGTCGGGACTCTTACTGAAAATTGACACCCATCTGTGGGAAGATCTTTAGAAAGATGTTGTCCAGAAGAACTGGCTGGTGGTCTGTCAACACTGGAAGGTATTGTTTTTCAGGGATATAACCATGTGATTTGCAGTCAAAGCACTAAATTCTGCAAATGACATGCCATGTCGTCCTAGTGGAAATTTTAGGTCCTGCATTTGCTAACTTGGACCTTTTGAATATCAGTTCTATACCACACAAGTAATGATCGATGTGCCCCACTTGAAAGATAGGAGGGAGCATTGTGGATATCACTTATGTTCGGCCTATTCGATGAATGACCCATTCCATGTGCTCATGTTAGTTGGAAGTTCTTGCCCAACATTATCTGCTACTTTTCTCAGAGAAAATTGTCTCTGCAGCTCAGAGGAAAGAAAATTCCTGGAATCAGAAGGGGGCCATTTGATCTAATTTCTTACTAAATAGTAAATCAAGAGGAGGACCAAATTGATTTAGCATCCTGAAACTTAACATCCTTTAAGGACAGCCTTGACCCTCTTTATGGATCTTGTTGAAAGAGGGAGATTTTCAATCCAAAACAAAGCAAAGAAAGCTAGGCTAGATGTCATTTACAACTCACCCCATGTACTAATAAATTTGAAAGAGTAGAAAAAGAAGAGTTTGTGTCACCCAAATTAACAAATGTAATTATAGCAAGGCACATGGCTCCAGATCTTACGTGGAAAAGTTAACCGCAGAGGAAACCCCATGTGAATCAAAATTTGTGCGAGAACCATGTGCTAATTATGGTATTCAATTCCTTTTTAACCAAAAGTTTACTGCAGATATTCCTTTCATTCATTCACACAGGGTATGGACACGCTAGTCAGCGTTCTGGAGTCCTAATTTTTGTGCAAGCTCTCATAATCATGACCGAAAGAGGAAGATACAGATTTCTAAAGTTTGATTCAATGAATGTGGAAGGATTGGCCTCCTTCTTGCACTTCATTCATCGGTGACTGAGCATTTCTGCCAAGATCATAAGATAATATATACAATTCCACTTTCAAAAGTAATATCTGCTCAAAAGATGCCATGATTATCGTGACACGAAAGTTTGTTTCCGATTTTTTCAATGAATCATCATATTAACAGTTAAAAATCCTGGAACAGGGTCCCATTTAAGTTTGATGTCTCTGTTACATATCCTAACATTTCTAGATGAATTAATGAGGAAAGATCGAAAGCTTAAAATCAGTGACGAAACAAATCAATTTCATGTTCTAACAGCTCTAGAAACAGGTAATAAAACAAACAAGAATGATATATTTGAATCTATCACTAATACTAGGTAACACAACTAGCTAGCTTTTGGTTTTTTTCGCATTGTTATCGTGATAGCTTGTTTCTCCTAATGACTTGATAGTTAAGTGTAACCTAATCACGATTTTAAGATGCTTTATGGGGGCACAACACAAGTTCGTGGTCCAAAATCTAAATGTTAGGCCCTTCTTTTTAGCAATTTAGCTTTTCTGCCAAGTGCAAAAGTACCAACCAGAATCATGACCCTCGTTTTCATGACCCAATCGACGTATGCAAAGGCATTAGAGCTCGGCCAGAATCACGTGGACGCCCACGCAGCAAACGAGGTTCCAACAGAGGCGAAACGCCGAAACCCATTGCTAGTTGATAACTATTTCTGAAGCTCCTGTTGGCTAAAAACACAAACACATACGAACGTCTCTGTCGTGGGAAAGGAGAAAACAGAGAAGGTGTTAGTAGAATTATCTACGTTTCTAAAATCTGTTTTCGAATGACTACTCTAAAAAAAAAGTGTTTCTTGAACTTGTTTTGTTATTGTTTTCAGTTTACGAAAAGAAAAAAAAAATACTAAGAAAAAGTTCCGGCCTTCTGTCTCATCCAAGCAGAGCCCAGTTGTGTAGCCAATTTTCTCGGACGGACCCACAGTTGTGTAGAGAATACGGAATGTGTTCCAACTCCCATGGGAAAGAAAAAGAGAGGGAAGATCACACGCCACCCTGGTCATGCATGAATGCAAAGCGCCAGGCCCTGCATCTGCATGGGATGCCTCTCCTCGCTGTCTATGACGAGCGTGCAGACACCAGAATGATGGCCCCTCTGAATTCCTAACTTAAACTTGCAGGATACGGATACTTTCCACAAAAAACTGTCCCCAAACAATGACCGATGCCTGCTCCGGTACTGTGGAAACCCTCTTTGATATGGAATCTTTTTACTCTGCAGAAAGACAATCATAGATGTGATCGAATCAGATCGTTGTAAAAAAACGAAAAATCGCTCTTATACAAAATACTACTGGATGTTTCAAAAGTTGCAGAGTATAAAGAGATTTTTGTTTTATTTTCCAGTTATATGTAAATTCTATTTATGGGTTATAACTATTAGTCTATTACATCGGCCCGAAGAGGAAGATCGTGAACCACTTAATGAAGCCCATTTTACAACAAAGTGCAGGCCCGTAGGGACGAGCGTGGCGAAAACAACCCAGGCCCAAACAATCGGCCTTCGCGCACCCGCACCTGCGCCTACATTTCATCCACTATCAACTCCGTCCGCCGGAGCTTTGATCAAAATCGGCCCTACAGTAAAAATCGTTCGCCAGACCACGGACCTCCGTTTCAGCTCTCAACTTCAAGGATTCGAGCGCAGATCAGGTAAGGTAAGGGTTCCGACATCTTTCACTCCGCTCTCCCCCTTCTTTCTTTCTCATCTTCATTGATCCTTAGTAGAGTTTTGCGTGCAAGCTTGTTTTTTCATATTGGAGTAGATTACTAGAATAGGACTGGGAGATAGCGATTCCTTTGGACGGGTTGTTTTGGAGAGTATTGTCTTTGAAAGTTTCTCAAACTGGTTCTAACAGAATTGTAATTGGGAATACACCAAATTTGTCTCTGGTCAGAGTATTTGAGTTGTTTCTGGTTTGACCTGCGGTATGGGCGTGAATAGAGAACCAAAAACAGAGTGGAAAAGTGGGTGTGAGACAAAAGAAGAACTAAGTAAGGTAGGAGTAACAAGTAATGAGCCAACTCTAAGATTGTCAGGTCTAGAACCACTCTCAAACTCTTATGAATCAATCTTAGGAACGAAGCCTTCTTGTGGAGCTCGCATTGGTGGCTGCGGTTTTATCGATGGTGTAGCAACTATAAGATTATAATGGATCCAGGATACACGGGAGAGATACTGAAGTAAGTTTCTTCAAAGCGATGTCTTCTATGATCGATTTGCGTTTTGCTTGGTTAAATTGATTTGGTTTGTGTGGATGGTTTAGGCATTTGGAGAAGCAGAATGACCTCCTTATGAACTCCTATAGATCAATGTCACATGAATTGCATAAACTTCAGGTTGGTTCGTAAGTATGCAATTACTTTATGATCATCTTGCTGTTCAGTGTTTGTCTCATTCACTGTGATACTTTCATCAATAGGCAAATTGGGTGCCAGCATTATAGTGTCGTTTTGTTTCAATGATATTCATTTGCTTGTGCCATTGCTTTGGCTCCTATGGTAATGAGATGGGACATCACAATAGTGACAGCCACGGCATTTGTTGATTACACAATGAATGTGGGGAATCCCTATTTTAGGTTTTCTCATACTCATCTTAAGGTCGTAGTTTCCTATATTAAAGAAGTGTTTTGCAAACAAGTTAAAATCAAAAGATATATGAATACTATATACACTTACTCCCCTAGAGAAATTCAATTGCATATGTTGAGAGAAGAATAACATCATAAAGTTATTTGTTTCTGGTTGTTAATTTTGAAAGGCCTTTACTGAATCTTCTAGGCTTATGATTTACAGGTAGAAGAAGAAATGTTGATGCGCAAGTTTTATGAAGTAATGTCGGCTCATGGTCTAACTAAAAAGGCATGTTCCTCTTGGGGTGTATTCATTATTTATCATTTGCAAGGTTGATTGGAATTTTCTGTAAAGGCTAAACGAAGTTCACCAGAATCTTGTATTCAAATAAGAACCTAAAATATCTTGCACATCCTTTCATCAACTATCCTTTTTGGGTCTTCAAGGATTTCTAGCGGATAGTTTGGTTGGATGCTTTTCAGTCATTGTAACAAAATGATTTATGCTTGAAACCAATTACGGTTGTTAAAATCTTAAAGCTCCACATGTAAACACCAAACTTGAATGAGATTTCTTTGTTGTTGCCACAGGACTTAAGTGGCATGTTGTTATCCTTGATTGTGTAGTGTGACATATTAGTGCGCCCTTTGGTGGCAATTTTGTTCAGTTGCTGCAAACTCTAGGACTGCAGAGTGTACTTACTTGGTTGGCATGCTTTGTCCTAATGTGCAAGAGGTTAAGCGCTCCCAACCTTATATGTGTCATAACTGCTACAAATGTTTTGCATGGCAAGCTAGAACTTTGTATTCATTTGTTCTCTGTTACATATTCTATTGCATTGATAGAGATGTTTTTGTTTATGGGTGTGGTCCTTATTTGATTTTTGTGCTGTTGTACTTATGCAGAATGAAGACACAAGTAATGTTACAAATGATGGCGAAAAGGGAGACTGCACTGCAATAGTCGTTGCAACTAGCAATCCACAACAATGAGGAATCTTATTTGGGTTGTCTCTATCGTGATTTTGTGTACATAATTGAACTTCATCTTACAGAAAAGCCTCTTTAGCGTGCACCCTGTGCTCCTTGAATTTTGTTTGAAGCGTGAGATAATTGATCAAATTTCCTTAGTAGTGTAGAATGTAATAACTCTGTAGTAGTAATGGGACATCGAGATTTTTACACTCAATGTGAAGTGTGGATGATAATCATAGCCCACCACATCAAATGGCCAGTAATCCAAACAACAGCGATAACGCTTTTTAATTCTCCGTACACAATGCTTGCTCCCTTTCTTTGTCACCATACGTTGTATGTCACTACTCTATTAACCTCTGTTGAAAAGGAAATCATTAGCAGTCATGTCTGTCGGTCGGATAGGAATTTACGAAAGGTGATGTGGGGTACGAGTATTGATTTTACCTGAGTTTACATGGAACGGCAGCATACAGTAAATGTAATAGGTTTTACATTCGACGGATCCGACCAAAAGTATTAAGAGGATTGAAAGTAGTCGTTTCCTTTTTTTACCCTTGAGATAAGGGCAACCAGACACTGGAATGTGGACAAACTCGGTGCTTTTCGGTGTGAGAAAATGTACAAACCTAACGGAATCTTGAAAGCTGCGGCAACTTAAAGTGTAGCTTGAAACAGGAAAGAGTTTTCCAACAAGTAAAGAATCATATAACTAGATCCCCTCTCAGATTGTGTAAACAAAGACCGGACTTTCTTGCGTTTTTTTGTCTCGACTTAGTACCCTTTTACTCCAAAAGCATGCCTTGGTATATTTTCTCTTATTTTTTTTTTTGTCCTTCTCAAGTGTTCCTTTTTTCTTTTTCCAATCCTTTATTTTCTTTCCCCTTCTTTTATTTTCCTTTGTGAGAAAATCAGGACAACCAGAAGCGAGGGCCCCTAAGCCGCGGAGGTATCTCCAGCCAGAATTAAGTAGTCTATCCGCAGAACCATTTTCCAAGTTAAGTTGATACGTACAGACTTCAGAGAACCCATCTAAAATTTCTATACAGAGCAAATCAACAAATCAGAGTGGCGCAGCGGAAGCGTGGTGGGCCCATAACCCACAGGTCCCAGGATCGAAACCTGGCTCTGATACAAAAGAGTAGCTTCCAGTCCCACTTCTTTTTTTAGCTCAAGCTCGACATCCAGACAAATATCAACGCCAAATCAGATATCCACTGACATTTTAGCGTTCTCTACAGCTCAACACCAAGACAATATATGTATACAGTATCTCAAGCGGAGTGACTTGGGGACCAATGCCCCAAAAATGATGTGCATGGGGCCCATTGCTACTCAAACTAAACGCCCAGACTAAATAAAGATCAAGCACCTTTAGCAACCAAATAAGTCATTTTCGGTATTGTGTCCAAAACTATCATTACCAAATCAATCCGTTCCGCTTAGAAAAAACAAAATGAGGCCGTTGCAACTTGCAAAATAGAAACAGCACCACAAGACGTTGGGATATATGGCACAACTAGGCACTATGAGAATATTTTAGGCCATGACACATTAACGCAATCTTAGATCATTTTGTCAAGGATGCACACTCCATAGCAAATTGATATCATCAGCAAATGGAAGGCAAAATATAGTCCAAAGACAAGCAGCAATTATTTGATCAAACTTTGAAGCATGTGCAGGGTATATATATCTAAGACACAAGTCAAATATCCTATTTTGGTCCACATGCAGAATACCACATAAGTGACATAACTAGAGAGAACAAAGCAAAACTCAGTCCATCCCGACAATCTCCATTGCGGCTTCAATTACTGTATCTAGCTGAGAACAAACCGACAGTGAAGAAAACCTGCAACAACGGCCCAATGTCACTGAAGATTCGAAAAGCCAACCAATATTTTTCGGGATTATCCTATTGGAGAGCAAAACAAGAAAGAAAACCACTGGAGACAAAAGAAAATAAGATAAGAGAACTAGAGAAAGATTACTTGGGTCAGCATTGATTAACATAGCAGTCCCTCCAAAGCTGCAAGTTCCTCCGTGCCTCTTGTTCTTCTGCCAAAAGCTATTGAAGGCATAAGAAGCATGCGCAATAATAGTATCAGGATTGTAACAGTTTCCATGCGGCTGAATCTCCTCACAAGCAGCACCACCTTCGCCACAAGCATAGTCCATTGCTGGCTGCAGTGTCTCCGCTGGAACACTAGGCTTGGCCACACACCACAGCTTCTGGATCACCCCCGTCTCTGGTGCTGGGGCACCGGTGGAAGCTGGATTACAAGGAGGAAATGCAAAGCCGAAAGGCGGAGTCGCAGGATGCTCGACTGGAGGCATCTCTGGAGCAATGGGGAAGGACAACGATGGGGGAGAAGCTATTTGGGAAGGAGGGGGACGTGGGCTTTTAGCTACATTGGCAGGAGCGGGGTAGCCAACGGAGGAGTGGAGTGGAGATTGTGCAATTTCCGGTAATGGAGTTGGCCTTGCTGGGAATGGCTCTACAAACTTGGATTCCATGAACGAGAGCTTCCTGCTCACGGGCTTTCTCTCTTTTGGACTATTGACTAACACATTGATACTTCTGAGCTCAAAAAATCCAAGCTTTTCCATGGCCTCTGAATGATAAAAAACCAAACTCGCAGTATCATCGTATAGAGGAGAGAAATTTGGAGGCGAGTTCACTGAGTAAGTTGAGTTGATACTCTGCAGAAACTCTAGAAGAGGCTTGATAACTTTCTTAGCCAAATCATCTCTGTACAAAGCAGAGTATGGGTGCAAACAGTTGGAAGAGAAAGCAGCAGAGACCTTGATTTCTTTCTCCAAACCCCACCTTGTCAGAGAGTGATAAAAGTTCTTGAGGGATGGCAGGACCAAATCCAGCTTGTGTTCTTGGCCTTTGTCGCAAAGCACAGTATCACCCACAACAATGGTGGTGATTTTAGTGGCCGGGTAGTGAGCTAAAACACGGTTCCTAAGCCATGTTTCAGCCATCAAAATACTGCTTGAGACCTCATTAAGGTTTTCAACACTCACAGAAACTGCTACGGGAAGAGCAGAGCGAGAAGATGCATGGAAGACCTGGTCCTCGGGGTTTCCATAGAGCTTTAAGAGCACAACAGATTCTTGACCTGCACCTGAAAGAGAGAAACGCAGAGAATGATGGCTTTACTCAAGAAAAGCTAGAAAAAGAAGCCCAACAACAAGAAGAAAAATGGCGCATTTCACGAGTAGAGGAGGTAAGATCGCGCATTTAATTACCAGTAAGGCCAGAGGAACAAACAAAGAAAAGGTGAAAGAGCAACACCAACACCATCTTCAACATTGGTTTTGCAAAGCCAGAGACCATCGCAGGGAAGAACAGAAGTGGAATGCACAATACTAAAAAATCCTCACTTTTCCTTCCTCTCCCTTTTCTATGGCAGTGTATACATATATATGCAGGGTCTTAAGAGCGCAGTGCAGTCGGACCCGATTCTATGCAATTCCATTCCCTACAGTCCAATGTAATTCTTTCTTAATGGTTATAATTTTGTGAAAAAACAAAAAAAACTGCCATTTTTCATGAAAGTGGAAAAATCAAATATCCGCGTCCAATAGATGATGCGTAAAACAAGAGCTGGGTGGGGACCGCATTTGAAATAGACCTTTGGCAAGGTCCCCTGGGCAAGGACAACACGTATGCAAGTTGCTTTTCATTTTTTTGGCTACAGTTAGATAGGGGCTTAAGTTCCCCAGGTAACAACGGGTATAGCGACGTTATTGCTGGATATCATTGGACGCGTGGAAGGACAAATAACAGTGTGGGAAGCGTGAGCTTGAACAAAGCCCAAAACGCAGGTACTGTTTCTCTAACCACCACACACTTACCAGGGAGATGGAGAGAGGTTGTCGTCCTGTAATTGGGAGTCGAGCTTCTTTTCCTTTTTTTTTTTTTTTTTTTTTTTTTACACTTTGAACTGACTGACCATCACGGGAAGCCCAAACGAGGGAACTACGGCAAGTCGTTTGAACAGATGAAAGACAGAAATGTCAGAGATTATCAGGACTCACTGTAACCAAAACCAGGGCCCACGAAAAAAAATAACAAATAGATCTTATCTTTACACGTAGACGGAGAGAAATGTTTGGTTTTCTTTAGTTTCTTTTTTTATTCTTCTAAAAAGAATTTAATATTTTAAAATTTATTTTAAAGTGAGTCTTACATATTTAGAAATCTGAACAGTTTGAATTTTTTATAAAAAAATATAAAAAAAAATCTAAGAAAAACACTAAATATTTCTATTGAACGGACGACGTAGCCTGTGACAGGGAAAAAGAGGCCTGATCAGCAGTCAATACAATATTTGACTTTACTGTTTTTCATGATTTTTCCTTCAGAGTCCAATCTCCTGTGCAATCGACAGCTAATGCTACAGCTTTGGCCCAATTACAGTTCGTCCTAGGTACATGGAGATTTTTGGTTGAAGAGTCGATGGCAGGCATGGGCTCACATCATTTCGTTGTCATTTCTTAGGATGTCCCAATCTTATATAAATTATATTTCATGCCGGAGAAAACTGAACCAAGAAACACAAAGACATTCAAGCATAAATGAAATGGGATTGCATACTTTGGGTGCTGGGATCGAGCAGGGAATAGAGTTGGGCAGTTGTGCCGCAACTTTAAAGAGGGAATATTTGCCTTGTGAATTGGGAATGCCTTCGAAATAATGGAGGAAAGGGAAAAGTTTTCGTGTTGTCCACTTCAAATATGAACCAAAACAACTTTGGTACAATCTACACCCAACAGCATAAGATCGCGTCGCCGTGCAGATGACGGTTGACGGACATGCTTTTGCTTTTGGCACCGTTTTAGCCTGTTTAATTTCCTCATTACATAGAATGGCCCTAAAAATAATCCTTTTTTTTTTTTTCTTTATCTCTCTCTGTCTCTTATCCTAGACTAGTTTTATTGCATGGCTAGTTTTATGCTTTTATGGTATAAAGCAAAGCTTGATCTTTATTAAAGCTTTTTTTTTTTGCTGCTTGATGCTTGACTTGCTGCTGGGACGAGGAATTTTACGGCGAACTGTGGCATTCCAAAGCTAGATTGAAGTCAGCCAGACACATTGTTGATGAATAATCATCAACCCAAAAGCGATTGGTAATATTCCCATCCCAAGGCCCAAGAAAAGGGCAAGGTTCAAGCAAAGATTTTGCCTAGATACTTGAGATAATAATTATATAAAATAATGATAATAATAATCGTAAACTTCGGTTAGGTGGCGATATTGAAAGCTAATTGAAATCCATCCACAGAGAGAGAGAGAGAGGGGACTCACTTAGACACCCCCATCTGAGCCATCTCTCTTGAGTTGGGGCCAGTACAAGCAAACAAATTGAAATGATTCCCTGGTGGAATTTGTGACATTCCCTTTTTTTTTTTTTTTTTTTGTGTGACAGTTCAGCGCTAATAATTTAGTTTAGTGCCGCTTTCTTTGGCAATGTCCTAAACGACATCAACTGTAGTACTATATAATGTGGTAGATAAGAAGCTCCTATAATATGAGAACCACCAGCAATAATTTCTGGCCTGTCAACAGACGACGCAAAACATCAGCCAAATGGTCCAAAACCGACAGTCTTGAAAATTTGTCGGTCGATTGGACCTAAAAATTATTACTATTATTTTGCTCTATTGATGCTATCTGGACCTAAATAGGTACTGTTTTTTTTTTGGACTTAAATATGTACTGAATGTGGGCCTTCCGGTATGCTGTTAAAACGGTGACGCGTTATAGGAGTCTAGATTAGTCATTGTAATTTACTACAAGGGAATATGACTTTTTTATTTGACGTTCAATCTCTTGAATTGGGCATATTTTATTGAATCAATGTCTAATAAAAAAAAATAGATAGATAGATAATTAAATAAAAGGATTATGACAGCTTTTGTAGTGTTAAACTCCTTGAAGTGACAGGAGGTTTAGCGAAATTGGACAAATGACATTGAAATTGTATAATCAACAGGCACAGCTAGCCTGTTGATGGTGTTCCCACAAGGATGGTGGTCTTTTTCACGCCTCATAGAAAAGCATTTCACATCATTGCCGAGACTTTTTATTCCAAGTGAAGACAAACTCAACGAGCTAGAGACACTGTTAAAAGTTTTTCTTCTACAAGTTATCTGCTGGATTCAACTCCAAAATCTTTTAGTTTCTCGTCAAATTTTTACTTTTTTTTAATGGATTACCAATTAAATCTTAAATCTTAAATCATTAATAAATGGTGTTGAATCTGGCAGTACTAGGAATGAAAAAGCCGCACTCAAGGAAAAATAAGGATAATTTAATATAAACCAAGTGTTTTCCTTCAAATTTGTAATGATATCCAATCTATTATGGCACATATTTACTAAATTATCCCGACTGCAGAAAAGCGTGAGAAAGTTGTAAAAGGATAATACTGTCTTTACGTATGTGGTGGTGTTCAACAAAAGAGGAAAGGGACAAAAAAAAAAAAAAGCGAAAAAGCATTTACTATAGGACGTGTGCATGTCTCCCCCAGAGAGAGAGAGAGAGAGGGTCGGTGGATCAATCTAGCAACAATAAAAGCACAAAGCACAAAGTACAAAACGTTAACCGAACCCATCGCACCTTTTTCCCACCAAATTACACGTTTGACCTTGACCTCTCAAACCCCAAAACAAATATTTTTGTTTTGTTGTTGTTGATTTTTAAAAAGTTTCCTCTATAGTGCACGATGCATTAAAAAAACCAACTAATTTTTCAAGCGAAGTCACGTGACTAGGGGGAAAAATTCCCATTCACATTAATACCAAACTGAAATGGTATCCTAAGTAACATACAAGTCTTAAATCTTGACGAATACTATAACTTTATTAGGTAAAATCCTGGCCGTTTAAACGGCCCACTGAAACCGGAAATTACGATCCGATCCGAAGGACAGGTGGGGAGCGATGAGTGGATCGTTTGTACTGCAAATTTTGTCAGACAGATCAGAACAGGAATCAAAAGTGGTACAGGAGGAGGCAGAGAAGGCAGGAATTAACGGCACCAAACAGGAAAAATTAGTGGAATATGTCCTTTGCCCCTCGATCGTAACGAAAGGAAAATCCATTTAATAAATAGACAAAAAAGGACATGAACGTGGCCCTTTTAATATCACCACTGCATGGCCATCATCGTCCAATTTCTTTTGGAAAAAGAAACATAGAAGAGGGTATTCTCACTGCCACGTGTCATTCCACGTGACACACTAAATATTAGAAATGTCCTTCCGCGTACTATTTCAGATATATTGGATTAATGCCTCAGAAGAAAAGGGACTATTTGATACATGGTAACAGAATAAATAGAGAAAAAAAAAACTAAAAATTATACGAAAGATTAGAAAAGAAGTGCGTCTATTGGCTGTCGTCAGCTACTTGGCATCTAGATCTTGCAGGACCAGAAAAAGAACCTTCCTCTCTCTCACTCTTACTCAGACACACGTTTTCTGGCTCTCTCTCTCCAAACGGAATTGCCACAAAAACCAGAAATGAATTGGGCGAAAGGAAAGAAAATAAGAGAGGCCAAGGAAAATTGACGATGAAAGCAGCTCATCATCCTTTGAGCGCCTTTTTTGTTCTTCTATCATTGGCTGCTACACAATTCACTGCAAGAGGGCTCGCTAGTATTCAAAAATCTAGCAGCTTTGTTGAAATTGAAACTCACAGGAGAATTCTTCACGAGCCATTGTTTCCGGTGGGTTTGGCGCCCCCACCTAGCATCGACTCAACTCCGTCACCACCGCCACCAACACCGCCGGCGGACCCGAGCTCCGAATACCCGTTCTTCCACGAAGGCGGGTCTCCTCCGGATCAGGGTCAATCGCCTCCGGCCTCATCTTCCAATGGCACAACCATGCCAATCCCGGTGGCAACGCAGCCAACCAAGCAAACCAAAACCGTTGCGATCGCAGTCTCGGTCGGAATCGTCACTCTGGGAATGCTTTCCGCGCTGGCATTCTTCCTCTACCGGCACCGTGCCAAACACCCCGGCGAGTCTTCCAAACAGCTCGTAGGAGGAGGGAATTCACAGAGGTTCCAGGGCGAGTCCCGGGTTCCGTCGTCGAGTGTTCTTTACATCGGAACCGTGGAGCCGAGCCGAAGCTCCGTCAGCGAGTCCACTGGATTACGTTCTAACAGTATCAGATCCCCTTATCACAAGCTCAATTCGATCAAGAGATCAGAACGGTACCGCCCGAGTCCCGAGTTGCAGCCACTGCCGCCTTTAACCAAGCCTCCCAACGTGAACTCCCCGTCAGCCAGGTCTTCGTCCGATGAAGAAAGCCACGACACGGGGTTTCATTCGCCCAACTGCTCGTCGCTCAGTTATGAAGATACTTGTTACTATACGCCGAGTTCGCGTACTCAAAGTTATCCGCTTACCGACAGCAATGGCTCGGCGCCAGCCGCGGCTCCCGTCATTCCTCATTCCAAAAGAACTTCGCCGAAATCGCGGTTCTCGTCTTCGTCTCCAGTCATGATACCATCATCAACCAAGCAGGTTCCGCCGCCTCCTCCTCCTCCGCCTCCTCCTCCACCAACGCAACTAAAGGTTCGAGTGGTGGAGACCCAACAAGCAATTCCATATCCTCTCGTAAGGCCAAAATTCTCGTCGCCACCGCCACCTCCAAATTTGGCGCGTCTTCAGTCGTCAATAAGCAACCCATCCAAGCAAGTATCCGAAACTCCAGCTCCACCTACGCCTCCTCCGCCCCCTCCGCCACCGCAATCGATGCCAACTCCTATCCAAGTATCAAGGAAGTCGTTATCCTGGACTCCAAGCCCCAAAACCACTTCTTCTGAGAATGGGACTACGAAAACAACAGCAACTCCACTGGTTAGTGAAAGTGCGAGGAACTCTTGTGAGAGGCAGCTTGACTGGGACGATGACAAGGAAGGAGCAAAACCGAAGTTGAAGCCTCTGCATTGGGACAAAGTTAGGGCAACCTCAGATCGCGCCACAGTGTGGGACCAGCTCAAATCAAGCTCGTTTCAGTAAGTAGAAGTAGTGAGACTATGTTTTTTCCCCATTCCCCAATGCTAAACTAATACATTACTTCGATGAAGGATTCCGATTTTCTGATATTGGAGAATGCTTCATTTGCTTTGCAGATTGAACGAGGACATGATGGAGACTCTATTTGGCTGCAATTCTGTGAATTCAGCTCCGAAAGAGCCAACTAGAAGATCGGTTCTCCCTCCTGTTGAACTGGAAAATAGGGTGTTAGACCCAAAGAAGTCCCAGAATATTGCTATACTGTTAAGAGCACTGAATGTAACACGCGACGAGGTGTCTGAAGCCCTTCTAGATGGTATGTTCTCTCTTTTTTCATTTGCCATGTCAAATAAGCGATAACGTTTCAACTCATATGATGATACGATGCATATGGCAGAATAGCTAACGATTTTGCCAAATATTGAATATTGAATAGCTAAGAGATATTTGCAACATACTTTTTAAAGCCTAAAGAACATAACTTTAATATTGATCTTTACGTATCGACATGAGGAAGAGGATGCAAAATATACAAAACAGACGTAAGTGTTGGAGAGCGTAGATGAAAAGCAATCATAATTGCAAATTAAAAGTCATCGTTTAAACAGTTTGGTGGTAACATGCACATACATCATTATGTTAGATTTCAAGTAATAATGTCAAAGTCATCATCACAATTACGACCTTGCTTTGTGAAATGATTTTCAGAAGGCAATCGGTTCACTCAGCTTTATGAATTGCTACTAGATTTGGCTGGTAAATACTATATAATCAACAGGGCATGCACGAAAGCTGTTTTGCTCTTGATGGATTTTTTGGTCTCTGTAGATAAAGCCTGACCCACAATAGCTTGTTTCCTTTCCCTTTTTTCTTTGTATTCTATTTGATCCCTTTGATTTACGTAATTCATCTAAGAACCCAGGTTTAAAAACCTTCGTGCCTGTATCCTCTTGCACACTCGACCAACAATTAACCAAAATTGCTTGCCTAATTTGCGAGAGAAACCCAAGTAAGTGTAGTACCCAAACAACAACAAAGAACATTTCTGTAAAAACTCTTTTACAGATAATGGAGCTGAAGGCCTATTCTATAAATTTTCCAAGGCAAATTGCGAAAAAGGATCATTGTTTAAACCTCTCCACAAAGATTACTGCTTACCAGCTAGATTACTCGAAGCAATGTTGGTTGCTGTCAAATTACAGCTAGCAGACTAACTAGACATGCCAACTACCTTAAGTACTGCAGGTAGGGAAATTCGCATAAACAAACGAGCCACAAGCTTACAAAAATTCCTATCAGTCGCTTATATAACGTATGTTGAAGAGCAAGATAACCATAGGATTTATAAATGCTGCAAAATCCAGGTACTTTGACATTACACAGTTGCACAGGCATCTATATCACATCAAAAGTACACATCAGAACTCCTGCTCCACCTTTCTGAAAACCAAAGTTATTTTCAATGGAGCATCCTACCTTTTGCATGATGAGATCTTCTGTAGCTTTTATATAAATCAACAGAGGCCCCTCTGTCTTTAGTTTGCCTTATTGTCCATGTTAAGCTCCACTATTATATCAAATCATGCTACCTGAGCTATCCACATATAGACATCTGCACTCACAATAAATATGATATATACTGCTGGTGTCTCAAGGCTCTATGCTTTAATTCTTTAATTCTTCTTCTTCCTTTCTTTGATTCACGCACATACTTAAGCACTAAATGAAGGGCGTCACCTAGAGCTAAGTGGAAACTACGCTGATGAAGATATAGTTTCTAATACATTGGCATTTAGTATTAATATTGGTCGATAAATTCTGTTCCAGAATCTCATTACATCACTAGTGTTTGTCAGGAAAGTAGTGAAGGAAGATTTCTTGAAAGGGTTACTACGGTCTTTGCCTTTGCATCCAGCTTTCTACTTGGGCCCTGCAATTTCTGTCTTCTCATGTTACTTATCAAAAAAAAAAATTCTGTCTTCTCAATCACTTGCATTATTTGCTTGCTGCAACAGGAAATCCAGAAGGCTTGGGAGCTGAGCTTTTGGAAACTCTGGTAAAAATGGCTCCAACTAAGGAGGAAGAGATAAAACTTCGAGACTACTGTGGTGACAGCTCAAAACTAGGGTCTGCAGAGCGATTTCTTAAGGCAGTACTTGATATCCCATACGCCTTTAAAAGAGTCGAAGCCATGCTTTACAGAGCTAACTTTGATGCAGAAGTCAAATACCTGAGAAAGTCTTTTCAAACCCTAGAGGTACTTTTGGCTGAAAGCTAACGACTAAGAAGGTTCAATTCTCATTAAAAAAAAAAAGAAGGTTCAGTTCCATGTTATTTTGATCTCCGACTTCCAAGATATTGACTTAGAAGCTCACTCTTTGATTTATCATTTTTCAGGCAGCAAGTGATGAAATAAAGAACAGTCGATTATTCCTCAAACTCCTGGAAGCTGTTCTCCGGACAGGAAACCGGATGAATGTTGGAACCAATCGTGGTGATGCCATAGCTTTTAAACTTGATACACTCTTAAAACTTGTAGATATAAAGGGAACAGATGGGAAGACCACATTGCTCCACTTTGTGGTCCAAGAGATTATTAGATCTGAAGGTGGAGGTTCTGAATCTACAAATGAGAATGTCCCAAACAAAGTAAACCCAAAAATGGAGGATAATTTCAAGAAGCAAGGATTGCAGGTAGTGGCTGGGTTAAGCAGAGACCTCAGCAATGTCAAAAAAGCAGCAGGAATGGACTCAGATGTCTTAAGCAGCTATTTGTCAAAGCTTGAAATGGGACTTGACAAAGTGCGATTAGTTTTGCAGCATGAGAAACCAGATATGCAAGGGAAATTCTTCAAGTCAATGAAATTATTTCTGAAAGATGCCGAAGAGGAAATTGTTAGAATCAAGGCTGATGAAAAAAGGGCTCTATACATTGTCAAAGAGGTCACAGAATACTTCCATGGGAATGCGGCAAAGGAAGAAGCTCATCCTCTTAGGATCTTCATGATTGTAAGAGATTTTCTAGGCACACTTGATCAAGTGTGCAAGGAAGTGGGGATGATGCAGGATAGAACAGTTTTGGGTTCTGCCAGATCCTTCCGGATATCTACAACTGCTTCATTACCAGTTCTCAATAGGTATAATGTGAGTCACGATAGAAGCTCGGATGAGGAAAGTTTGTCTCCCTGAAATTTTGTGGATATCTTATAATGAATCTCTCATAAGTTGCTTCACAGGAAAAAAAGAAAAAAAAAAAGAACCTCTTAGAAGGACAATGACAACAGTAGATACTTCCATGGGTTTAGACTCACTATGAGCATGTCAGAGAAGCAGAATGATGGAGATATTAGAGCACTTCAGGAGTCCGTCATTGTTGGGAAAATCCAAGGCCACACATAGAGATCATGTGTTTTGTTGAGATCACAGATGCTTAGAGTCAAAGGTTGGATATTGGTCTTCTGTCTTTTACCGAGATAGAAGGGCGAGCTGTGAGAAGGATCCATCCAATTGCAAGAGAAGTGCACAGCCAATAGAAGCAATTTCTAAATGAGAGAGAGAGAAAAAAAAAAAAAAAAAAAAAGAGAAAACAAAACGGACTTCTTTTTTCCTTAATCCAACATATATGCCACAGTTAAGATAGGTTCTCTTCTTCTAGGTTAGATTCATACACTTTTCTAGAGATGAGAATGTTTTGATATTACCCATGATGTCTTTGTCCGCATTTATTTCAGAGGTTAGTAATAATAAATAGCAGTTTCGAAAGCATTTTTTTTGAACGGTATATGTATGGTGTCCCTGCCTGGCATTTAGGTGTATTTGCTGAAGCTTTACTGTTTTGAGTGGAGGTGTTGTACCGATCACCAAACGATTGTTGAAAGCAATCACTCTCATAATGTTCAAAACACCACAGCCAGTCTAGTCTGTGCCATCTGAGCTAGGCAACAATTTTGGTTAAATTTATTTTCCCCTAATATTTCAAATGAAGTCTGCACCACCTATCAAACAGGTAATGATGAAAATGACAATCACGGCAAGGAACAAGGAACAACATAAACGTACCGAAATAAGATGAAAGCTCCATTTCTATTGCCTGCAATCTGCCTCTCTCGCAGGAAGAAAGCGTTACAGCTTACGCTCGGTAGTCGTGGCGGTCGTTGTTTTGGGAACCCTATGGCAACCGGCAAGAGTATGAGTGAGATGAAACGACACCGTTCCATTCCCCACTAACTAGTAGGGTTACGGCAAGGCGTTCTTCTTCGATTACGCCAAAACGACCGTTCCTTTTTCGTGCTAACGAAACTTCATTTGAGCAGAACTGTTGTTATAAAAAAGGCCTCGTCAGCCCGCACTAGTATGCCTATTTCAAATGGTAAAGTTGGGAGTATAAGTAGTTTTGACACGTGCGATGCTAAGAAGCGCACCACTTTGCCCGATGGGTTTATGTCTGGAGGTCACTCCGATATTTATAAGCATTTTTCTAATCTCGTTTGAATCTATGCTGGGACCGATCTCCAGAGCATGTTCGTTTGGCTTAAAATTTTAAAATTCGAATTCAACTTTTTAAACTTATATTCTCAATATTACTCTTACATACGTACCAATACAATTTAATATTAATTTTTTTATAAATATTAATATAATTCAATAACTTTTACACGCATATTAATAAAATTCTAACACTACTAAATATTCATACCATATTTAAAATTCTTAAAATTTTATCAAAATGAATATTTTTCTTTCTTTTTGCTATTTTTTCTGTTTTGGTAATAAAGTAGCAGTAGTTTTGACTAAAAAAAAAAAAGTGTTGCCACCGACGAGCAGAAACTTTTTTTATTAATGATAACCTCGTAAGGATTCAGGCATACCATTGAAGATGGGGCACATGGACAGGCACATGGACAGCAACACATTGTTTTACGGATCCCCTGAACAGACAAATACTTTCAACGTGCGGCTGACAATGATTGCCGAGTCATAAACAGGTATTGCAGAGAGAGAATTGTAAGTTGTATGAAAGGGACATCCTGGCACATAGCGTCCTACAAAAGGTCCACTGCCTATTTGATCTCAAACTCTATGCCAGTTGTCGGTATCTCAATAACGAATATGGACGAGGGTTGATGATTTTACGAGTGTCAAGGATTCGAGGGCCTCGTTTTTAACCCTTTCAAATAGACAACCACCCGTCGGTGAATCCTCGGCTGTCTCGAACCAACAGTCAACTCAGCTGGCTCCGGCATCAGTTGAGAGGTCACTGAACTCCTAGAAAGAGACTATGATCATGAGAAATATAGTTCGGAACCGTAAGCTTTTACGTCCACCAGTCATCAACAAACCTAAATTCAAGATAAGTTCCCAAGCTGTCAAACATAATACGAGACAGATAGAGACATGAGAGACGACGGATATTGATCAGGCTGAGATTTCTCAGTGTGCAATGTTAATGCGCTGCTCAGAAGTGTCCATTGGATAAACAATACATCAAGCATTTCGGTAAATTCCAGGGAGTGACAAAGGCAGGATATTTGGAAGGAAGTGATTCTCTGCTTTGGCATTTCTTACAAAGATACAACGGAACACCACCAACTTTTAGGACCATATTTTTTTCTACAAGAGCAGATCAAAACTATTTTACAGTTGACAAAGCTGATTCTAGGAGAAGCAAACTCTGTTGTCATGTACAGCTGGCAATTGCCCAGGAAAAGCATGGTGCTCCTGCTATGGTCTTTGCTCTCAATATTTTTTTCACTAATATTCTCCACTTAATCTCGTCCTTCTTGCTCTGTCTCGTAATTCTTTCCTTAAAGGTCCTGAAATGATGGATTTTGCCCGAGTTAGTGAAAAGCTTTGAGTTTTATGCCCGCTTTAGATGCAAGAAACTCTAATTTAAATGAACGTGAATGGATAAATCAAACTGAATGGAAGAAAGGAAGAGGAGAAAGAATTGTTGGTTCACCTGCACAAAGGGACCCTACAGACATCATAATTGGCACAAAGCCGGGAGTGTAACTCCAATAGTTGCCACATTCGCTTGCAATGGCCGCAGCCACCACGAACTCTTAGCTTGCAACCAGCAAAATGCCGGATGAGAGACTCCAGGCCCTTACAGGCTTCATAGTGACAAGGCGCCGGGTTTGTTTTAAAGTCCTTATCATGTGGGCCAATCGTCCGACAACCATCTCTGCATATATGAACAAGAGCCTCCATTGCCTCATATAATTGCAAATAAATCTGTCTCTCGTTTAATTTTCTGATTCTCTCCTTCCGCCTCTGCAATCAGTTTGAAACACGAGTTCAGATTCAAATGGAGAGGGGATTTTCATGAGATGCTATGGTGCAACATCAGGTAAGAAAACGGAAGAAGAAGAAAATTTGAGCCCTTACGTTGTCTTCATATTTTAGTGACTGCAAAAGTTGCTTTTCTAGCATTGGGTGGCTTTGCTTCATCGCTTGCCATCCCTCTGTGGCAGAAACAGCTTTAAAATTCCTGAAGACCATACGGTGACATATGACGCTAAGCCGAGGGGCATCACACAATAATGCAAGTTGAAAGATGTCAATTACATTCTCTATGGTAATCACGCCCTGCTCTAGGTGTCGCACACACTCTTTCTTCAACTGGGGAACCACGAATGCATGTGACAGCACCAGCAAATGCATGACATATTCCTCCATTTCTTCTTTCTCATAACTACATAGAGAATACCAATAACGATCAGCACAGAGGTTATCGTACTAGCTCAAGATAACAACATTGAAGCGGTGTTCAAATAACCTGTTTTTAAAAGGCTTTAATCTCCACCAGTAACAGGTGAAGAGGAGTTAAGCAAATAGTCAGAAAAATGTATTTTCAATGACTTTATTGGAACATTTAGACAGATTGATTAAACATCTGGTACAGCATGATTACGGAGTACCGAGATTGACACAAAGACAAACCCAGAAATAAGTAAGAACTGATAAGTAAAAATTAGTTACCAGGAAGAGTACAAGAATCGAATGAAAACTCGAACTGCATTGTGTGGAACACCGTGGATTGAAATTGATCTCTGCCTACCACGCCCTTTCGATTTCTTTAACATGCCTCTAATCACAGGAGAAGCCATGCCCTGTCAGCAAAATCTGGTCAATGGACTTGGACTGTAAAAGTTATCGATTAAAAGTATCATGCCAATGTGCAAAACAAATCACATTTGCTTCGTTGGAAAGGGCAAGGGAGCGGGTAAATATTTAGTTTTGATGTTCATCAGCTGTGAATCAATGAGTAATAAGCCGCAACTCCAGAAATATGTTTCCTCTATCGATTTTGATGTATCTAATGAGAAAAAACTAGAACAGCCTTTTACAGCCGTACTTAACTTGATTGAAAAAAACTAGAGTCAACATTGAATCCTATGGAACAAATTGACTTACAATAATATTAGCATGTGCATGGATGACACCACCATTGTCGGTCTTGACAGTAACATCGGCTCTGTAACCTTCATCAAAGAGACGCTCCCACAAATCTTTTGTTGCTGTAGTGACACAGCTGTATCCTCTTAGCTTTGATCCATTCATCACTAACCCCTTCTGACAATAGCTGCTTGTTGTTGGACCAGGCAATGGAGGTGCCATTGGAGCCATTCTATTTGAAGCTAGGGGAGATTCCTCAGAGATGGTGTCCATCTTTCCCATCAAATTTTTTAAGCTCTGCCTCTGCAGATGAAAGTCAACGATTAAAATCAGTTTTGATTGTTAAAATTGACAGGAGCCTTAGTTAAAGTCCCCTAGATACTTGAAAAGGGAAAATGGAAGGAAGAGGTGATTTGAAATGACTTTAGCACACAGAACTTCTGTCCTCTGGCAGATTTTAGTTTAACAGAGCCCACTTCTATCTTGGTTGGGATGGATATTACATCGTATACATGAGATCATACGCATTAATTATAGGCATAACAGAAAGGTTTTTGATAAGTTGGATTTTCTTTTTCCATTAATATTCATAAGATTCACCGCCAAAGGCGATATTTGAGAAAGAATTTCTTTAGCAAAAAGCGCCAAGCTCCAAAATTTCCAATTTGCTCTTAAGAAACCAGAAAAATAGCTGAAGAAAGCAGCCCTATTTGTGGATGGGCAGAAGAAATGGCACATTCAAAGGCCAACCGCACCAAAGCAATACTAGCTATGAATCAAGACTAATCAGATAGAAGTTGGAACACCAACAGCCAAAAGTTAAGGACGCCAGCTGAAAAATAAGCGAGGCTGCCAAAGTAGAGATCCTAATTTTGTCATTCTCACAGCTGTTAACAGCGTAAAAAAAGCAAGTCGGAGACCAATTGGCAATGAAGTCGAAAATGAAAGATGAAAAACCTTTTCCGTTTCTTTCTTTTAGAAAAAGAAAATGCTTTTCCACTTCATCTAGTTTGGAATTATTGGCAACCAAAATCAATTGCCCCATTTCGCCCATATAATTCTGTCGGTGGGTAGATCAGAACCCAAGAAAAACGAAAATTACCAGATTAAGGTTGAAAACAGAAAAAAGAACTACTGGGAGACAGGGAGAGAGATCGCATACCTTAGTCTTAGTACTCTGCCTTCAATGAAATATAGAAAATCCAAACAAGCTCGAGAATCACTTCTTTCCAAGTTAATGTTGCCCACCCCACGAATTCTCTCGACCCTGTCCTTACACAGACGTATCAGCGCGCAATGCGCCTCCTCCAGACACACAAGGAAAATAGGGATAATGCGGTCTCCAAAGAGAAAACTCAGAGGGATAAGCAGCAATGCCGCACCAACTGTTTTTATAAATATTCAAGGATGTTTGGGTTCATCTCTCTGTCTCTTTACTCTATCTTTCTTCCCCCCCGGACGAACCTTCCCCCCCAGAATTTTGTATAATAAAAAATTCTCCAAGACCCTGCCTTTCACCTAGTCTAGCTGTCAGTCTTCTCCTTCTTGCGCCAACACATCGGGAAGGTAAGTAAGAACGTGCCAAATTTTGTAATTATTAATTAGCGAAAAGGTCACCATAAAAACTGACGTGCATGGTTTCACACCGGCTGATACACGTCCTCGTCAGAAGTCCGGTCGGTCTCGATCCATAAGCGCCTTCCCGCGGTTTGATTTTTTCAAGGTATCGGATCCAAATCGCAGATATTATGGCGTGCTAGGATTTATTTTTGGAAGTATTTGCTGTTATCCACGCATGCTTGTACTTCTGGGAATTCCGGAAACGTGCTCTGTTTCGATTTCTTTAAGTTCTGCTACTTTTCTATTCGGAGGAAACCGAGATACAGCTGACTTTTTGCTGGCAGTGAGTTTTCTGTCACTTGCGGTTTATATTTAACGCGAGTAGTAAAATTTCATTCAATGGGTAGGTCCGTTAAAATATGGGGAGGAATGTTTGTTGAGACGTGCGTAAATGGGGCTGCTGAAACGTGCGCATGATGCACGTGCACGCAGCATGTCCAGTGGGATCGATGAACAAAGTAAGGAAACAGAGATGTTAGAATGTTGGTTGGTAGAATAATAAGAGATTGCTCAGGGAAATCAATTAAAAAGGAAAATGAAATAGGGTAAGGTGCCTTTGGACGGTCATCTTTGCATGTATAAAAGGCGAAGAAAATTACCCTGCTTTCATTCTCTATTTCTATCAACATCGTAAGACAGCTACAACGATGGGACTGAAAGTTTAAGAATTACAGAGGTGTCTATCAAAATATTGGAGGCTAATGCTTAAAGTCAATGGACAGACTGTGAAGACAAAGCTTGACGGTGATACCACTCGTAACTGGCAACCAAATGGCTAACACTTACTAACTTCATCAAGTAAAAACAAAAGCAGACGAGAACAAACACAATCTTGTTTGTCATCGATTTCTCCTGAAGATGTGAATGGTGATTTAAGATTTAAGGCATGTTCGTTTCCTATAAATTTTTAAAATTTATATTTTTCTTTTTATATTTATAATCTCATCATCATAACAATACACATTATAATACAATTCAATATTATTTTTATTTATAAATATTAATACAATTCAACAATTTTTATTAATATACTAATAAAACTTTAAAATTACCTAAATATTTACAATTCTATTAGCATTCTACAATTTTGAACATCGCTGAGAGAGTGTGAAACGACGTTTTCATCTTTTCATAATTAAAAAAATAAAAAGGCTTCGGACTTGGCAGTTTTACATGGAATTGGGCCAAATAAATGGGGGCGAGCTTGGGGCAGGCCTAGCCTCATAGGGGAAAAAAAAAATTAAAAAACTTTTTCTTTTTTACAGAACCAACCGGGCCGGGGCCTGTTCGCCCAGCCTGGTTCCACCGATTAGTTCAGCCATAAGTTGCATGCTAGTGGACAAAAAATTAGGAGCGAGTGGGGAATTTGGGGTTCTTTTTGTATTAAATTGTTAACTTTAATGTTTCGCCTATAGTTATTGGAGATCATATTTAAAAAAGATTTGAGTTTATTACTAAATGCAAAACGGAAGCAAATTACCATAAAATTTAGACTATCCATTAATATGATTCTCTTGGGCCAGCCAATTGCCACCGCAATACGATTTTAGAGTCCAACCAGATCCATTGAGGATAAAATTACAATCTGAGTACCAAGTCGATTATTCTATATTTCATAGGATCCGTGCTCCAACCACAAGAAGGTACTGGGCTTTCATTAACAAATGAAGGGAACGAACTGCTTAGCTACCCATTGAGCCATACTGAATCAGATATAGAATGCACTTAAATGGGGTTGAAGCAGAGTGTACCCACTTGGGGCTCGTAAGACTCCTTTAACAATGATTTTAGGGAAAGCCCACAACCTGCAATCTGAGGCCCTCAGCCAGCTACTGACCTTTGGGGAGGCAACCAGCTCCATTGAGTTGCGATAGTGAAGTAGTGTCGTAGTTTTAGATATTTCTATTTTGTGCAGAGCGTGCAGGCTTGCTACTGACATTCTTGATATACTTGCCAGTGCAGGACTCTTATCTTAAGCCATTATATAAGAATTTTAAAGCTGCAATCTGAGGCCCTCTTAGAAGTCTGCTACTGAGACAACTTTGCAGCTCGTAACAGTAGTGTCGCTTAGAACTTTATGAGAACCTTTTCTCTATTTTGTGCAGAGCGTGGAAGTATATACTTGATGACATCTTGATATACTTGCCAGTGCAGCCCATTAACTCTTATTTTAAGCCATTATATGAATTGGTTTGTGCTATCAGACAAGACAAAGACAAGCCAACTCCTGAAGTATGCAGATCCACGAAAATGAATAAATTACATTAAAAAAAAAAAGTGGGAAGCTGCCATGGATTGAAAGCCACGGCTTTGGAACCATGATTTTCCCCACCTAGTCTGCATCTGTAAGCAAAGAGAACATCACACACACGGTCAAAGCAAGCTGCTGACCATTTCGGGGTTGCAAAATGTTGCAGAGTCAAAGGTTTATAGTCCTAGCACCGATACCCAAGCTGCTGATGCCACCACCTTACAGAGATATTCCCAAATATTATAATGTTGGCCAGACCATATTCTATTATTTGAGTGGGTGGCAACTTTGGATAGAGGAGGAGCGTCTCTCCATGGCTTCTTGTTACTACTTCATATTGCTACCACACCAGACTGCAGTGGTCCAGCCTTTCACACGTGAAGACGCTCCTCCCCTCCTTACTATTATATTCACGTGTGTTATCATACTCTTCATCAATACTTTCCCAATGCGCGCCTTTAACCCGCCAAAATTCTTTGCATAAGATCAGTAGGGTGGGGCATTTGTCGAGTAAGAAAGCTTTGGTTTTTCCATTGGCTTCTTTGAAAATGAACAACAGGGATTTCTGCCGCCCCAAACAGACAATTCAAATAATTTTCACCTGTCCCATGAACATGTACAAAACTCAGGTGAATTTTTTTAGTTTTCATATAAATGAAAATCTATCGCCATGACGTACACGTTTAATTATTTGCAGAGTTTCATGGTTTTCAAGCAATATCTAATGCCATTAGATGGGTGATATAATCTTATATATCTGACTAGGAAGATTAAGATAAGATGGGCGTCCAATTATATTCCCAGTCCATTTTTTTCGGATCTTGCGTCCTTAAATTGCTATATTTAATTGGATTTTTTTTTTGTTTTAAAAAGAAGATTTATCCCTTTAAACAAGTACATATATAATGGCCAGAGCCTCCAGCCCTTTTAGTAAACTAGCTTTATTGCTTTGCTCATCCTTAATTGCACTTACGTAAATAATTCTCTGATAAAATATGGATTATAAATACTGACTGGAGTGTCTAACTGGTCGGAACATCAGACAGTGGAGTCTCTATTGCTAATAAAGATGCATTTATTCTCTGCGTAGAAAAAAAAGAAAAAAAGATGCATTTATTCTCAAAATTCTGGTGCCCAGAGCACAAAAGGGAGCAGTAGCGCAGATTCGCAGAGATTATAAATGTATTTAACCAAAAAGAACCAAAAGTCAGGGAAAGTAAAAAGTGGGTTAAATAATATTTTACTTATTTTTGGACCACGATTCTTTGTCTTTGGCATGTGTATGTACTTTTGTACGAGATATACGAGTTTCTAGGAACCCTAAATGCATTTGATGAGTCCACACAATTTGCAAATAAACCAATCAGAAGAAAAATTAAAAGAAAGACAAATATTTCCTTGATTATGAGGGGAAAAATAGAAAAAAAATACATTGAAAACTCAGGACAAAATAAATAGATGTACAGCCACATCATTGGCCATGGTAAAGCTTTGAAACATGAAAAAGACATAAAAGTAGGATGTTGGATTAACATATATAGCAAAATTTGGTCGTTCAATATGTTTTTAATTCCAAAAATCAAACCCCACACGCTATCTCCCCTCCCCATACGCCCCTCCAAAGAAAAGGAAGAAAATGTAGATGATAATGGACCCCTAGCACCAGAATGAAACCCTTTTAATCGAAATGGGACGATACTCATAATCAGGCAGCTGTTCACGGAAAACCCAAAAGTGGGGGAGCATGTACCAATCAATGCCCCTATACCCTTGCATGCATTTGATTGAGATTTTTGGGCCTTTACGCCTCTCCCTGTATATATATACCCACTACTGTATACTCTCTAACCGCTAATTAACGCCCCCTCTATATCCCATCCGCTAAATTTGGCGGCACAAAAACCGCTACTCCTCCTCACCCATACTCCATTCTCACTCTATCTCTCTCTAGATGTTCTCAATCGTAATAACGTGGATTTAGCATGTAAATCCACAAATACCCATCTCCTGTTTCCGTTAAAGTTTCTTGGATATAGATGAAAGAACAAGAATGCGGGATTCTGACACTTGGTTTTCGCCCTCTAGCCTCCTCTGCAACGAAGACCGAGCTTGGTTGAAGGATGAGGCAAAAACCTGTGTCGACTTGGACCCATGTTTTGTTCAGGAGAATGGAGATGAGTATTTCGATACTTGGTTGAGAGAGAGAGTACTAGTTCTGCATCCAAGAGCTGTGAGTCAACTTCGAGTGTTTGCTCAATCACAAGCCCAAACTGGTCGGAAACTGCTCGCTTGGGTGCCATTCAGTGGATTTTTAATGTTCGTTCCTCCTAGTAAAGCTCTTCTTTTTTTCCTTTTTCCCTTTATTGTGGTTTTCTTTAACAAATATTCTACCAGCTCTTGAAGTTTGTTTTTCTTGATTCAGACTCGGGCAATCTTTGGTTTCAAATACCATACGGCTTATTTAAGCATCACTTACTTTGATCGGTTTTTTTCAAAGCGAGTCGTTCACGTAAGCAAAATTCTTTTTCTTCTTGTATAAGGGGTTTCCGTGTTCGCCAAATTTAAGTAATGTGTTGGATATATGTTATCGATGTAGGATGGACATCCAGTCTGGCATCGTACGGCCTTGTATTCTAGTTTACAGCATTTACCCTGGCGTACCTCACTCTTCACTGGTTCTGCTGAATCAACCCTATCAATATATCAAAGTATCCAGCTGCTTCAGATTTGAAATGGATCATGGAAAAGCTAGATTTGAATCGAACATAGAGGAGATAAAAGGGACCTATCAACATTATGATGGTTTGGAATTGCATCCCTCGTGGGTGATGTTGCTCCTGATATAAGTCCATTTGGCGCACAGAACTGCGCAGAGTTTGTTGTTGTACCATGGCAATTGTCCACATCAAACAGGAGGATCCAGAGATGTGATTTTCTGGCGGGAGAAAACTTGTTTGTCTTCATTAACAGAAAGACGAAATTGGGCGACACTATCTTGGAAAGCATGCTAGGGCGGGAGAGGACGGACCAAATTATGCATGTTACTGTGATGTGTCCCTTGGACCCTTGGTTTGCGTTGAAGGGCATATTATGTAGTTCATCAGTCGACCTGAGCTAAAAATTTGACGCTGGGCCAACGGAACTGGGTCAGACAAATTCTCCGTACCCAATACATAGGTTGGCCAGGGTATGCGGCCCAACCAAGCCCACAACGTAGAAACCCGCTCGAAATTCAAAACGAACGGTAAGTGTACATTTCCCCCTCTCCATCCCCGCTTGATATCGTAAACTAGAAAGTAGAAACCAAACATCAAACACAGGAAACATTTCCTCAAATGGAGAAGCGACTTCGCTCCTCTCTCCAAGCCTCAGCCCAAGACTTCCTCGCCTCAGCCACCAAGCAAAGTCTTAAATCCCTAAAACCCACCCTGAAAACTCTAATCCACGGCATAAATCCCAATTCAGACCTCTCCTCCGCTCTACCCTTGTCTCTCCACCGCTCCATCTCTCAGTCTATCCAATCCTTTCAGAACCTTCGTCTAGACCCAAACCCCCCAAACCCCAGCCCTTCCAAATCCCCTCGCTCCCCTCCCATCAAGCGCCTCCGACGTTCTTCACGCCATTCCAAGACTCCGGTCGAGCCCCGTTCGGACAGCCATGGATCCGATCTACGAAGCGAGAAGCAGAAGCTTCTTCAAGGCCTTGAAACTCTCGCTCATGTCCTCTTTATATGCATCTCACACCCGAAAAAAGCCTTCTCGGCCTCCGATTTGTTGCCTTGCGCACGCGCGTTGCACGATAACTTGATTCTTTTTGTCGGAGGAGGACTCGGCTCTGTTATCCGAGATTGCAAGTTTGTGCGAGGAGTGGTGGAAGGAGAGTTTTCCAGGGCGAGAGGCTTTAATTTCTCAGTTCTTTCTTGCTGTCCAAGTCACTGACTTTGAAGAGAAGGGGATGTGCATAGAGTGTATGTGCTACGCGAAGCGTTTTGCTTGTTCGATTTCGAGGACGATAGCATTGAGGACTTGAAGTTCCTACTAGTTCGGTGTGTGATAACTCCGTTGTATTTGAAAACTGAGGATGGGCGGCGGTTCATCGCTTTTACTTTCGGCTTGAGCCATCAGTTAGTGAAGGAAATGCTGGCTATGATTCGGTCTCAGATTCCATTTGGGAGGAAATCGATGTTGGAGGCGTACGGGGATATATTGTTTCGGGCTTGGAAGGCCGTGGGACCAGATCATAAGGATGAGATTGAGCATAGATTTTTGCAGGGCCTAATTGAGGGAGCTATACATGCGAGTTCAGGAGCGTTTGCCGCCTCTATTAGGAGGGTCTTGGGAGGGTTTATTAGCCAGCGGACCACAGAGGGGGTTGAGAAACTTCTTTTTAGCCTTGCCGAGCCTGTGATATTTCGGTCACTACAGGTGTTTTTGTCTCTTCTAAGCTAGTACGGGACTATTGAAGATAGTCTTGATGAAATTGCATGATCTATTATGCATGGATGATTGCTTATGATTTCTCGGCCATTAATTGGATAAATGTACATCTTCTGTCAAATGAAATCAATATCTTGCCTTGCAAACAGAGGTTGCAGTTTCATGCTTTGAAGTATTATTTTGTCCGTATGTTTTCAGTGATCCACGGCAAGGGTGGTTGTCATTCTTGCATCAATTTCTTCAGAATGACGAAATGGAGGTCCATATATGTGGTTACTTGCTTGCGCTGTTTAGGTGACTAAGCAACATCTGTTTTTAAATCACGGCATGAAAAAAGAAAAAGAAAAAAGAAAAAGAAAGAAGAAGTAAGAATAAGAAGTATCGGGGGTGCTAATATAATTGCCAGCCACTCTGGTAGGCTTAAATTGGAATTCATCTGTTGAATATTAGTTCCTCAGTTGCATCTTATATTTACAATTGAATTGTCTGACCTGGCTGATCCTTGTGGGGATAATTGTATTGGCTTGTCAGGTCTTTATAAAACACAACCTCATTTGCCTTGGTATCTCAAATATATCTCATTTATTGGTGAATTTTTCTCGATCAACTGGATCAGAGCAGCATCTAATCATGCAATGCATGTCTGTTTGACAGGTAGCAAATTCGAACGTTCGCCAAAATGCATTACATGTACTGTTAGACATGTTCCCTCTTGAAGATCCTGATTCCACAAAAGAGGCGAAAGATACATTACTTGATAAACAGTTCTTTTTGCTGGAGAGATTACTCATGGATGATTGTCCAGATGTAAGACTAGTTGCGGTGGAAGGTTGTTGTCGCATTCTTCATTTATTTTGGGAAATTATCCCTTCAGCATCTATTACGAAGATAATTATGAAGATTTTTGATGACATGTCACATGATATATGCAATGAGGTTAGGCTTTCCACGCTGAATGGTGTCATTTACTTGCTTGGCAATCCCCAGTCTCATGAAATTCTTAAAGTGCTTCTACCTAGACTGGGGCATCTTATGCTGGATAATGTCAGCTCTGTACGAATGGCTTTAGTAGATCTCCTCCTTCTCTTAAGGGATATGCGAAATTTCCAGTTTAATAAGGTATAGTGTATTCTCAGGATCAAACATCTTTTGTTGTGATTGTTATATCTGATGCCTTTATCTATATTGAATTGATTTTGTTCCTTGCATTTCTCTGTAGGTGGTAGGATTGGATGTCTTATTATCTACACTTGCGAACGATCAACCTCTTGTTGCTCAGAAAATCACGAAACTGCTCATGCCATCATACTTTCCCTCAAAATTACCCGTTGAAGAAGCATGTAATCGCTGTGTTACACTCATAAAGAGGTCTCCTATAGCTGGAGCAAGGTTTTGTGAATTTTCTCTATTAGGGGGGGCATCAATTAATTCTCTCATGGAACTCATTAGGGTATTCATCAGTTTGGTCTTGTCACCTGTTAAGCTAAATGCAGATCAGATTGAGGGCTTACTTGTTGCTGCCGCCTACCTCTCCAGAAGCATATCTATAGAGCCATGTTTTGAAAATGCTCTTAAGCAGTTACTTGCTGGAGAAAAAGTGAAGTTCTTGTTTTCTGCTGCATCTACTGCTCGTGCTCAATCTTCTGTACTCAACATTGTTTCCAACCTTGCTTCAGATGCTGCTGCTGGAGTTTTTGAAGAATGCACGGGCCTAGTTACTAATTGCAGTGGTATATCTGATAATGTGGAAAGGCAAGCTCAACTGAGGTCTGCCCACAAGCTGTTCCAGTCTTGTGATGGATTTAATGATATGTTTGAAGCTCTAACTGTGTGTTTGCAGAAAACTGCCTATCGTTGCCATATAAAGTTTGGCACTGAAGCACCAAAAAACTGTGTTTCCTCTGCAAAAAGGAAGAAATCATCCTCCGGCAAAATGTCAGCCAAATGGAAACATGTCAACAGAAAACGACGGTCAAATTTTGAGGAGGATTATTCCATTGCTGTGGGAATAGCCTGGCAAATTAGGGACTTGTTAGTATCTGTGGACTCTCGCAAGGCTGTTCTGGCATCTCAAACTCTAGAATCGTCATTTCTTGCTTTAAAGATCATCTCTGAAGCCAGCATTTTGCAGTGCGTGCATTGTGAATACATGGATGCATATCCCGTTCTGGCATATACAGCTCTTGCTTTGCATATGACTCTTCAAAATATTAGCATAAATAGTACAAAAGTTTGTGGTACTGAGAAGAAAAGTAGGATTGATTCCTCTAGATCGCTTCTGGAGGCAAGTGGTTTTTTCCTATATTTTTTTTGCCTCTGTTTCTTTTCGTTTCATGTCCTGGTTTTGAATACTAAGGAATATGTTTTCATTGATGGGCTTTCAACTCAATTTTCTTTTTCAGCCGAATGCGTTGGAACAGACAATGGATCACTTGCTTAACTGCATAGAGAAGGTACTTGGTGCAGTTAACTCTGGAAAATCAGGCAACTCTTCCTCAGTCTTTGAGCAGGCTAACCATAAGACAGCCATTCATTGTGGACAAACACACAGAGAACCTCAGATGCATGCCTCTAGTTGTAGTGCTGACGGTAAGGAAGTATGGATGGGGCAGAATTGCAAAGGTTTTCACTTATGCACGAATACATGGTTTTGGTTCTAGGATCTGATGTAGTGAGAATCCTTTTTTACACGTTTTTCTTGTAAGAAAAAAAAAGGCCCTATATTGCAAACCCTGCTGTGCTAGAGCCGGATGGTTTGGATCTTCAGTAATTTGGTATGACATATAGAAAATATTTCACAATATTTGGTTCATAGCTGAACGGCGTTCAAATGCAGTTACTCGAGAATGTACGTTTATTAACTTGATATGATTGCACATGCCACTTACTTGGACTACTATGGCCAATAACTGCTTTTCTCCCAACCTCGGGACTTTTTGTGGTCCAGATCTTCCTAAATTAGCAACATGCTAGTCCAGAGAGTCAATGAGGCTGGATTTTTATTATTGGTTGTAAGAATAATGAGAGTGGCTATTATAGTGATGGCCTGCATTTGCACTTCATTTGTCTGTGGCTTTCAAGAGAGTAAATATTTTTCTCCGTGTGTGAAAGACTTGAATACTTGTGATACTTTGTTATTTAGTTAATAATTCAGCAAAGAGAAATTCCTGTTTAATAAACATCTTTTAATTCTGCTCGAGAATAAAACTGCCTGCCACAGTGCCACCCATCTGCTGTTTAGGAAATGTCAGTTGGTTCCACAACATTGGATGACGTGGTAGTTACTAGTTCAATGCACCTCTACAATTTTTTTTAAATCATTCTACAACATTGGATGACATACTAGTTATTTTTTCAATGTCCCAGACTTCCTGGAAAGCTGTATTAACTTTAAATTGAGAATATCATAAGAACTTAACTTTCAACTGCATAGGTACTATGTTTTGCCATAAATTAATTCATAGTGCCCAGCTTCAAGATGGTTCTGCAATATATCTCTAAGTGACTAATTCTTTTGTGATTTTCATGTAGACTTCTGTACTGAGCAAAAAAGACTACCAATTAAAGTGAAGATGCTTACAGCAATTCTGAAGTCCATGGTTGATGCCACTTCGATGGGTTTTCTTTCTCACTATTATGGACGGTTCTTAAAGTTCACGTCAGGATATGTACAAGACGTCGTTTCAGCTTTAAGAAGACGATCTCACGACCGATTTCAGTTCAAAGAAGAGGATTTGAAGGATATAGTTCTCTGCCTGAAGAGCTCCTTCACCTATGCAGCAAAGTTAGTTAATCTAGTTAACAGAGATATTAGTGAAGCTTCATCACTTGCTTCTGAAGCTTTTGATCTTGTCAATGATTTGCTTGATCTAGTCTCCTCAATAGAACTATACTTGGGATCTGGTAATGCAGCAAGTCTTGTTTCAGCAGCAAAGCATTGGCTGCCTGATTTGGTTCTGGCATTAGGATATGGGCACATACTGAAACAGACTAGAGGAGAAGGGCTGGATTTTCATGCATCTTGTCGTATGAAACATGAATTTCCATTGTGGCTTTTGATTTTAGCGAAGAGCGAGCTTCTTGAGATCAGTAAATTTGTTTCGGAGGACGGTGAAGACACAGTTTCTGAGTTCGAGGAGGTTCCAGTGTCCAAGAAACTCCTGGGAATGATTGTGACATTGTCAAAAGGAAATCCCAGCGTGCTGGATGCAGTTGGGGTGATGGTCCTAACTGGCTCATTAGTTGGGCTGGAAAGGAAGGACTTTGGGTTGGTATTAGGACTTTTACACTTGGTATGCAGGAAGTTATTTAGAGAAGACGACAGAGAATGGGGCGATATGATGTTGGCTTCTCTTCAAGACGTATACCCTCAAATAGAGAGAGAAATGGAAGAGCAAAATGATGAAGATGGAAGGCAGAAATTACACTGTGCAAAAGAGTTGCTTGAACCTGTTTGGATGCATCACATTTATGAAACAGGGAGGGTTTCTATGACGGAAGAATAAATGGATCTTTTTCTTGTTACGAGTTTGAAATTCTAATTTCACTGTGGTGAATGCAATTGGACGATCTCATTTAGATTTAAAAATACAAAAAAATGAGAATGCCTGACCCCTGATATTTTACCTGGCTCAGAAAATTTTAATTTTGTAATAGTAAGATCAAATGTAGATTGTATAATATTAAAAATTCTGAATCCCTGAGAATCTGTTTTCGTCTGGAATTCCAAGTTCAGAAGAAGTTTGATCCCGAAAGTTTTACTGGGAAATAATTTCAATAAGTTACAACTTATATTTGCTTCCAAAGTTCCTCTTAAATCCTCCTCAGCATTTGAAACATTTTGGCGGCTCTATGCATGCCACTACCTCAACCTGTACACATACCCCTCTACCCAAGCGTGTGCTGTATACTTTCCAACCGCCAATTAACTCCCTTCATATCTCAACCTTCCATTTTGGCGCCACAACTCGCTCGCTTGCTCCTCTTCTGGTTCTTCTCAATCTTACCAAGTGGATTTAGCACGAGAATACAATAAATACCTACAGATTCTGCGTCTGATTTTCTTGAATTTGGTTGAGATAGCAAGAATGGGGGCCTCTAACGCTTTGGGATCCAAAATAAGCACTCTCTCTCCGAAGCGACTCCGCGATATACGCATTATATTCCTCCTCTGATGCAGAACAGGCTTCGGAGAGAGAGTGCTTATTTGGGATCCCAAAGCTTTAGGCTCGAACCAATCACAAGCCGAAGCTGGTTTAAGGGGGCTCGCTTGCTGATCAGAAACTCGATTTTATTTTTTTGTTTCCTTCACCAAAGTTCTAGTTTTGGTTTTTTCTAATTTGTTTCTTTCTTTAAGATATACTTGGACCAGCTCTTGAAATATGGGTTTCTTAATTCAGATTCCGAAATGGTTTGATCACGAATTTACGACAGCTTGCTTATCCCTGACTTACTTTGATCGCTTTCTTTCAATGCGACCCATTGGTGTAAGCAAAAGTCGGAATCTTTTTTACTAATGCCGTCTTTATGATTTTCCATATTTAATGGCTTGTCCTTACCATTGCTGTTGGTTTAGTGTGGGCAATTTTTTGCTGTCTGGGCACTAGCCATGGCAAGTTTATCTTTAGCAGCAAAGTTCGAGGATAAATTGCCGGACCTTTGGAGCTCAAAGGAGCGAAGGTTGTCTTACTGAGAATGAGCTAATTCTATTGGAAGCTTTCGAGGGGGACCTAAACTTAGTAACTCCCTTCACTTATCTGCATTATTTCATCCATAAATTTTGTGCTGAATGGAAACCGGAAGAATCTCTGCCTAGAGCTGCCGAACTTATTATGGACCCCGCAGGAGGTGATAAATGATTTAAGATTCGGTACAAACTGATCTATGAGTTTGCTATGTTTAATAAAATGTTTATTTATTAAGTTATCTGATGCAGAGATCAATATAATGGATCATCGGCTATCTGTTATAACGGCGGCCACAATACTAGCAGGAATTTATGACCAATTGACCGTAGAGGATTTGGAGCTCAAGATGAGTACGATCCCATTCTCTGGCTCTCTGGAAATGTGAGTTTCCTGTTTAAATGAATATTGATCTTGCACATTAAAAAAAAAAAAGGGTGTGATTCGTTTAGCTGATTTTCATTATATTTTTTTACGGAACATATATATTCGTGTTTCAATCTATGCAGAACATAGAGAAGTTCAAAGCTAAGTCAGTTCAGAATTCAGCAAAGAAGCGCAAACTTAAGACCGCTGGCCAGTAGCCGAGAATTTTTGCACAGTGCATTGCTTAGTTGGTGTAATAAAGAATTCTTCCTCCCCACTTGAAGTTCGTCTTAAAAGAAGACTTCCTTTCATAACCAATCACAATTGCCTAAGACTTTCGCTCATCATGGGGTTTGATATCAGCGAGCACTTTTCCATAGTGATTCTTGGTAGCGCTTCCTGTTAATTTTTGTTTGGGTCTAATCTCTACTTTTGGATGTTACCACTTTCTTTCTTACTTGTTCGAAGAAAATCACAGAAATGTTTATGTTCTGAAGGTTGAGTGCTCGCTGATATAATATTTTTCTGGGCCCTTGTTTTCAACCACGAATGTGAATGCCCAATGGACCAGTTACGTGACCCCTTTTTTTTTTTTTTTTTAATCAAGCTAATACCATTAATACTAGAACCAAAGGTACATGCAAGCCAATAAAAAAACAGAACACAAAACACATTAAGGAGGGCCAGTTACGTCACTTGAGTGCATAAAAGCCCGTTGCAAAGAAATAAAAGAAAAAGAAAATGAGCCGCAAGGCCCAACTTCACAAACCTTTCCTCAACATGACAGGCCCAAAAGTGGTATATGTACCCATAGCGTCTGCAATCAACTCCCTGACCGCTATATAACTCCACTTTTATCTCATTTGGCAGCCACAACATACACTCCCTCTCTTGCTCTGTTTCTTCTCACCTCGACGTAGGATTCGAATCTACAAATACCCAGACAGAGTTTTCCGTTTGATTGGATTAATGGAGGAACCTGACACTCCTGGTTCTTCCTCTGAACCCTTGTGCCTAGAGAACGCAGGATTCTTGAATGAAGATGATGTGTATATTGAGGAGTTGCGTCAGAAAGAGAGACTTTATTTTGGATCCTAGAGTTTAGAGCTTGAGCCGATTGGAAGCCAAAGAGTCTTGGTTTGGATCCCAGAAAGACGATTGCGCGCTTGACGTGCCTGGACTGGATGTTAAAAGTACATTTCTATCGGTAAAGTTCTACTTTTGGGTTTTCCCTCTTGCATTTCTCCTTCATTAATATTGAACCAGCTTGTCTTGATCAAGTATGTGTTTCTTGACGCAGGTACGGATTTGCTTTAATCTCAGATTCCGCACAGTTCACTTATCAATGACTTACTTTGATCTGTTCTTTGCAATACAGCCGATTCCTGGAAGCAAGATTCGTTATCTTTCTGGCTTCGGAATTTTCGTGTTTTCCAAATTTAGTGGTTCGATATTCCTATTAATGCTGTCGATCTAGGACGGGCAACCCTTGGCTATTCGATCGATAGGCGTGACATGTTCAACTTTGGCAGTAAAACTGCTAGAAAAGCAGTTCAGATATCTTGGGCAGCAAAAACTGCCGGTTCTTTTGGAAGGTTGTCATTTTGAGAACGAGCAAGTCCTTTTCGAAGCTTTAATGTTTCAAAAAAGTTAAAACTGTCTGGGTTGTTTGGTTCATTTGAATGCTTTGGTTTCGGATTAGAGACTTAAATACGAATTTGATTTTTCTTGAGTTCATGTTTCAAAATCCGACCTCGAAAAAAATTAAAATTGTCAGGGTTGAGTTCCTTTGAATGCTTTGGTTTCGGGTTAGAGACCCGAATACGAATATAATTTTTTCGAGTTTATATTTCAAAACCTGACCCCGAAAAAGTTAAAACCGTCGGGTTGGGTTCCTTTAAATGCTTTGGTTTCGGGTTTAACACAAACATGAACTTGATTTTTCTTGAGTTTATGTTTCAAAACCCGACCCCAACCCAAAAAAAAAAGAAGCTAAAGCTGTCAAGGTCTGGTTCCTTTGAATGCTTTGGTTTTAGATTAGAGACGAACACGAACTTAATTTTTCTGGTTCATGTTTCAAAACCCTGACCTCGATCAAGATGTAATCTGACTAATTCGAGTTGAATCGGGTTGGTTTCGAGTCGGGAGGTCAGGTTGATGGGTTTTTGACCACCCCTAAGACTGTGAAGTAGGTCAGGAAAGAAGATTTACTAGTTTCCTTTGATAGTATTTTATAAGGGTGTCAAAACAATCAAAAGTATAGAAAAATATTTTCTAAAAAGTAAAATACGGCAAAAGAAACAAAGCCTAAGATTAGCTCCAAACTGATCTGTGATATTACTATATATGTTATCTTATTAAGCTGAATTTTTTGATGCATGCAGTGATCAATTTTATCAAACAATCTTATCAATCAATCTCCATAATACACAGTAGTACTCCGCATAAAACCCCGGATTGGCAGAATTGGCTAGAGATTTTGTTGACTCTTCGCGTCTACCTGTCACATGTATATATATATATATAGTCGTAGCGTCTACGGTAACTGTATTCTCCGTGCACACTCTTTGGATTCACCTCATTCTTTTACTGCAGGCTCCAGTTATAAAAGCGAGTCCAGGCACTGCAAGCGAACTCTCGTCAACCAGCTTGCTTCTAATCGGCTCAGACTCTAAGCTCTCCGACCCAAAATAAAGTCTCTCTGTCTGAAGCAACTCCTCAATATGCACATCATCTGTGATGTTTTGGAATTTTCGGCCACCTGACTGGAAAAAGCTCAATACGCTCAAATGAGACCCAACAAAGAAAAGTCTTAAAAAGGGGCACAGATCTTCTTCTCCGGCTACTGAAAAATAGAAGGGGGCCATCACTTAAAAAGACTCTCGGTTACACTGGACTCCTTTTGAGATTCATGAGCAAACTTCTTCCCTACACACACTCTTGACTCTATTTTTTCACAAGTTGCCGACTTGAGCAAAGAAGACTGACTCCACCGTTCGTTCTCTCTTTCGTCTTGCAGGTTCTCTGTCCATGGTTTGAAAGTTCCCTGTCAGTCATCGATTGGGCAGGATCTTTTTGACTCGATCAATCTTCATTCAAGAATGTTGCGTCATCTAGGCACAAGAATATAGAAGAAGAACCAGGAGTGTCAGGTTCGCCATTCAAATCGAACAGCAAATCTGAGTGAGTATTTATAAATTCGAATCCTAAGTCGAGGTGAGAAGAAAACAACGCGAGAGAGGGAGGGAATATTGTGGATGCAAAATGAGATACAAAGAGGAGTTATATAGCAGTCAGGAAGTAGATTGCATTCCGATTTGTGCGTTTCCTTTGCTTCTATTTTTATTTTTATTTTTTATTTTGGAAGAATTAATATATATTTTTTGTTATTGAGTTGATCAGGTCTTTGTGAACTGTAGCTTGGCTTTAAAAAAAAAACTGATACTCTATAACTGTTATTCAACTCTCCTTTATATCTCTTTGTTTTTGGTTAAACCATACTTCATTAACAATCTGAAGTTAAATATACAGGGGGTAATTAACAAAAAGCTCGAGGTCACGTAGAAGACTTCCCTCGAAAAGAGAGGAGGTGGCCAAACTAGTATTGTAAAAGCATTAAAACTCCCCATTATTTCTCAGTTTGGCGCCACGACATTCTCTCTCTCTCTCTCCGTTTCTTCTAAATCTTGCTAAGGTCAATTTAGCCTTCAAATATCCAAGTGCCGACACAGATTCCATGCTTTATGCTCTTCAATATAGATTAAATAACAAGGATGGGGGACCCTGACACACTGTTTTCTCCCTCAGACCTCTTGTGGCTAAAAGCCCGGGAATTTTCCAGTATCCCATTCCCAGCGAACGAAGATGAAGAGTATATTGAAAAGATGGTTCAGGGAGAGAGATTTTATTATGGGTCCAAAAGCTTTGTGCTTGAGCCAGGCACAAAGCTAAGCAGCTGGTTAAAGACTGCCCGAAATATTTCCTTTGCCCATATTTTGAAGGTTTGTTTCTCTCAGTAAAGCTCAAAAGTTTTGTTTTCCTTATTTCGATTTTCCTCCATTAATATTGAAACAGCTCTCAAAGAATGTCTTTCTTGATTCAGCTTCGAGAATTACTTCATCTCAAAAACCGTACAGCGTATATATCCATGACTTACTATGATCGGTTTCTTTCAATTCAACCCATTACTGTAAGCAAGATTCGTAATCTTTTTAGTTGATGAAAATTTCATTTCTTTTTCCCGAATTTAGTAGTTGGATATACTTTTTGCTGTGGATTCAGGAGGGAGAATTATGCGCTATTCAAGCGCTACAAATCACGTGTTTTGCTCTGGCCAGAAAGGTGGAATCGTTTGGAACCACGACCCTGTTGTCTTCGGAAGCAGAGAGAGAAGTGCCTATAACGGAGATGGTTCCTAGATGTCATCTGGAAGATTGTCATTTTGAGAACGAGCAAATTGTTCTGGGAGCTTTGGGTGAAGACAGGAAACTACTTGTTGAAAGCTTTGTGCTTGAGATAGATGAAGAAGTGGTCTCTCGTGCTGAGAAACTTATTATGGACGTCTCTTTAGGTAATCTATGGGATTAAAGATGGGGTTCCAAACTAATTAGTTCTCTTATATATGAAGCCGTGAATTGTTTGATGCAGAGATCAGCAATATAAGGGATCACCGGCCATCTGTTATAGCTGCAGCGGCAGTGATATTAGCAAGCAATGTGAAATTAACTAGAGAAGCAGTGGACGACAAGATGAGTTTGATCCCAAGTCTATGGTCTCTAGCAAACGTGAGTGTCCTCATTAGCTTGAATTTTTTTTTTTCTTTTTTCCCCGCTAAATGTTGTTGATCTTGCTCACTGAAAATGGATATCTTGGAATTTTGATTCTTTTAACTGTTCTTTATTTTCAGATACATGAACAAGTATTTTCCTGTCTTCACCTAATGCAATACGCAGAACTCCTCAATATTATCAGGCAACCGTTGGCGTCGACGCCAAATCCTGAGGATTCCTCTACAGTGCACTGCTTAGTTGGTGTTGTCAAGTGTTCTTCTTCCCCCGTAGCTCTTCGCATTGAGAGAAAACTTCCTTTCCTAAACGGTCCTAGGTGCCCCTTCTGGGACTGGTTAAATTAAGCCTTCAGTAATGAGTAAGAAGCTGACAGAAGGCTAGTGAAGACCATTTGTACATGGGGACTCTTAATTGTGATTTTTTTTTTCTCTCAGTGGATGTGTTACCACTTCTTCAATTTGTTGGGTTTCTTCTTTCATTTCCTCCCAGTTTTTTTTTTCATGAAAAGGTAGCAACTTTTTGCATTCATAGCTTGCAAAGGAATGAGAAGAAAGGTGACTACATTTCCTTGAAATATATATGCACTGATTTGAACCAAAAGAAACAAAGGTGATGGCCTGATTCTAGGCCTGGCTGAGGAAAGGGCCAAATCTAAATATTGGAGCTTTGGAGAAAAGGACAAAGAATTGAGTCCTACAATACAACTACTTCGAGCTGGGCGGACATAAGAGATTAACGTGGCGTTTAACTTGTTAAAATTTTAACAAAATTTTACTTTTCTCAAACATACATAAAAAATTTATTTTTACTTTTATCATTCCTTTATCAATTTCAATACATCTCGATTTTACGCGCTATTAGTTTTGACTATCTACAGGCCTACGAACATCCCACAACAGAGGACTTTTGCTGCTAAATTTTTGGACTACCATATACATACAAAGATAGAAACTGTAAAGTAGGGCCGGTTCAAAGGTAAGGCAAGTTAGGCTATTATCTAAGGCCTCACCCAGAACAAGGCTCCCATAAAAAATAAAAAATAAAAACTATTTATATTTGTGTCGTAGATGATCTGAAAAAAACGAAAAGATAACAATGTCAAGTGCTAAGGAAAATAAAGAATAACGATAATGTAATATTTTTACGGATTTTTTTTTTTTTAATCACTGGTGGACTATCTCTTTACCCAGTGTATGAGATGTTTCTCCCAACCCCTTAATCTTTCTTTTTCAAATTTCTTGTCAAGAAACTTTGTTAAAAAGAAAAAAATTACCCTATAAATTTCCTAACCGTCCAAGTCATGAGGTTGATGCCATGTATGGGAGCTCCATAAAAACAATTAATGGGACCTTTGAATATTTTACATTGAATTTAATAAATTTCAGATAATTTAAAATATTTTATATTAAAGTTTCTTTAAAGTCCTAATAATTTATACGGCCTTGGCCCATTTGGTTTGAGCCGGCCCTGCCGTAAATGTCTTGACTGATTCAATAGCATTCTCCAACCCATGTGGCTCATACAGGGATCATCTTTAAGCCAGCAGCAATTGGCATGCCCAAAAATCCAATTATTACGCTAAGGAACCATTGTGGCAAACTGAGAGGCGATGTGCTTGCAAATGTTCCCAGGAACTGCACGATTATGATTTGGAAGAGAACAGTGCAACTGAGAACTCCCACAAACACATAATTCCGCAGTATGCCTTTGAATACATCTATTTCCTCCATCTCGCGTGAGCTTATCTCATTGAAAACCTGCAGAATCACATAATCAAGTCACTTCCCGTACACAAAAAGTTCTGATGGGGGTTCAGAAATTGAAGTATCATTAAGTGCGAAATTGAAACTACTTCCGTACCCTAATCGTTGCAATCCCATTGAACTACTCATATTTGATTCAGACAAAGAGACACGTCTTTTAAGACAAATATTGCAGCAATACTATAATTCCTCTGGAAAGCAGAAACTTAACTGCAGAGTTGGTTGGAGGGACTCTGCCAGAGAGATGGTCAAAGATTTGAATGTGAATTCCTTGACGTTATCATAAGTAAATCATAAACAGAAGCAAATCCAGAACATATTTTGTTATGTTGTCAATTTCTAGTTTCACGTTATTGTTTATGTACATACATGCGATCTGCACCCTTAGTCCTCAACAAGAATGGGGGCAGAATTTCTGTTCAACCTTACATACTACAAACATTATCTACGAATTCAGAAAAATGTCTTTGTACTTCAAACATAGTTTATAAAAGAAATAGCGCTGTTGGGTCTTTCATAAAAGGTTTACCTGACAGAAGACAAACGTGTTGAAAATAAGTGTGTTCAGGATTAGATCAGAATCTGGGCCTTCAAGATGAAATATTGATTTTCCCTTTGTCTGAAGCAACCATATTATGAGTAATTGATAGAAAGATTGTCCTAAGATATTTCTCCACATGACATTACTGATGAAGTTCCCTTTCCTTCCAAGTGGTGAACGCTTCATTAGATCATCATTTGGAGGCTCAGTTGCGAGTGCAAGTGCTCCCAGCGTGTCCATAATCATGTTGACCCACAATAGCTGAACAGCTGTGAGGGGTGCAGTCCCTGAAGCATGATTTCATGTAAAGGCATAAGCAGACATGGAAAAATGGTTCTTTTGACACATACAGAAAGAAGGAAACTTCAACATAAGAATAAGATGAGATGTAGTATGTGGACTTTCTAACCTGTCAGACAAGCTGAAGAGAAGTTAACAATCAATGCAACCACATTAACTGTCAGCTGGAACTGCACGAATTTTTGGATATTTACGTAAACTGAACGTCCCCATTTGGCCACCGTCACAATTGTGGAGAAATTATAATCCAGAATTATGACATCAGCGCTCTCCTTAGCCACCTGAATTTTGTAAAGATTAGCTGTAATAGTTGCAGCAAGGTGATTATCAAAAACCAAAAGAATTATAAAAACTTGAACCAATGAGAAACTCCATAATCGATCAAATATAGAAGTGTAAACAAAATGACGAACTATGTTCCAACTTTGTTGCATCAGCTGCCCTACACTTTTTAGTCATTTTCATCGAGTGAGGGACATATTTCCATCTAAAAGAATGTCTATTATGTCTCTCTATAATATAGTAGTATCGATAAATCCACAGTATAGATAAACCAATTTCGTGTATCGTTTTCATTCTCCCCGATTACACAAAGTAAGGGAACAAGAAAATAAAGCACGCACAGATGTTTCCCAATTAAAAACACCCAGTAAAAACATGCATATTAACGTTTTTTTTTTTTTTAACTTCCAATAGCCATTCATCCCCGATTTTTTCAGATTGCAGTCCGATAAATGCTCCGTTTGGAAACCACTATAGTGTGCTCACCTCAGTTCCAGCAATGCCCAGTGCTTGTCCAATATCTGCTTCATGAAGTGCTGGGGCGTCGTTGTTCCATCACCGGTTACAGCTACGACCTCATTGAATGTCGTTCGCAGTTGCTTCACCAGAGTATGCTTGTCTAGTGGTGAAGATCGGGCCATCACCTATAGAAAGAGGAAACTTATATGTCAGCGACTAAAGAAAAATGTAAGCTGCTCTGAATGATCCACTGTATTTTCAGATGTGTTGAAATAGAAACGAAGAAATAACCTGAATTTTAGGAATTAGTTCAAGCAGTTCCTCCTGACTCTTCTCCCGGAACTCTGGACCTTCAATGGCTATACTCTCATCCGTGAGAATTCCGCATTCCCTCGCTATAGCCTTTGCAGTATTAATATTATCTCCCGTAACCGTTCTTACGGTAATTCCAGCTGAACGGCAAATTGCAACAGACTCCTTGACACCAGGACGCACAGGATCTTTGATCCCCACTACTCCTATACAAGTATAGCCAGAAACTGGGATCGGATTATGTGCAGAGTACCCATTTTTAAGTTCCATATAGGCAAGACAGAGAGTACGAAGAGCCTCGCTAGCAAATTGATGAATTGTATTTGTAAGATAGTTGATGGATGCTTCGTCAAGGGGAACAACCTCACCATTCGCATCGATCACCTTGTCGCAGGCAGCCAAAATAATCTCTGAAGCAACTTTAAGGGGGCTCGCTTGCTGATCAGAAACTCGATTTTATTTGTTTGTTCCTGAAACTAAGCTTTAAACCCTAAAATATAGCTGGAGGGAGTGAATAGGTATTTAAAAATCAATCAAACACTTTCTTTCTATTCACAAAAAAACAGCTTAACTAATTTTTCAGTCAATTCACAAGTAAAGATCTGTAAAATAATCACACTTATCAGATTTTACGGCACCAATATCTCAAGATAATATGGTATGAACAGCAAGTATAAAATCACAATATTTTTCAGCAACTCTAAAATTAAGGCAACGAGAAATATACAGCAGTTATAAAATAAAAACAATGTGAGATTTACAGAAGCTATACGATCAAGAAAATCGTAGATTTTTAAGCAGATTTGGTGCTCATGGAATTTCGAGATCTTGGAATCACATGGCGAATGTCCCTCTGAGATTACGTGGTTTACTTAGCATTGATAAACTCAGTTTGCCTTATTTGAGAATTTCCTAGCTTTTGTTTTAGTCGGTTTTTATTGTTGTGTTTTTAGTCTGGTTTTTGAGGATTTTAGCTTGGCTTTTGGTGTTTCTTTGTTGCCAGTTAAGTTTGTTTGTTACCACGGTATTCTTCCACCACACGTGAGGACATTTTAAAATTTCGAACGTACCGCCGTCCTTTCTTATAAAAAAAAAAAAGAGGATCAATTTCCAGCAATATAAAAGCTAATAAAGAAACCAATTTCCAGCAACCTAGATACTAAAGATGTAATCAATTTTTTGCAACCTAGATGCAAATAATGAAATCAATTTCTAGCAACCTAGATGCACAAGATACTAATCAAAATAAAAATCAGCACATGCAAACACTCCAAGAACAGCAAAATAAAAAAGATACCAAGATTTTGTTAACGAAGTGAAAATCTCTTGAGGATAATTTCCTCCAAGAGACAAAAACACTCCGGATGTAGATCACACCAATCTTCTCCATTAAGAATATCCAGACTTTACAAGACGGTGATCTAAGTAAAAATTTATTCACTTTAAGATCCCCCGTTCTTCGAAAAGTCACCCAATCTTTCTTCTTGGATTGGTGCCCAGCACACATGCAACAATCAGCAACCCCGGTCTTGTTCTTCAATGAAACCAACGAACTCATCGACTTTTACACTTCTAAATCCTTCAACAGCGATCAATCTTGAGAAACCCTCAATAACCTTCAAACTTGGTGATTCGATCTCAACAACAACCGTGTAGGAAAGAACAGCTCTTCAATCAACAATCTTTCACATTAACAACCTTCTACCAGAAGGAAGAAATCAGACACTCACAATTGGGAATGAACAGATCGGTTTTTGAGCAAGGAGAGAAAAACAGGAGATATTCGTATCGAGGGGATTTTTCGGGAGCAAGAATATTCAAAGTACGTGTTAATCATTTAGAGGTTTGGGCAAATTTCTAGAAGTTTAATTCGAAGTCTATAGAAATCTCGTCAAGCTAACCCTACCAACTGAAAAACCTTCCAACTGTTCTGCAATCACTCCTAAACTTTTCAGATGCAACCATCAATCTCCCAGCAGCTTCTACCACATTCTTTTAGGCTTCACATCCTCATAAACCAATTAAGTTGTTATATACATTTTAAACTGAAAATTAAGGACTGTTTTGCATATGAATAATGCCAACATACATAGACACTTTCAGTTTCCTTCACTATAGCAGGGCCAGCAATATAAAATGAGGCCTAAGGCTGTGTTAAAAGGCTTTTTATATAAATTTTTAAAAATATTTAAAATAATTTCTCTAACTTTTTGAGATGCAAATTATTAATTAAACTTTTATATTCAAGATTTCTTAAGATTTTAATTTCAATTGATAGAATGACTAGTTCATTTAGTCTTTCTTGTGACATTATCGACGTAAATAGAAGATTTGAGATTAATTTACCGTTACATTTAAAAAAAAAATCTAGATATAACCTTTTTTTCTCACAATTGCTGAATTACACAGCTGCTTCGTCTTATACACAAATACGAATTGTTCTCAAAATCTGACAACAAAGGTAATCTGTAAATTTTCTTCAACTATTCTCCTGGAAGGACGGCTAAGTTTTTGACACAGTTGTGGTTGTCTTTTACTTTGTTTCAAGAGTTTACGTCAACCTTTAATCTAACACTTATTTCTTTCCTTTCTCTTACACCTGCACTCTGCACTACGTCAAAAGCAACATGTTTTTTTTTTTTTTTTAATTGCTTTTCTTCTTCCTTTACACCCACTGTCACAGTAGACTTTACATGAAAAGAAAACATTTTTTCTTTCACTGTATTTAGAACTTTAAGACCTTTCTATTTTTATTTATCTTTTTATTATTATTATTATTATTTTAACGCATGGAGCCTGTTGTTCATGGTGAGGTCTTAGGCAAATGTCTACGTTGTCTTATTCTTGAGCTGGCCCTTTACTAAAGTTCTAGTTTTGATTTTTTTTCTAATTTGTTTATTTCTTTAAGATATTTCTTGGACCAGCTCTTGAAATATGGGTTTCTTGATTCTGATTCGGAAATGGTTTGATTTCAACTTTACGACATCTTGGTTATCCCTGACTTGCTTTGATCGCTTTCTTTCAAAGCAACTCATTAGTCAGGGGCGTATCTGAGCATAAACAGTTTAGGCGGTTGCCTGAGGCTCCCAAAATAGGAAGACCTCCAACTTTCTATTTTATTTAATATTTAATAAGTTATAGGTTCCCAATGTAAATCGGAAGAATCGTTGTCTAGAGCTGCCGAACTTATTATGGACCTCGCAGGAGTGATAAATGAATTCAAGATTCGCTACAAACTGATCTATGAGTTTGCTATGTTTATTTATTAAGTTGAGCTATCTGATGCAGAGATCAATATAATGGATCATTGGCCACCTGTTATAGCTGCGGACACAATATTAGTAGGAATTTATGACCAATTGACCGTAGAGGATTTGGAGCTCAAGATGAGTACGATCTCATTATCTGGCTCTCTAGAAAATGTGAGTTTTCTGTTTGAATGAACATTGATCTTGCACATTAAAGAAAGAAAGGGTGTGATTCTTTTAGCTGATTTTCATTATATTTTTCACAGGAACACATATTTTCGTGTTTCAATCTGATGCAGAACATAGAGAAGCTCAAAGCTAAGTCAGTTCAGAATTCAGCAAAGAAGCGCAAACATAAGACCCACTGGCCAGTATCCGAGAATTTTTGCACAGTGCATTGCTTAGTTGGTGTTATAAAGAATTCTTCCTCTCCACTTGCAGTTCGTCTTAAAAAAAGATTTGTTTTCGTAACCAATCGCAATTGCCTAAGACTTTTGCTCATCATGGGGATTTGACATCAACGAGCACTTTTCCATAATGATTCTCGGTAGAGCTTCCTGTTAATTTTTGTTTGGGTCTAATCTCTACTTTTGGATGTTACCACTTTCTTTCTTACTTGTTCGAAGAAAATCACAGAAATGTTTATGTTCTGAAGGTTGAGTGCTCGCCGATATAATATTTTTCCTGGGCCCTTGTTTTCAACCACGAATGTGAATGCCCAATGGACCAGTTACGTGACCCTTTTTTTTTTTTTTTTAAATCAAGCTAATACCATTATACTAGAAGTCTAGAACCAAAGGTTCATACAAGCCAATCAAAGAACAGAACACAAAAACAGACAAAACACATTAAGGAGGGCCAGTTACGTCACTTGAGTGCATAAAAGCCCGTTGCAAAGAATTAAAAGAAAAAGAATGAGCCGCAAGGCCCAACTTCACAAACCTTTCCTCAACATGACAGGCCCAAAAGTGGTATATGTACCCATAGCGTCTGCAATCTACTCCCTGACCGCTATATGACTCCACTTCGTATCTCATTGGAAGCCACAACATTCACTCCCTCTCTTGCTCTACCTCGACGTAGGATTCGAATCTACAAATACCCACACTGAGTTTTCCGTTTGATTGGATTAATGGCGGAACCTGACACTCCTGGTTCTTCCTCTGAACCCTTGTGCCTAGATAACGCAGGATTCTTGATGTGATGATGTGTATATTGTTGAAACAGAGACTTTATTTTGGATCCTAGAGCTTAGAGCTTGAGCCGATTGGAAGCCAAAGAGTCTTATTTTGGATCCCAGAAAGACGATTGCTCGCTTGACGTGCCTGGACTGGATGTTAAAAGTACATTTCTATCGGTAAAGCTTTACTTTTGGGTTTTCCCTGTTGCATTTCTCCTTCATTAATATTGAACCAGCTAGTCTTGATCAAATATGCGTTTCTTGACGCAGGTACGGATTTGCTTTAATCTCAGATTCCGCACAGTTCACTTATCAATGACTTCCTTTCATCTGTTCTTTGCAATACAGCCGATTCCTGTAACCAAGATTCATATTATCTTTCTGGCTTCGGAATTTTTGTGTTTTCCAAATTTAGTGGTTCGATATTTGTGATAACCCGGTTTCAAAAAAAGAAAAAGAAGTTTTTACTCTTTTATTTCTTTTCTTTATTTATGCTGATTTTTGAGGCGTGACAATATTCCTATTAATGCTGTCGATCTAGGACGGGCAACCCTTGGCTAGTCGATCGATAGGCGGGACATGTTTAACTTTGGCAGTAAAGGTACGGAAACTGCTAGAAAAGCAGCTCAGATATCCTGGACAGCAAAAACTGCCGGATCTTTTGGAAGGTCGTCTTTTCGAGAACGAGCAAGTTCTTTTGGAAGCTTTGGAGTGGGGCGTGAATTTAGTAATTCCTTATCGTTATCTGCGTTGTTTCCTCAATAAATTATGTGGTGAATCTAGACCTGAAGGATCGCTCTATGGAGATGTGACTGTGCGGCGTCTTGTGGAAGTCTCAGGAGGTGATCCGTGGAATCAAATTAAGGTTACTTCTTTTGTTTTAAGGTAAAGTACGTTTTATTTAGAAAAAGAAAGAAAGAAGGTGAAGTACCTTTTTTTTGTAAATTAGTTTTAAATGCATTATGTTTCAGTGATGTATTCTAATTTTCGGTGTTTGGTTGTTACATTAAATATATTTTTTGAAAGTATTTTTCAATATTTTGACACATTTTTTTTTTAATTTTATATGATTAATAAACTTATTTTTTAACATCAATTTGAAATAAAAAAAATAAAAATTTTCAAGAAATTAAGAAAAGGGTCGGGTTCCTTTTACTTTGGTTCGGAGTAGAGACTTAAACATGAACCAGATTTTTCTCGGATTCATATTTCAAAACCTGACCATAACCCTGAAAAAAAAACTAAAATCGTTAGGGTCGAGTTCCTTTGAATGCTTTGGTTTTGGATTAGATACCCCGAACATGAATTTGATTTTCCTGGGGTTCATGTTTCAAAACTTGAATCGACTGTGAAAAAAAAAGAAGAAGTCCGGGTTGGATTCCTTTGAATGCTTTGATTTTGGGTTAGAGACCCGAACACGAAAATAATTTTTTCTCGAGTTCATGTTTCAAAACCTGACCCCGACTTCGAAAAAAGCTAAAACCATGTCGAGTTCCTTTTGAATACTTTAATTTCGGGTTAGAGACTCGAAAACAAACCTGATTTTTCTCGGTTCATGTTTAAAACCCGACTTTGACCCTGAAACAGTTAAAACTGTCGAGGTTGGTTCTTTTGAATGCTTTGGTTTCATGTTAGAGACATAAAGATGAATTTGATTTTTCTTAGGTTCATGTTTCAAAACCGACCGACCAAAAAGCTAAAATTGTCAGGGTCAAGTTCCTTTAAATGCTGTGGTTTTCAGGTTAGACCCGAACACGAATTGATTTTTCTCGGTTCATGTTTCAAAACCCAACCCTGATCCCGAAAAAGCTAAAATCGTCGGGTTAGGTTCTTTTGAATGCTTTGGTTTCGGGTTAGAGACCCGAACACGAGCTTGATTTTTGTCGAGTTTATGTTTCAAAACCCACGTCGATCAAAAAAAAAAAAACTAAACTGTTAGAGTCGAGTTCCTTTGAATTCTTTGGTTTCAGGTTAGAGATCGAATACGTACATAATTTTTCTCGGATTCATGTTTCAAAACCCAACTAGACCCCGATAAAGATGTAACCTAACCAATTCGAGTTGAATCAGGTTGGCTTCTAGTCGGAAGGTCAGCTCGATGGATTTTTGGCCACCCCTAACACTGTGAGGTAGGTCATGAAAGAAGATTCACTAGTTTCCTTTGATAGTATTTTACGAGGGTCTCAAAACAATCAAAAATATAGAAAAATACTTTCTAGAAAGTAAAATACGGCAAAAAAAAGAAGCCTAGATTAGCTCCAAACTGATCTGTGATATCACTATATATGTTATCTTATTAAGCTGAATTTTTTAATGCATGCAATGACCAATTTTATCAAACAGTCATTCGAGAATTACATAGTGTTTGGATATTAAAATTTTAAGATAAAATTTTACGTAGCCAGTAAAAAGTAAAGAGAATGAATGAAAAAGTTAAAGAAAAAAAATATAAAGTTGAAAAGAAAAAATGAGAAAAGATGAAAAAAGTGAGGAAAGAAAAAATTTATATGTCAATGATACTTCCCCCAGACACCATGCTAATCAATCTCCATAATACATAATCCGCATAAAACTCCCAAAATAGGGTATAGGTCTACGGTAACTGTATACTCAGTGCCACTCTTATATATATATATATAGGCAGCTGAGCACTCTTGCATATATATATATATATAGTCCTAGCGTCTACAGTAACTGTATACTCAGTGCCACTCTTTGGATTCACCTCATTCTTTTACTGCAGGCTCCAGTTATAAAAGCGAGTCCAGGCACTGCAAGCGAACTCTCGTCAACCAGCTTGGCTTCTAATCGGCTCAGACTCTAAGCTCTCCGACCCAAAATAAAGTCTCTCTGTCTGAAGCAACTCCTCAATATGCACATCATCTGTGATGTTTTGGAATTTTCGGCCACCTGACTGGGAAAAGCTCAATACGCTCAAATGAGACCCAACAAAGAAAAGTCTTAAAAAGGGGCACAGATCTTCTTCTCCGGCTACTGAAAAATAGAAGGGGGCCATCACTTAAAAAGACTCTCGGTTACACTGGACTCCTTTTGAGATTCATGAGCAAACTTCTTCCCTACACACACTCTTGACTCTATTTTTTCACAAGTTACCGACTTGAGCAAAGAAGACTGACTCCACCGTTCGTTCTCTCTTTCGTCTTGTAGGTTCTCTGTCCATGGTTTGAAAGTTCCCTATCAGTCATCGATTGGGCTGGATCTTTTTGACTCGATAAATCTTCATCCAAGAATGTTGCGTCATCTAGGCACAAGAATTTAGAAGAAGAACCAGGAGTGTCAGGTTCGCCATTCAAATCGAACAGCAACTCTGAGTGAGTATTTATAAATTCGAATCCTACGTCGAGGTGAGAAGAAACAACGCGAGAGAGGGAGGGAATGTTGTGGATGCAAAATGAGATACAAAGAGGAGTTATATAGCAGTCAGGAAGTAGATTGCATTCCGATTTGTGCGTTTCCTTTGCTTCTATTTTTATTTTGGAAGAATTAATATATATTTTTTGTTATTGAGTTGATCAGGTCTTTGTGAACTGTAGCTTGGCTTTAAAAAAAAAACTGTACTCTATAACTGTTATTCAACTCTCCCTTTATATCTCTTTGTTTTTGGTTAAATAAATATACAGTAACCAGGTAATTAACAAAAAGCTCGAGGTCACGTAGAAGACTTCCCTCCAAAAGAGAGGAGGTGGCCAAACTAGTATTATTTCTCAGTTTGGCACCACGACATTCTCTCTCTCTCCGTTTCTTCTAAATCTTGCTAAGGTCAATTTAGCCTTCAAATATCCAAATACCAACACAGATTCCCTGCTTTATGCTCTTCAATATAGATTAAAGAACAAGGATGGGGGACCCTGACACTCCGTTTTCATCCTCTGGCAAAATGTCGGCCAAATGGAAACATGTCAAAAGAAAACGGCAGTAAAATTTTTAGGAGGATTATTCCATTGCCGTGGGAATAGCCTGGAAAATTAGGGACTACTTGTATCAGTGGACTCCCACAAGGCTATTTAGGCATCTCAAACTCTAGAATCGTCATTTCTTGCTCTAAAGACAGGAGGGCGTGCATTGTAAATACATGGATGCATATCCCGTTCTGGCACATACAGCTCTTGCTTGGCATATGACTTTTTAAAATTTTAGCATAAATAGTACAAAAGTTTGTGGTACTGAGAAGAAAAGTAGGATTGATTCCTCGAGATCGCTTCTAGAGGCAAGTGGTTTTTTCCTCTATTGTTTTTTCCCCTGTTTCTTTTTTGGTTCAAATCCTGGTGTTGAATACTAAGGAATATGTTGTCATTGATGGACTTTCAACTCAATTTTTCTTTTTCAGCAGAATGTGTTGGAACAGACAATGGATCGCTTGCTTAACTGCGTAGAGAAGGTATTTGGAGCAGTGGACTCTGGAATATCTTCTTTGAGCAGCTGCTAACCATAAGACAGCCATTCATTGTGGACAAACACACAGAATCTGATGTAGTGAGAATATTTTTTTACACGTTTTTCTTGTAAAAATAAAAAGTCCTATATTCGCATGCACCCTGATGAGCTAGAGCCGGATGGTCCGAATCTTCGGTAATTTGGTATGACCTATAAAAAAATTTATCTCAATATTTGGTTCATAGCTGAAAGGCGTTCAAATGCAGTTACTCCAGAATGTAAGTTTGTTTACTTCATATGGTTCCACATGCTTCTTCGACTTGGGCTCCAATCCGCTCAGACTCTAAGCTCTCGGATCCAACTTTATACTCTCAAACCGTTATTACTCTCCTTTATATCTCAGTTTGGCGCCACGGCATTCTCTCTCTCTCTCTCCGTTTCTTCTAAATCTTGCTAAGGTCCATTTAATACCAACATAGATTCCCTGCTATATGCTCTTCAATATAGATTAAATAACAAGGATGGGGGACCCTGACACTCCGTTTTCTCCCTCAGACCTCTTGCGGCTAAAAGCCCGGGAATTTTCCATTATCCCATTCCCAGTGAACGAAGATGAAGAGTATATTGAAAATTGTTCAGGGAGAGATATTTACTTTGGGTCGGAAAGCTTTGTGCTTGAGCGAAGCACAAAGCTAAGCAGCTGGTTAAAGACTGCCCGAAATATTTCCTTTGCCCATATTTTGAAGGTTTGTTCGCTCAGTAAAGCTCAAAAGTTTTGTTTTCCTTATTCCGATTTTCCTCCATTAATATTGAAACAGCTCTCAAAGAATGTCTTTCTTGATTCAGCTTCGAGAATTACTTCATCTCAAAAACCGTACAGCGTATATATCCATGACTTACTATGATCGGTTTCTTTCAATTCAACCCATTACTGTAAGCAAGATTCGTTGTCTTTTTGGTTGATGAAAATTTCATTTCTTTTTCCCGAATTTAGTAGTTGGATATACTTTTTGCTGTGGATTCAGGAGGGAGAATTATGCGCTATTCAAGCGCTACAAATCACGTGTTTTGCTCTGGCCAGAAAGGTGGAATCGTTTGGAACCACGACCCTGTTATCTTCGGAAGCAGAGAGAGAAGTGCCTATAACGGAGATGATTAATAGATGTCATCTGGAAGATTGTCATTTTGAGAACGAGCAAATTGTTCTGGAGCTTTGGGTGGGGAGTTAATCTAGTGACTCCCTTCCATTGTCTGCGTCATTTCATCAGGATATTCAATGGAGAGATAGATGAAGAAGTGGTCTCTCGTGCTGAGAAACTTATTATGGACGTCTCCTTAGGTAATCTATGGGATTAAAGATGGGGTTCCAAACTAATTAGTTCTCTTATATATGAAGCCGTGAATTGTTTGATGCAGAGATCAGCAATATAAGGGATCACCGGCCATCTGTTATAGCTGCAGCGGCAGTGATATTAGCAAGCAATGTGAAATTAACTAGAGAAGCAGTGGACGACAAGATGAGTTTGATCCCAAGTCTATGGTCTCTAGCAAACGTGAGTGCCCTCATTAGCTTGAATTTTTTTTTTTTTTTTTTTTTCTCCGCTAAATGTAGTTGATCTTGCTCATTGAAAATGGATATCTTGGAATTTTGATTCTTTTAACTGTTCTTTATTTTCAGATACATGAACAAGTAGTTTCTTGTCTTCACCTAATGCAATACGCAGAACTCCTCAATATTATCAGGCAACCGTTGGCGTCGACGCCAAATCCTGAGGATTCCTCTACAGTGCACTGCTTAGTTGGTGTTGTCAAGTGTTCTTCTTCCCCCTTAGCTCTTCGCATTGAGAGAAAACTTCCTTTCCTAAACGGTCCTAGGTGCCCCTTCTGGGACTGGTTAAGTTAAGCCTTCAGTAATGAGTAAGAAGCTGACAGAAGGCTACTGAAGACCATTTGTATATGGGGACTCTTAATAGTGATTTTTTTTTCTCTCTGTGGAGATGTTACCACTTCTTCAATTTGTTGGGTTTCTTCTTTCATTTCCTCCCAGTTTTTTTTCATGAAAAGATAGCAACTTTTTGCATTCATAGCTTGCGAAGGAATGAGAAGAAAGGTGATTACATTTCCTTGAAATATATATGCACTGATTTGAACCAAAAGAAACAAAGGTGATGGCCTGATTCTAGGAACCTTTTTGTGTTTTGAGAATTTTTAGATGTTAACTTTATTGGTATGCGTGTTGTAGTTATTTTTATGTAGTGTTAAAAATAATATTTGATTGTAAATTTTTTATATCGTGAGATTCAAAAAAATCCTGAAATTTTTTTTAACCAAACGGTCGCTAGGCCTGGCTGAGGAAAGGGCCAAATCTAAATATTGGAACTTAACAACAGATTTAAATATTGGAACTTTGGAGGAAAGGACAAAGAATTGAGTCCTGCAACTACTTCGAGCTGGGCGGACATAAGAGATTAATAGTTTTGACTATCTACAGGCCTACGAACATCCCACAACAGTGGACTTTTGCTGCTAAATTTCTGGACAACCATATAGGATAGAAACAGTAAATCAGGACCGGCTCAAGGTAAGGGAAGTTAGGCTATGGCCTAAGACCTCACCTAGAGAAAGGCACCCATAAAAAAAAAATAAAAAAAAAAAAAAACTATTTATTTTTGTGTCGTAGATGATCAAAAAAAAAAACACGAAAAAGATAACAATGTCACCGGCTACGGAAAATAAAGGATAACGATGATGCAATCTTTTATGGTTTATTTTTTTATTTTTTTTATTTTTTTTATCATCACCGTTGGAATATCTCTTTACACATTGTATGATAGGTTTTTCCCAGCCCTTTAATTTCTTTTTCAAATTTCTTGTCAAGAAACTTTGTTAAAAGAGAAAAAAAATCTCCTATAAATTTCGTAACTGTCTAAGTCACGGGGTTGATGCCATGGGAGCTCTATAGGGCTATAAATGCTATTTATGAACAACTCGAACTCAACTTGTATAAACTCGACTCGAGTTCGATTCGTTTAATAAATAGTCGAGTTTTACCATTTCTACTCGAATATTAAATGAGCCAAACTCGGTTAAACTCGGCTCGTCTCAATTTAAGCTCGCGAACAAAACTCATATAAGCTCGACTCGGCTCATTTAAAAGCTTGGTACATTTGTATGTATTATAAGTCTCTTATTTATTTATTGGTTTATATTTAATAGTCACATATTAGTAAAATATGTATTTGATTATATTGATATATGAATGGATGAGTATTATCCATAAGAGTTTATTATGCCATCTATATATTAAATATATGTTGTAGGTCATTTTTGCCAATTAACATAGGTTATATATGAATTTAAATATTTTTAAAAATAAAGTTCACACAAATATCAAGTATTTATGATGTCGTGTATAATGTATTATTACCATATGTCGAGGCTTGATTTGAGTTTCATTTGTGGTATCTGTGTTTTCTAAACTCATATTTTCTTGGTTGGGTCAAGTTTGAGCTCGGCTCGAATAAGCTCGAACTCGAATCATGTATATATTTTTAATCAAGCTCGAGATCGTTCGAACATGAAAAATTTTAAATGAGCTAAGTTCCAACACCCCTGCAGAAACTCGATTCAAGCTCGGCTCAAACTCGAACTTGCATATATGTCTAACGAACTGAGTTTGAACAGCCAATACTCGGCTCGGCTCGAATACAGCCCTTCAACTCCATAAAAACAATTAATGAGGCCTTTGAATATTTTACATTGAATTTAATAAATTTCAGATAATTTAAAATATTTTATATTAAAGTTTCTTTAAAGTCCTAATAATTTATACGGCCTTGGCCCCCATTTGGTTTGAGCCGGCCCTGCCGTAAATGTCTTGACTGATTCAATAGCATCTCCAACCTAAGTGGCTCATACAGGGATCATCTTTAAGCCAGCAGCAATTGGCATGCCCAAAAATCCAATTATTACGCTAAGGAACCATTGTGGCAAACTGAGAGGCGATGTGCTTGCAAATGTTCCCAGGAACTGCACGATTATGATTTGGAAGAGAACAGTGCAACTGAGAACTCCCACAAACACATAATTCCGCAGTATGCCTTTGAATACATCTATTTCCTCCATCTCGCGTGAGCTTATCTCATTGAAAACCTGCAGAATCACATAATCAAGTCACTTCCCGTACACAAAAAGTTCTGATGGGGGTTCAGAAATTGAAGTATCATTAAGTGCGAAATTGAAACTACTTCCGTACCCTAATCGTTGCAATCCCATTGAACTACTCATATTTGATTCAGACAAAAAGACACATGTCTTTTAAGACAAATATTGCAGCAATACTATAATTCCTCTGGAAAGCAGAAACTTAACTGCAGAGTTGGTTGGAGGGACTCTGCCAGAGAGATGGTCAAAGATTTGAATGTGAATTCCTTGACGTTATCATGTTATCAAGTAAATCATAAACAGAAGCAAATCCAGAACATATTTTGTTATGTTGGCAATTTCTAGTTTCACGTTATTGTTTATGTACATGCATGCGATCTGCACCCTTAGTCCTCAACAAGAATGGGGGCAGAATTTCTGTTCAACCTTACATACTACAAACATTATCTACGAATTCAGAATAACCTGCTTGTCATTGTACTTCAAAAATAGTTTATAAAAGAATAGCGCTGTTGGGTCTTTCATAAAAGGTTTACCTGACAGAAGACAAACGTGTTGAAAATGAGTGTGTTCAGGATTAGATCAGAATCTGGGCCTTCAAGATGAAATATTGATTTTCCCGTGTGTCTGAAGCAACCATATTACGAGTAATTGATAGAAAGATTGTCCTAAGATATTTCTCCACATGACATTACTGATGAAGTTCCCTTTCCTTCCAAGTGGTGAACGCTTCATTAGATCATCATTTGGAGGCTCAGTTGCGAGTGCAAGTGCTCCCAGCGTGTCCATAATCATGTTGACCCACAATAGCTGAACAGCTGTGAGGGGTGCAGTCCCTGAAGCATGATTTCATGTAAAGGCATAAGCAGACATGGAAAAATGGTTCTTTTGACACATACAGAAAGAAGGCAACTTCAACATGAGAATAAGATGAGATGTAGTATGTGGACTTTCTAACCTGTCAGACAAGCTGAAGAGAAGTTAACAATCAATGCAACCACATTAACTGTCAGCTGGAACTGTACGAATTTTTGGATATTTACGTAAACTGAACGTCCCCATTTGGCCACCGTCACAATTGTGGAGAAATTATCATCCAGAATTATGACATCAGCGCTCTCTTTAGCCACCTGAATTTAGTAAAGATTAGCTGTAATAGTTGCAGCAAGGTGATTATCAAAAACCAAAAGAATTATAAAAACTTGAACCAATGAGAAACCCCCAACCACTCGATCAAATATAGAAGTGTAAACAAAATGACGAACTATGTTCCAACTTTGTTGCATCAGCTGCCTACACTTTTTAGTCATTTTCATCGAGTGAGGGACATATTTCCATCTAAAAGAATGTCTATAATGTCTCTCTATAATATAGCATCGATAAATCCACAGTATAGATAAACCACTTTCTTGAGGACTTCCAATTTCGTGTATCGTTTTTATTCTCCCCGATTACACAAGTAAGGGAACAAGAAAATATAGCACGCACAGATGTTTCCCAATTAAAAGCACCCAGCAAAAACAGGCATATTAACTTGTTCTTTTTTACTTCCAATAGCCATTCATCCCTGATTTTTTCAGATTGCAGTCCGATAAATGCTCCGTTTGGAAACCACTATAGTGTGCTCACCTCAGTTCCAGCAATGCCCATTGCTAGTCCAATATCTGCTTCATGAAGTGCTGGGGCGTCGTTTGTTCCATCACCGGTTACAGCTACGACCTCATTGAATGTCGTACGCAATTGCTTCACCAGAGTATGCTTGTCTAGTGGTGAAGATCGGGCCATCACCTATAGAAAAAGGAAACTTATATGTCAGCGACTAAAGAAAAATGTACGCTGCTCTGAATGATCCACTGTGTTTGCAGATATGCTGAAATAGAAACGAAGAAAGCACCTGAATTTTAGGAATTAGTTCAAGCAGTTCCTTCTGACTCTTCTCCCGGAACTCTGGACCTTCAATGGCTATACCCTCATCTGTGAGAATTCCGCATTCCCTCGCTATAGCCTTTGCAGTATTAATATTATCTCCCGTAACCATTCTTACTGTAATTCCAGCTGAACGGCAAATTGCAACAGACTCCTTGACACCAGGACGCACAGGATCTTTGATCCCCACTACTCCTATACAAGTATAGCCAGAAACTGGGATAGAATTATGTGCAGAGAACCCATTTTCAAGTTCCATATAGGCAAGACAGATAGTACGAAGAGCCTCGCTAGCAAATTGATTAATTGTATTTGTAAGATAGTTGATGGATGCTTCATCAAGGGGAACAACCTCACCATTCGCATCGATCACCTTGTCGCAGGCAGCCAAAATAATCTCTGAAGCACCTTTACAGTGGGCTCGAAACCCTCCTTCAGGAAGCTCGACCACTACCCCCATCCGTTTCTTAACAGAGTTGAATGGCTCGACTTTAACAAGATTAGATGCTTGTCGCTCAGCCTGAAAATCTCCACCAAGTGACAAACCAAACTCCAACAAAGCAGTATCTGTGGGTGTTCCCAGGGTCTCAAATTTCCCATCTTTGTTCAGTACAACTTCGCCCCCAGTGTTATTGAATATTGATTGTAGAAGAAGTTTCAGAGCAGAATCTGGCAGTTTGGAGCACAGGTTGGAAGCATCATTGGGTTTGGTAACTTCTTCGACATTCATGCAGATGCACGATTTCACGACGGACATGTGGTTAGTGGTTAGCGTCCCAGTTTTGTCACTACAGATATTTGTGGCTGATCCCATAGTTTCACAAGCTGCCAAATGACGCACAAGTGCTTTGTCGTTCATCATCTTCTTCATGGCAAAGGCAAGGCTCAATGTTACAGCCAATGGCAGTCCCTCTGGAACAGCAACAACAACAATTGTAACAGCCACAGCAAAAAATTCCAACATTTCCAATGCCTCATCTCCAGACCAGCTCAAATGGGTTCCCTCTTGCCATTTACGGCTCAGCAATCCTTGCACTAGAACTGCAAAAGTCACAACGGCAAAGAAAAGGCCTATCTTACCTATAATGGTGGCCACTCCATTCAATTTCACCTGCAGTGGGGTTTCATCATCTCCACCTTCACTAAGAGTTGCCATCAATTTACCCCATTGGGTCCTCATCCCAACAGTGGTAACCATCATCTTGCATGATCCATCTTGAACTTTTGTTCCAGAGAGAAGAAAGGGATTTTCTGCACTCACCATTACCGGGTCACTCTCCCCAGTTAAACTTGATTCATCGATTGCTACAGAAAATCCTGAAACAAAAAGTCCATCTGCAGGGACTTGGTCCCCAATAGCAAGATGTACAATATCACCAGGAAGTAAATCATATATGGACATTTTCTGCCTATATCCATTTCTTGTAACCTGAATATCAATCTTCTGTTTCTCCTTGTCCAAATCCTTGAATTGTAAAGATTGACGATAATCACTTGTTGCCGTGACAAAGACAACCAACAAGATGCTTGCAACGATACCAAGACCATCGTGGGCCCCTTTTGGCCATCCCTCCATAGCTACGCCCACGATCAAAGACACAAAAGCACACACGCCAAGAATCATAAGAGTCATGTCCTGAAGGGCTTCCCAGACAAATACCCAGAAACTCCGTCCTTTACTCTCTGTAAATTTATTGATGCCATAAATCTCTCGTCTGCAGTTCAACTCACTACCACTAGTTAGCCCATTTTTGGTGGATGTGGAGAGCTTTTCTGCAATACCAACTACTCCACCATGAAATTTGAGGTTCTTCAAATCATGACCTTCGACAATAGCTCCCAATTCTTTAGCACAAATCTGAAAACCTGCAGCTGTAACTTCTTCAGGGACAGTGTAGTCATTTGGTTGTGCAATGTAGTCCTGCACCCCTGCAGACATCACAATTGTCAAATGGAGAATAGTTTAAGGTAACATAATCTAAACTGATATTAACTTTGAAGGGACTTGCCTAAGGTAAATTGAAATGCAGCTTTGGAAACCAAAACAGCAATCCTTAACTTCTCCTACATATTCAAGATAGAAAAGCAGTCAGTCTTCAAACTTTAAACCAAATGATTTCAGCCTCAGTAATATTTGGTATTTGGTATCTGGTAATCCATGAGCAGGAAAAGAATCCAAATACTAAGAATTCTATCTTGAAAGAGTGCAATCGTAGATATCAAGAGCTGAGACAGACTAAAAAAGTGACTGGAAAAGGAAAAGTAAAAAGCTAAAGGCGGAGGTGCAAAGTATGTGAATTAAGGAATCAAGCAAAATCACTTCTTGATAAGATTCATAATACTTCAGGAGTTCAAAGAAATGTTAGCATGGCTTAAACTGCTAATGCCTAATATCAGCATTCTTTTGAAGTTTTACTAATACTTATGTTTTAATACTTCAGGACTTCTTTAGACTCCAAATATCACCCTTAGAACGATATCTTTTCCCAGATGGACCAGGGAATCGTACTAAAATATCCTAGGCCAAAAGATTGGGATAAAGAAGAAAGAATATATGAGTAAATCTTAAAGAGCAAATTGGAAAATGGAGAGTTGAGAAGTATTGAAATTGTGAGTAAAGTGATAGTCACTGTTGATAATAGAAAAATTAATTCTAACGTAAAATAATAATTTTATCACCTTTGTATGGACAAATGATACAGATTTACACTTTGGCCAAGAAAAAAAAATGATACAGATTTACACTTTGGTCAGTAACAACAACAGTAAAAAGCGTCAAACATATCCCGGTTCATATGCGACAATGCTATAAAAAATATACATTATTATCAACTTACAATAATGAAATTAATACATCCATTTAGTTCATATTGGATATTATGGACTCAAAGACTTAAATCATATTTGTGGTTATGGTCTAATTACAAATCTCCCGCTATTTCATTCCCCTAAATTTTCATACGCTTTTATGCAGAGATGTGAAGAATTTATCTTATTTGTTGGAAATCTTCTGGAAAATCACATTTCTTATGACTTATGTAGTAGTATGGTTGTACCTGACTCCAGCAGCCGGTTATCAATACACGCATGGACGTATAACGGAGGTGTAACGTACACACTCGCGTGTGGTGGTGGATATCAACAGCTTTCTGTTGGTTTGTTCTCTCTTCTTTTTTTCTTTGAATTGGTTTTTACTCTCTGTTTGAGACTAATGATGTGGAAGGTTGCCTCTAGTGCACTCCCTCTGTTTGTATGCTCAACCAAATGATTGGGAAGCTGTTTTTCGGGCTCCATGTCCATTGTGCCCAGGTGGTGTTGAACCCCCCATCCATCTCTTTATTACTTGTCCAGTGGCAAGAGATTTGTGGAGACAGTCTATGAAGCCCTTGGATGTGACTCGCCTTCCACTTGGATCCATGAAGGAGGTTGTCTCCTTTATTATTTTGGACAAAGGAGGAATGCAGTTATCACTGAATGAGCATCGCTCTCTTATTATAAATGCTGCCATAGTAATTGACATTATATGGCAGACTAGAAATGGGGTGGTGCATAGAGGGGAAGTGCTGAACATGCAGAATCTTATTAGCTCTATTATTGCTCGTGTTTTTGAGCACATTCATGCTTGGCAAGAACAGGATAACCTAAGCCACAAGAATTGGCAGCCACCTGATCCAGGATGGATTAAGGTAAACACTGATGTTGCTGTACGTGAAAATGGGTCAGTCATAGCGCTGTCCTGCCGGGACAGTTCCAGTTCCCTCTGTATGGCTTACACGGAACGAGTCAATGCTATGGACCCCTTGCTTGGTGAAGCACTTGCAGTGAAAACTGCTATGGAGCAAGCAACTTGGCTGGTTTGGAGTAAGGTTCTGTTTGAAAGTGACTCTTTATTGCTCTGCAATGAAGTAAATACGTCTACCGCCCATCCTCTATGGAATATTGCAGAGCATGTGGAAGCTATAAAGAACCAGATGAGAAAAAGTCCCGATTGGCAGATCAAATGGATACCAAGGACTGCAAACCGGATGGCCCATCTTTTAGCGAAATGGGCTGCCTCGACTGGTATGGAGGGTATCATCCCTCTAGATCTCCTTCCGGTTTCTGTAAAACTTTGTGATCTGTAATTGTGGTTTATGTATGCTTGTATCCTATTGGTTTCTATCAACGAAACGACTTCGAAAAAAAAAAACAAGATTTGTTCTCTCTGTTTCCTCTGTTTTCGTTCTGGGTTGTTTTAGACTCGGTGAAAGACTAGGAGCTCTATGTAATTTCAAATTTAAATTTTTAAACTTGTATTGCAAATTCTTATTAAATGACAGCTAGAACAAATGATATAGGATTGTTACGTCGTCGTGAACTGGTATCATTGTAAAGAAAGCGAGAGGGAAAATACCTGATTAGTCCGGCGCATAGCAGCAGCTTCGAAACGCTTGGAGAGGTTGGCAGTGAAACGAAACCGTCGCTTCGGGTTCTTCACCAGGAAACACAAGTCCCTCCATCTCTGAAGCACCTCCTCCGACGAGTGCTTCGGCTTCACCTCTCCAAAATTCTCTTTCAAATAGCTCTCCATTACCGCTTCTTTCTTTGTTCTACTTTCCTGTGACCAAACTCCTTATATATATACAGTCAGTCAGTCATCAACTCCAAGTTTGGGACATACAAGTTTCTTTGAAAAAGCATCTGCAGCAGGCAAGTGCGAGGCAACTCTTCGGTCCACCATGGCAAATTCACAGTAAATACATTGCGGTCTTCTGTGCAAGTACCTCGCGCAGGTAGGAAATTTCTAGGCCGCTTCTGCGAAAGGACAGTTAGGTGAGAATCTGACAAACTGAAAAGTAACCTTAATTTGTATTATATACTGTGGTTTTCAGATTTGGGGTTAGGGAGGAAAGGGAAGGTGGGGGGAGAAAGAGGATCCGAAGTTTCGGGCATTCCTTGTGAGACTCAGTGAGAGAGAATAACGGTCTTAGCTTTAGCTCGCCTCTCTGCCTCTGCGTCCTGGTTTTTGGGAGGGAACGGAATGAGCGGGGTCAAATGCTACGGCGATTAATTGCAATTATTTAGGTTCGGTTTGGAGCTGTTGGCTTGTGCTATTTAATAAATTTAAGTTATAATAACGAAAACTTAAGCAGTTAAACATAAGAAACATGAAAGGACCAAATACGCGTCCAATTCCGCGTTCCTCAGTCCTCACGCCAAGGACGACGACTAAGACCCACGTGAATAAGGTACTGTTTTTTGTTTTTTGTTTTTTTCGGGTAAGGAATAAGATACTCAAACTATTATGATTCACGTTATTCTCAATGCACATTGGGACACAGTCGACGTCGTTTGGTCATGGTCCACCTTCCTTATGTCACGAACGTGTCGTACGTGGGGGTGCATCACCGTGCATGCATCTTTTCTCTCAAGATCCCAGCCTTTGCCCCTCTGGAGTTTAGATTCTATTGTTGCAAATTCTCAGCTTCTTGTTTCTTCTTTTAATCTTGGGAGTTCCTGTTTTCACCCCGTAGTGCGAATTCCTTAGCACACTATTTAGCTCGTTGAGCCACTTCCTCTTTGTTTGAGGGTAGTGTTTCCCATTCTCTTGAGCTATTTGGTAGTTATTCTTGGGTATATATGGGGGCTGATCCCCTTGACTTTGTTATCCTCGAATTGTTTTAACGGGGATGTGGCATGATTTACAAAAAGAAAAAAAAATGCAATTTTTTTTCGAGTTAATTATATTTTTTCTCCCACAAATTTATATCTCAATTTTAAAAATTCCTTTAAACTCGAACTCGTTACGATCTACCACCTCAATGTATGTGTCGCGTTTCAATTCAATTGGACTCAATTTTGGCGTTAACTGCACGTTTTTTCGTCACATGTGACCAGCACATGACACCCATCCACGTGAAAAGACGAAATTGCCCCTAGTACATGCAAATAAAATTTCAAACCCAATCCGGTGAGTTTTGAAACAAAAGTTCATGATTTACGTTGATTACCTTCAATTCCGAGTCGGTCTGCCATAGTTGTGATCCTCTGTCCCACAGCAAGCGCTGCTGCGGCTCCTCCCATGGCTGGCTGGTGATCCTCGGCGAAACCCCATCTGTCATTCTACTCAACCCTTTCACCGGAGCCAAGCTTCAGCTCCCTTCGCTCTCAACCTTCCCTAACGTCCTGAGTTTCAGCTATTCCGTAGTTCGTAGTTTGAGAGAAATGCTTAACTCATTGTCGTTATCGTTATGATGAGAAGCAATAGTAGGGACCAAATTTCTGTGTCATTTCCCTTTGCAAAATAGATTAGTTATTTTCAATAGCTACCTGATATTGCAAAATAGTGTGGACCAAATTCCCTAACGTCCTGAGTTTCAGCTACTCCGTAGTCCGTAGTTTGAGAGAAATGCTTGACTCATTGTCGTTATCGTTATGACGAGAAGCAATAGTGTGGACCAAATTTCTGTGTCATTTCCCTTTGCAAAATAGATTAGTTATTTTCAATAGCTACCTGATTTATTCATCTATGTTCCACATGAAGATGAAACTGGAAAGCAAGTGAGGAGTGCCGTTGGGATTAAAAACACTTGCAAGTTTCATGTAGCTTTAAAAATGGCTTCTTCTTTTTATTTGGTTTTCCCTCTTTTTTGATGTTTTGCATATATGTTGTCAAATTATCCACTACTAAAACGAGGACCATCTAATGAGTAACTGATTGGTAGTTTTAGTTCCAAACAACTGCGCCAAAGAGTTGTTATGTGCGTCCTCCAGGTGGTATTCTTGCTCCTGGTGAAAGTATAATTGCAATAGGTAATTCCACAAGTCTCGAGCTTCTATTCTTTGCCCAACAGTTCATACGCGGTAGACAAGCAAGGCGCAATCGCTGTGTGCGATCTACGCGGGGCATCACTGAAAATTTCAATTCTTAGAAAACCAATCCAAATCAGCGGCCACATGCAGTATTTGGTGAATTTAGGGGACGATTTGTCATTGGTAACTCAGGACGTGGATCTTCAATGCGACAATGCCGCCCCTCACGCGCCAAACCTATTATACAAAACGGTGAGGTTCGAGATCTTCAGAATGATCTGGGCATCTTCAACCTCCGCGATGGAAGCATTGAGCCTTTATCCTGTTATCAGCGAAATCCTTATTCTTCGATACACTGAGGCTCTCCAATTTGGGTCACGCTGAGCTATCGTTTCAAAACACATCGGATTGGATTTGAAATTTTATTCCCATAGACTGGGCAGTTTCGTCTTTTCGCATGGTGTCATCAGGTGTCACGGAAAATATGCGAGTTAACGCTAAAATTGAGTCCCAAACCGAATTGAAACACGACACATATATTGAGTTATTGAGTCTTAACTAGTTCAAGTTTAGGAGAGTTTTTGATATAGGGATATAAGTTTACAAGAAGAAGAAAATGTAATTAACTTTTTTTTTTTTATATCCAATCATGTTATACCAACTCGCCTGTTTTTCTACTCGGTATATATTTCCATACAACTACTTTACACAATAAAGATGCCAATTTAGGAATTTTATGAAAATATCACATAAATAAATATAGGCGTGATTATATAGTGGATTATTTAATTCGTTTGAAATATAAGATGCTCGATAGTTCTAATGATTGTTGTGGGAAAATTACTTTAATTTATGGATAGCCTAGCGATTCAAGCACGGGCCACGGAGGATATTACCAACGCTTGGTTTTCTTTGGGCAAGTGATATTAACTCCACTGTATAAGACCGTGATGAAAATGTTTGAAACAAAATGTGAGAAGTGGTGAGGTGCATATCCGAGCAACCAGTTCCCTGCATTTAAAATTTCCCTATCAATCAATGGACGGTTGGAGATCCGCGTGTCATCCCCAAATCGGTCACAGCCGAACGATCGCACATCAGCATTCGTGGCCACCATGAAAATCAACCCCTTTCACTTCTTCTCCTCAGTCTCTCTTTCTCTCTCGCTCTCTCTCAGTCTCTGTCTATCTGTGAGTCTGCGCGAAGATGAGCAAGGGACCGGGACTCTTCTCCGACATCGGCAAGAAAGCCAGAGGTAAATCTCCAGCACAATAGACGATCTAATCTCCAACTGATCGAGCTTACAGTTCGCTGTTCGTTTTGTACATCTCTTGCAGATTCTAACCATTCGCTGTTGCTTACTTTTTAGATCTTCTAACCAAGGACTACACCTACGATCAGAAATTCACCGTCTCCACCTACAGCGATGCTGGAGTGGTAAGGAATCTAGCCTATTTTTTTTCCTCCTTAATTACGGATGAGATTCTAATTAGGGTTTTGTGGATTGCTTATAGTTGTTTGAATTTTGATTGCATTTGAACTGATTGTTCGACAGCTTGTTCACTTTTCCAATATTAATAAGGTTTATTTAGCGACATGTGAATCATGGGTGTTAGCTTTGCATTCTGATGTTTTGAACTGTATTTGACGGACTTACATTCTATTAATACCATGTTTATAAGTCATTTGTCGGTAAGATTTTGATTCTTGAGTAACAAGCGCACTCATTTGCTACTGATCAAGGAATTACCCTCTTCTTTATGGGAAGCGGGTGCTGTTTCAGCTAGAGCTCATTGGGAATGCTTTAATAAAACATGCGGACATATACAGAGTCGAATGATAGAACCAGTTTTTGTTTGGTTCTAGAAGACCAGGAGACTTTCGGTCTTGGTTGAAGTTTTCTACAGCCTTTTTTCATTAGACACTGTATTGTACTAGCGTGCCTTGTAGGTGGCTTATTGGCCATCTTTGAAGTAGCACGTGGCGTGTAACTTTTAGGATTCTGCATGGCTGCTTCATGGAAGTTCATCAACTTGAATTCAGAATACATGTTTTCTTAGTAAAATTAATGCCCGTCCTTGTTTGATTATTTGTTAGGATTCAGATATCACTAAGTTGGCTTCAGTTGTATCTGTCATTTGTGAGCGTTTTTTGTTGTTGCTGTTGTTGTTATCATACATATAACTAAGTTGGCTTCTTTGGATCCCTGCAGAAGTTCTAATAGTCTTTCATGCCCAAACTTTTGCTTGAGTTTAGAATGTATGGGTAGAACCAAGCAGTTGTGCACTAATTCCCCCCCCCAAAAAAAAACACCCACTGAAAAGATTGTTTTAAAAAAGTGACTTGAACTTTGTATGTCCGTGTAGGTGAAGACAATAGTTGTGTTTGTCTTGCTAAAAGGTCTTTTAATGGTTCAAATGAAGTTGCTTACAGTCCTGTGTTCTTTGACATTAGGGTACTTTATTTATTGTTATTCTTATTTAATTAGCAAACTTTATCAGATGTACTTGAAATTCATTTGCAACCGTATGGCTAGGATGAACCCTTCGTTTCATAATTTTCATTTCGTTTTTTTTGGTCATGCTTGCTTTGGTATGTCATTTGGTGGTCATCTTCTACTTCATTTTCCAATGGGTCCACGTTTTGTGAACTTATTGACGTGTAGGGAGTACCCCTATCAAGTGCTCTTATGTTTTATCCTTTTCTATTCCTCTTTTTCAGGCAGTGACATCATCAGCCTTGAAGAAAGGAGCACTCTCAACCGGGGATGTGGCAACACAGTACAAGTACAAGAATGTGATTGTTGATGTCAAAGTTGACACAGAATCAAATGTGGGTTGTTTCCTTTGCCTAGAAATGTTACTGTTGCAAATTTACTTGTTCCTTTTTTTTTTCTCAGCAAATTTACTTGTTCCTTGAATTACATTGCATTCATTCTGTGTTGTCAGATCTCAACAACTCTAACATTCTCTGAGATTCTCCCATCCACGAAGACGATTGCCTCGTTTAAGGTGCCTGATTATAACACTGGCAAGGTACCAATCTACTTCCTTCGTCCTTGGAGACTCATACATGATTATTGGAGCTTCAACTATATGTTTGTTGAAACATGTTCTTTTTATGTACTTTGGCAGTTGGAGGTGCAATACTTCCACGACCATGCTACTTTCACAACTGCCTTTGGTTTGAACCAATCCCCTGCTGTTGACGTTTCAGCCACAATTGGTACCCCAAGCATTGCTTTTGGTGCGGAGGCGGGTTACGATACTACTTCTGGTAATTTTACAAAGTACAGCGCTGGCATCAGTCTGACAAAACCAGACTCATCTGCCGCAATAATAGTGTAAGCTTTCATACATAGTGACAGTGGCAAATTTTTCAACCTATTGCAACTTAATTGATTGAAGCAGGAATTTTGCTTGATGCATTACGTTTTATCTCTCTCTCTTAGTGGCGACAAGGGAGACACCATAAAAGCATCATATGTGCATCACCTGGATCAATTGAAGAAGAGTGCTGCCGTTGGTGAGATAATAAGGAGGTTCTCCAGTAATGAGAACACTTTCACAGTTGGAGGTTCATATGCTGTTGATCACCTTACAGTGGTGAAAGCAAAGCTCAACAACCATGGGAGGCTAGCGGCACTCCTGCAGCATGAGGTCATACCGAAGTCATTGCTGACAATCTCTGGGGAAATTGAGACCAAGGCCTTGGACAAAAATCCCAGGTTTGGATTGGCTATTGCCCTCAAGCCCTGATGGTCTTCTGCCGTTGAATGAGACGACATTGGAATACATAATTTGTATGATTTTTTTGGAGTGGCGCATGAAAGGGAGCGCATAATAAGGAATTCCACAGATATATTTGTTTCAGTTCCCCATGACTGTGGATCAATTGTTTTGATACTAGAGGTCAACCATTGTCTTCTGTTTCTCAGTATTTTTGTCCATTTTCTAGTCTGGCGTAGACATTTGGGCATTGCACTTGTTAATTTCCTTATTCGTATAAGAGGAGTTTTAACTAGTTCACGTGTGATTGAAGATGCATTCGAAGTGTGTTTCCGCCCGCCATTTTTTCTGCTCTGGCAGATTGCGAGGTTGTGCTAGTGCCTTAATATATTTATCATCTCTAGTCAGTTTCAGATCAAGATAAAATGCCCAAATATCAAATTTTTATTTTTCACCTCTGAGAGACAATTAAATCGTGTGGATGAGACACGCTGATCACTTTCGAAATCTATCCACTCTTTTTTTCCCCGCGAAATTCCACTTTGAAATTTCCATTTCCCCTTCTCTCTCGTTGAAGAAAATTGGAAGCTCCGTGGGGATAAATTAGATAAGTTTTTTAGTGCTATCAATTTTTTGTTTTCGTAGTATTGGATGATTAAACCTAATTCAAATATAAGAAAAGCTCTCGACAGAAGGATCAAGAGATGCTGAGCTCATGGCATCAGAAGCTTACCCCCTGACCCGTCTCTAAAACAACACTAGTTTTAAAATGCACGAGTTCATGATTAGGCAACCGAGAGGATCACTGAAAGAGTGACCACATCCCAATTTTATTCGGAAGCCAATCCGATACTTACATGCTTCTTTCCGCCTAGCAAAGACTTGAGTCATTAAAATACCTGAATATGACCTACTTCGACATGGAATAATCAAGTTCCAGAAGAAATTCAACTACCTTTTGCCATCTGACATAGGTTTGTCACTTTGTCTTTGTCTATTAATTAAACTCGACTTGGTTTTTCTATTGATCAAACTCGACTACTGCCAGACTCGAGGAAAACTGCTCTGTGCACTGTGATAACAGTGGCCATGTTCTAACCAGAACAACACTGTATCCCTCATTGACATGGTATAGTTGTTGCTGCATAAAGTCAACCATTCCTAATGTAAAAGTGGTAACACTGACCAAGATCAAGAACATTAAGATTCACAATTCAAAAATTATTATCCTTCAGCAGAACCACAAAATAAGGCTATGTTTATAAGCCTTTGATTAGCACGAACATGAAAATCAGATGCTGGACTCAAAACATCCAGATCTTGAAGCCAAAAATTCAACTATTTGTGGCCCATATGCATGACAACTTATGAAACCCCCGGAATAAAAAGTTCTTGGAAATCTTGCAAATTGAACAACATGAAGGATTCTAACACAAACAAAGGAATGATCCAAAGAATCACGCATGGATGCTACATCAACCACAAAAGACAAAAGCGTAGGACTAACTTATATAAGGAAGAAAAACATGCCTCCGCAAGTACAAAAAGATTTATACACTCACTGCATTATTACAGGCAATCTAAACTGAAAAGATCACATCTTCAGCTACCAATCTCGTGCAAATAAAAACTACAATTTCAGAAGGTCAACAGAAAAAAGCACCAAAATCCTACTCTCGGAACAAAAAGGGTAACCAAAGTATTCTTCCCAAGCCAAGCCATTGAGCCTATAGGCACTAATGTTTGGTCGAGATAAAAGGAATACAGAGGCTGAAGGGGAGTAAAACTGCTAGTAAATACCAAATGCACCTCCTAGAAAACGAAATATTATATACGACTATCAACTTTTTCTAGCATGATCAACAGATCTAACCAAAGAGAACGAAACGAAAACAGAATTGAAATGTGTCACTCAGTTAGAAAACAAATACTCCGATGGTAGCCATTAGTTTGCCAAGAACCCTTGGTTCTTTCAAAATGTACTCCAATGAAATCAGTGACTACTGTCAGATCCCAAGAAATCTCAGTGCGCATCAAAATCGATAAATTTACAACATTTAATTCCGAGATTAATATAAAGATCAAACACAACGTAGCCAAACATAACAAACAAAGCCACACGTAGCTAGGAATAATTAGCATTAATCAACAATAAACCGAAACACCAAAATCAACAAGAAATTGCAACCACTAAATAAATTATAAGCAGAAAACCAAGAAATATCGCATTAACCAATTAAGCACCACAAAATCCAGTCTCGAGGAGACCTAAATATCCAGATCCGAATAAGAACATACTCGTCCCTTCAATAGCACTAGCAATAAAACAACCTAAGACAGTAACTTTCTTAATGACAGAAATTTGATAATCTCAGAAAACTGTTTCACCGATTATTCATTGTTTTAATCAACGGTCTGCATGATATCCTCAGCGGTGAACTTGGAGCCCTTGTCTTTGTCAGCAGCAGAGCGACCCTTGGCTTTGCGGTCGAGGAGGGACTTGCGGTCCTTGTCTAGGCGGAGCTTGGTTATGACCACTTTGGAGGGGTTGATACCGACGTTAACGGTGGACCCGTTAACCTTCTCGCGGGTAATCCGCTCGATGTGGATCACCCACTTGCGACGGTACACCTGTACCACCTTGCCCTCGCGGCCCTTGTAGGTACCACGCACCACCTGGACCTCATCGTCCTTGCGAACAGGCATCGAGCGAACGTTGTATTTACTCCTCAGGTCATTCGAGAGCGGCGCGCTCATCAACACCCTCCTCACGCTAGACGGCGCTGTGAAGTGCGCCTTACGATTCTTGCGGCGAGAGCTCGACACTCTAGGGTTATACTTCATCTCGGATCTCTGTTCTCTCTGATGCAACGGCGGTGGGGAAAGAATGGGTGGAGAGAATGAGTAAAGAGTAGGGTTTCTGAAGATTTATATCGGGTGCACCGTGCCCTATAAAACGTTAGGGTTTTTTGGTTCTTATGCTGCGTGTGAGCTTTTTTCGGCCCAAACTGATCAATTTGGTTTGCAAAATATGAATCAATTTGGGCTACAAAATATGTCCTTAATGTGTTATTCTCTTTGAACTGGGCCCATATGTATTGGACCAGCACTCAGTCGCCTTCAATCTCAACGGTTCTTGCTGCAGTGACTTAGATGATGTTTGGTTGAAAATTTTTACTATTTAAATATCAAAATCTCATAATTCACATAAATTCTGACACTTTTTTACACTAACTTAAATATTTTTTTTCATTAAAAAAAACTGTATATCACATATTTATAATTTTTATGCTATTTTGAAATTGAGATTAAGCACAAATTTTCCTTAAATCAATTTTTTTTTTTTAAGGAACATCATAGCAAGCTTATATTTATGGACAAAAATCAATAAGTTTCTCTCAAATTTTAAAATATTTTATTCTACCCATATGTTTAAAAAGACCGTTAAACTGCATGTAAAATAACAAAAATACCCCTCAAGGACAAAATTATTAAAAATCATTAAAAACTATACAAAATGATATATAAATAAAAAAATTATTTTTTTAAATAAAAATATAGAAATTCTATTTCATTGATATTTTTATTTTTAATCTATTTCTTGAATTTTTTTATTTTTAAATTTTCTCTTGAAGGGACATTTCGGTCAACTCATATCATTTTTCGTGTAACTTAATATCCAAATCAAACATGAGTCAAAATCAAAATTCACAAAGCCAAAAAAAAAAAAAAAAATGTCAACTAGGGTTGTTCCAAAAAATAAAGACCCAAATACCCGACCCGGAATCTACCTGTTTAGACCTAGGATGGGTTAAGTCAGGGCAAAAAGCAACTTGGGAAGAAGAATTATAATTAATAAGACCAATTAAGCAATGCATTGACGATATGCTCTCAACTACTATTATTGCGGCCGCTGCTATAACTGATGGCCTATAGTTCTTTAAATTGATCACTGCATGCATCAAATAATTCAGCTTAATAAGATAACACATATGTAGTAATATGACAAATAATTCTGCTGCGTCGTATAACACGATTTCTTTAGAAAAAAAAGGGTGGGGGGGGGGGCTAACATAAATTTCTTTCTCTAGTTTTTTAACAAACTCTTCTGTTACTTTTTCATTAAAAAAGTTAAACTTCTTCGGTTCCTCTCTTTCTTTTTCTGCTAAAATATCTATTAGGTTTGCTAGCTCTTGTCCTAACATTTTGATTCTACTTGCTTAATGTAGACAGAGACAATAAGAAACGAAAAGCTCACTTGTCCGACTCTTTGTATGCTAAATGAATTTATGACATATATGTGCATGTGGGGAAATTGTTGATGCACACAAGGAACTTGTAACCTCTCGCCAACAAATTCTCTCTCTCTCTCTCTCTCCTTTTTACCAAACTCCATTGCTTTTTTTATTACAAATTTTCATCTAATCTTCATTCTTTCCTATTTGGAGAGTTTGATTTTATAGTTATACATTTTGAGAGTTTGACTTTCTATGGATTTGGTAAAAAGTTGGTGAAAAAGTTTAAAAATGTTTAATGTTTAATTATAAAATGATTTTAAGAAATTTTCATTTTTTAAAAAAAAAATAAAAAGGAAAAAAAATTTTATAACCAAACATTAACTTAAAATATGTAAAATAACCAAAAGCCCCTTCTAAGACAAAATTTTAAAAAATGAATAAAATTTTGAGAAATAAATAGATTACTAAAATATAGTTTCAATAGTTTTATTTAAAAAATATTTTTTTTTAGTAATTTTATTTGGAGGGGTATTTGGGTCATTTTACTTATTTTGACGGGCATATATTGATAATATTCGAAAGTTAAATTATCTCCTATTCCATTGACTCGCAATTAAAATATTTTGATTTTATCACCACAAATTCCAGACTTCCACATTTGAAAAACTCTAAAAATTTGGAGGATATAAATTGAACAATAAAACACTTCTATGTTTGGATAGTGTTTTAAAACACTTTTCGCACTCACTTTTTCATCAATTTCAATAACTTTTCAACTAATTCTATAAATTCAACAACTTTTAATATACTTTTCATTAATCCAAAAGAATCTACACTACTTCCACAAAAAACAAACATAAAAAATTATTTTAAGACATGAACCAAGATAAATATTTCGGTGTCAAAATTTCTAAAAGAAAAAGAGATGGTATTAAAGGGGTAGTTAAGGCTAGCATTTATGAGTCATCACATGCATGCCATTAATACACTCCACCAATTTATAACCGAGCAGGGAAGATTTCTCACCTTCCCAGAAACCCTAATGGTAACGACAGCATCATTCAAAATAGTCTGGAATACACTGTGTTGTCTGAAAGAAGAGAAGAGAAGATGGCAATGAGGGCTTGGAAGCATCTCGGAGTGGTAGAGACTATACATGAAGAAAGAGAATATGAATCCTCCTCCGCCTCCCCGTCTCTGTCCCCGACTCTCTCTTCTCCCCCCACACCTCTCCACACAAGAGTACAGGCATGGTAATTCTTTTGTTCCTCTCCTTGATTTCCTCTTAAGTTTCACATTTCAAGAAATATTTCTCCGCAATATTTTAGACGATTAATTTATCAGGTCTTTGGCGAGGGGGCAGAAGACAGACATCTTGGTTCGCGTTCATGGAAGGTGCTTCCATCTACACAAGGTTAGTCGTTTCAGCATTAATTTTTTTGTCTTGATAATTGCTCCAAACAGCAGCTTGTTGTTGCAGCCTTACAAATTAGATGTTTTCTTCTAATTTTCTGTTATGTTACCATCTGGGTTACCACTATGTATAATATATCTCATCTAAAACATAAATAAAACCATGAGTGAGATTGGGAAACTGCTGAATATGGCTGTTACTGGAGTAAGAGAAAGATAATGATCATATGTTGCTGATTTTTGTTTGTTTGTATAATTGAGGTCGAAATAGATGGAACAGCAAGTCTATCAGCTGGAATTGTTTTCTACAGATGGGAAAATGTATGGAGCCTTAGGTTGGACTTCAGAAATATATATATATATATATATATATAAAATATAAATTTTCCTGAGCCATTTTTGCAGGTAAGCAATTAATGCAAAAACAGGAGTCACTTATTGTATGTCTCCTCTTGTTCTTAGGATGCTCTGACATCAAGAAGCGCATATTTAAGACGGGAAATAACGAAAATCTCGGAGTTCAGACTCTCCCCACCGTTGAACATAACGGCCGAAACGTTCTCTCTTGTAGCGGACTTCTGTTACGGTAGCCACATCGTCATTACGCCGTTCAACGTCGCCGCTCTCAGAACGGCTGCCGAGCTGCTGGAAATGACGGGGAATAAAAGTGAAGGCGAGGAGGAGAACCTGCTGCAGTTAAGTGAGACCCACTTCCGTCGAATTATCGCCGTTAACCGAGAGTACGCGTCCATAGTTTTCCACTCTTGCCTGTCACTGCTTCCGGAGGCGGAAACAATGTCGTCTCTCGTGAGCAGGTGTGTCGAAGCGTTAAGTTCCGTGAAGGATAACGGCGACGGCGGCAAAGTCGCTTGTTTTGAAGACGTTATACCGATGTCCCCCGAGGACTTCCTAATAGTGGCCGAGTCCATGCACCGTCGGTTAGCGAGCCATGACGTTCTTTACAGGACGGTTAATCTTTATTTCAAGGTCAGCCATATGCATCTCTCTATTTTCCTCTAGTTTTACTGTACATTAGGTCTTTAGTAGCTAGTAGCTTAATCTAGGCATTACATTGAAATCGGAACAAGTAAATATTTCGTTACTGACAAACTCTTCATTTACTGTCTCGTAGTATATGTATATATTGTTTGGGTAACGAGAGAAAAGCTCCGATCTTTGTGCATGTCTGACCCCGAAAACACCTGGTATCAAGCATTCATGATCATGAGTTCCAAAATCACATTGCACACAAGTTCTTCCGAAGATTTATGTGTACCTATATTTCAAATTCTGATCGATGCCGTTGCACATTAATTTGTTTAGTCTCTAGCTCTTGTTCTTTCCCTTTATTTGATTTTGTTTCTTCCTTGATTTGTTACCAGAGATACAATGGCAAGATAACGGAAGACCAGAAAGCCCAAATATGCAACTCCATTGACTGTAACAAGCTCTCACCTCAACTGGTCTTAGAGGCAGTTGAGAACCCTATAATGCCACTAAGATTTATAGTCCGAGCCATGTTGGTTGAGCAGCTCAACACCCGGCGCTCCATTTTCTCCACCGCAGCTGAAAGCCAACCTTTCAGGCACCGGATCGACAGTACTAAACACGACGACCCCACAACCCTGGGCGCGCTCCTCGAGCGGGACGCAGCGCTTCGCCAGGCGGCCCATCTCAGGGCAGCAATGAATGCCACGAGCTCTCGCATCCAGAGCCTCGAGAAGGAGCTCAGTGTCATGAGGAAGCTCTTGAATGAGTCTGAGTCGCAGAGAAGCATAATGGGGTCAGCGAGGTCTGCGAGTTTCCATTATGGGTCCGAGAATAAGATAGACAGAACAGTTGAAAGAGGATCTGCTTCTTCTCGGTTTCACCTGGGACGAGAAAGAGCTCTAGCAGGATCTTCTTCCTCCGAGGATTCGTGCGATGCTACAGTTCCTCCAAGAAGAACAAAGAATAATATTCGACAGAGGTTGATAAATGGGTTAAAGAGTGCATTTCGGGCATCGAAATCAGCATCCAAGAATGGGTTGGAGAGTAGAAAGTCAAGCTGCAGGATGGATCAAAAGGGAGTACTCGGAGAGGAAGATGACTACGAGGATATCATTGTACACCGAGAGTATTTGCGTGAGTCTGTAGCGTAGCTAGCGTTTCTTCAGTCATTTTTGTCTCTCTTCTCCCTGGGGCTGGATGTTTAACTAGACACGTCATACATATGTAGGTCAAGACTTTTATCGTTTTCGTTCTCTTGGAGATTTGACAGCGGCCCAACAACTCTTTATCACTTTATGCAATTGATCGGCAATAATTAAAAACACGAAGTTCTGATCAATTAATTAGGAGGGCAGCTTGGGCCTACTCACGTCTAATCAGTTACGTACATAGTACGTCCCTGCAGCATCTTGCAGAGAATCCGAATGGGAAAAATCTACGGTGTCTGCGATTTCCCACATAACTTACATATATTAATTTATCTCCTAAGGCTAATTTAGCGTTTAGTACTTGAGATTTATCCATATCATTTTTACGGTTTTTTTGAGTTTTAACCTTATCAATTTTTTATTTTTTTTGTCCTTTTAAGTTTAATTTTTTTAAATATTAATTATTAATTTACATCTTTTTATGAAATGGCTCTTCCGTCGTGATTCGTTTGGTTACTCAATAAAAAGGTCACATCAGTTGATAATTCAACAACTGATGTGATTACACGGTTGCCCCTTTCTACCTGTTTAGAAAAAAAAAATTTAAACTTTTAAGCAATTGTTATTAAAAATGGCAATGGAGGATACCGAAAGATTCGTTGTACATTATAGTTAATTCTTACCTATCAATAAGTTGTGTAGTGACTTGTATTCCAACAAAGTCGCCTCAGAAAGATACGTCTCTTACCTAAAAAAATTAGATCCCTAGTATTTACATACCAATTGGTTAATTTGTCCGCTTTACTTGACAAACAACTGACTGGAAATCCACTGCTTAATTACAATAATATTTAGTCCACGACATGATCTATATTTTATGATGCAAATTGACTGATACGAATCATAAACCAAATCATTAGGGTTGTCTCTTGTTGAGCGAGCTGGTCCCTACCATAAAAATTACCGGAGGTAGTTGCGATATAAATGAAATTATTTGGGTCTTTTATTTCTCGTTAATTTGGATCTCAAATGGGCAGAACCGCGACAGTAGTACTATTGCTAGACATGAAAGAAAAATCCCTGGCCACCTTTGGAATCTGAATTCGATAGTGATTTGCAAATAGCAGTCGACCATTAGAGACCGGCCTGCATGGCAGCTGGCATGCAGTTTCGATCCATATCACCGACAAAATAGTGTCTCTAGATATATCTGCATCAGACAACATATACCATTTGGCACGACTCATGAGTTATGTGATGCATATACAATAATACCTAAGACATTCCATAAATAATCAATTAAACTGGTTTATCAGGCTCCAATCCTTAGCCAAATTAGATTCTCTATAATTTTCTTCTACAATTACGTACATTTTCTAAGAGAAATAGATACCATAAATACAATAATTCTTATAAAACTCACATCGTATATATTAATACTATAGGATTCACTCTTACCAAACTTCACACTTAATCACATAAAAGCATTAATGCGTAATAAATTATGGCTCACATTATCTATATATATTGACACTGTAAGAATTAAATGCATACTAACAAAGTGCCCTCACTAAAATCTCAATATATATGATTCAATATCTTTTAAATTTCTCTGCCCGAATTGTATTATATAATTCGAAGAAAGGTAAATATAATATATAAACTCTATTATATTTTATCTGTATACTGTTTTGGCATTTGCGTGCAAGTATACAACACTTAATATTTATTGTGTTATTCTTTTTGAATTACATAATATAATTCAAACCAAAAAAAAAAATTGTAGAGAATTCTCGTACATAGTGGTACGAGGTTGTACAATACGCTCTTGATAGTGAGTGTTGAGATGATATTTACGTGAAAGAAGTCCAAAAGAATGTTCGAAATATGAGAGACCTCACAGATGGCAAGAAGCCATAGACGACCTCATTTGATGTCTCCCCTTACTTAGGTAAATTAAACTAATCCTTCATGAATTAGAACGACGTAGATTTTGAAATTCTCAAAATTATGTTTAATAATTTATGTTGGTTTTCAGATTATTTTAAAAGACATGTAAGCACATGATCGGCGTGCTGCTACGTGGGACTAGCAACACTCGCGATAATCGTGCCATTATAAAATTACGAGTTACGGCCTCAAAGGCTGAAATGCAGATCGCAATCACAAGGCAGTACCATCAAATCACAGCAAGGCCACCTCCTCTCTCTCTCTCTCTCTCTCGCTCTTTCTCTCTCTTTCTGGGTGACAAAAAACACCACCACCTCACCCTTCGCTAGTTCAGAAGGAAGTTTCATCACCCATAGAGACTTCCTTTACTCTGTCCATAATATTAGCGCCGGGATTATTGTTCAGCAAACAGTCGGGAAATGGCGGTGATAAAAGAAGCGGGAGCGTTTTCGTTTTCATGGTCAGATGCTGTTGGACTGAGCTGTTGGAGAAACAGGATAGGACTCCGTGGCATCGATGTTAGATCGAGCTTTCTTAAGCCTGCTAAAGCAAAGAAGGTGTTCTCAATCGCGTCATTGACGACTAGTCGTGCTGCCATTTCTGGTACTCCTCGTTTTCAGGTTCTTCGGGCGTAGTGCAAGTTGAAGTTGTTGCCCATAAACATCAAAGATTGACTGAAGTTAACGTCTTTGCTTCTGTCCACATTTCATTATCTGTTTCTTCTTCTTATTTTTTTAATTATTTTCAAGTTTAATTTAGCTAGTGGTTTTCGTACATGAAAAAGTTTGGTCGAGAACCGACGTTACTCCATGTGTTCCTTTTGAATGGTAGTTGCGCTTTTCTGGTTGAAGAAGATGAGCACCAAAACGATGTCGTTTCTTTTGATTACTATCTTCAAAGAAACGTACGCATGTTAATGTTGACTTTGTTGGATTATCATGCCGGGAGAATAGTCTTTTTATGGTGCTTCTTCATTTCCCCCCCTAAGTGGTTGTTCTTCATGTTCGCAAAAGCAATCTTTTTTTTTATTATTATTTTACTTTTTCGTCCATGGATCAATTTCCTGGCTCTGATCTGAACCGATTTATCTAACAGGTGAAAATATCCTCCAGATGGAGGCAACCGTGGGGAAGAACATCGTATGGCACAAAAGTTCAGTGGAGAAATTTGATAGGGAAGAGTTGCTTAAGCAAAAAGGATGTGTCATATGGGTAACAGGTCTTAGTGGTTCAGGTTCGTGATATTTGATTTCTTTTGCCTTCACGAGTCGTTGGATGGTGTCTGTGCTGCAACTTTCGGAGGGATACGCTGTGCATTTCATAGATAAATTTTTTTTTCTTCCTTTGAATGCTACAATTATAATTTCTCTGGGCTTTTGAAGTTTTAAGTGTGTACTTGGAGAGCTTGTTCATGCTGAAATCAGTTACATAGGTTTGGTTTTTTCTCTATCAGGCTTGAGCTTGACCTCACTCAGTTCAGGCTTACTTGAGCTTAATTGTTGTGTTAAGGCTGAATTCGTGATTGTTCGGATTCTAAACTGAGGTTGTTAGTTTTCTAATCCAATGTTCAGTTCTGGTTGAAATCCTATATTGCTGCTTGGCTCACGTGGAATTCACACTAGGAAGAATGTCTTTAAAGGATGTTTTTTCTTTTGACGCATTGATTTGGTAAGTTTCTTAAGAAATTGTTTTAATTCCGCTGCAACATGAGGTTAGCCTTGCCCGACAGGGCTTAGTGTTTCAAAAGCTTGGCCCTTGCACCTGAATTACGTGTGTAATTTCCTAACATGTGTTGATTTTGAGAAGCTGTTTTCAAATTGACACGCCTCTTACGATCGAACATGAAAAGTAAGAACAAAATAATATTGACCACTATGACGCAATCTTTCTGATAAAGGGAAGCAAAAGTTTCTACCATCTATAGAACTTGGAGTGTCTTTGGATCTTATATGAGTTCTAGCATAGCTTACAACTAATGATACTACTCTCTTATGCTACTCTGTAGTCCATATTCTCTGTCCCTGTCTCTTTCTCTCTCATATGTTTCAGTCCCATTCAGGGAAAAGCACTTTGGCATGTGCTTTGAGTCGAGGCTTGCACTCGAGAGGAAAGCTGACCTACATTCTTGATGGTGACAATGTGCGGCATGGTCTAAACAGTGATCTTAGTTTCAAAGCAGAAGATCGTGCAGAAAACATACGAAGGATTGGTGAGTCTTCATTGGGTTCAGTTTACTAAGTTTTTTCTCTAGTTATTGTAGTATCCATTATAATGATTTCGAAATCCATAATTTCAGGCGAGGTAGCAAAGCTTTTTGCAGATGCCGGTATCATTTGCATTGCTAGTTTAATATCTCCCTACAGGAAAGACAGAGATGCCTGCCGAGCGTTAATGCCAGAAGGAGATTTCATTGAGGTATGTGGTTCTCTTTGGGAAAATTTGGATTATGAGGGCGTAGGTTGGACTTTTTTCATACAAGTTCTGAACCAAGCAGAACATTCTTGGTCGCCAGCAATGAACTGAAAATGATGACACTTTATAGGTGTTTCTGGATGTGCCACTGGAACTGTGTGAGGCAAGGGACCCAAAGGGACTGTACAAGCTTGCACGATCTGGAAAGATAAAAGGTATCTTCTTGGAGGTTGCATATAAGCATGGCATCAGAATATTGGCTGTTTCCTTTCTGTGTTTCTCAATGAACTAGTGAGTAGTGAGACAGTTCATCAATTTGAAGTTCTCCCTTTCAGAGATTTAAGGATTAACTCTTTGTCTACTTTTCTGCTATGCCATCCCATAATATTGCTGTCACTAACTTAAGTCTGGGGAAACATTTCTCTGTACGCACAAACAAGCACTGTTTTTTTTTTTCTAGATTAATGATGTGAACATCACCTTGTATACTTTTTTTCTCTCTATTCTGGGTATACGCAACCTATATTCGTAACAGAACTCTAACTCGAGCTATAATCTAGCTTGTTTTTTGAAATTAAAGGATTTATCCTGGTCGTGCTAATTTCTTCTGTCTAATACTTATTTGGCATTCTACAGGTTTTACAGGCATAAGTGCTCCCTATGAACCACCAGTAAATTGTGAGGTACGTATGCTCATAAAGAAGATCATGTATGTTTGACAGACGTGAATGTGCACCTATATGCAAATACACATGCACTGGACATTTAGTTCTACTCACGAAACATGCAAAAGCAATTTTTCGGTGGGACTTTTGAGTTGTTATTGATCTTTGGACTCTGCGGTTTCCTGACACTTCAAATCAGGCATGTTGTGGGATTTTTTTTTTCCTGTTTCTTGACAAAAAGACTTCCTCTCTCAATGTTTATTGTTGCAGATAGTATTACAGCAGAAGGTAGGGGACTGTGTCTCCCCATGTGTAATGGCTGAAACAGTGATATCTTACTTGGAGGAGAAAGGCTATCTGCAGGCCTGATATGTGGTAAACGCCATTCATTTCCTGGTTGCTGATACGCCTCTTTCTACATATTCATGTAGTTTCCTGCAAAAATTAATGTGCTTCTTTCCTGCGATCAGGAAACAGCTCGTTTCCTGTCTGGTATTCAACTAGGTTCATAATTAAGATTAATTAATCGCTCGATTAATTGATCACTGGTCTTTGTGTCATGGAAGCCACTTTGTGCTCTAGGGCATCCATAATTTAGATAGAAATAAATAAGATGAAATCAAAGGGGAAAGCCCTGTTGTGTATGATGTATCAATTTGGTAATAAGACATTTATTGTGCAATAGTACTTCTCTTTGAGTACAGAAGAGGAATACTGAAAGCTCTTTCAGTACTCCTCTAGATCAAGATGGATTGCAGTACTGCTCATGAAAATGCAGAGATACTGCTCGAACACCGAATCCCAAACATTGATTCAAATCGAAGCTAACAGATTCCGGCCAAGTAAAGCAGCTCAGTTTTAGTAGTATTTTGCTTCTGAAACAAATATATTTAGTTAAAAGCAACCCGGCTTGACAACCGGGGTGGCTTTAGATGGTTACTTATATTTGGTATTGTTACACATAATTTTGTACGTATTGACAAATAAGATTAAAAAACGTTTGCGAAGAACAAGGAAAAGATTAAAAAGCGTTCGATTATCCTAATATTGGTTCAACCACTGCAACTCTACGGCTTCAGCCCTTGATTTGATATCGTCGAGTGGGGTGTGAGGACATTATAAACGGATAAATATCAGCAACTCAACCACGTCTACTTACATAGAACCATAGAAGTAAACTACAAACCAAATTGGGGCCACAAATACTGGATTCACAGCCGGCAAGAAGATATAATGGCAAACAGTACATAATAATGACAGGAAAAGTTAATGAGTTGCTCAAAATTGAGGAATATGTATTAAGCCCGAAAATCAAACGCCAGGCCCATGCTTCCTCGTTGATGTCTATCAATGGACAAAAAGCAGAGGATGAGCGCCATGGTCATAGACACTGCAGCAGACCTCACAGCCTCAAAAATGGTTGAGAACCTCCGCTCCTGCAGGCCCCAAAGCGTCCGAACAAACATTCCCACTCCATCCACCACCATTGCTACCACATGTGCCATCCTCCAAAAGGAGCACACAGAGAGAGGAGAGTAAGGAAAATAAGATCCACCGAGAAACTCAATGTTTGTTCAGTAACTACCCATCACTCAGAAGGCAGCCGTTATAACAGGGAATTATTCCACGCCAAAGACGGGGAGATGGGTTGTGGGTTATGGGTTGGGTGGGGAGTGGAACCCTTCTTTAGTTTCACTTTACCAGACGAAAGGTTGGGAAAGCGGGTGTTGGGCTCTCCAACTTGAAGGTAAAGACTAAAGAGACCGTTGCTTCCACGTTCTTTCCTACTTTTTAACTTTATAAAGATTTGCGCCTACCAAAAAAAAAAAAAAAAAACTTTATAAAGATTTGCACAGAAATAATACATTCAGCATTTTACCGGAAAGGAAATTGTTGCTTGCCCCAGATGGAAAGCCTATTATCAATTTTATTGTTCTTTCTGAATGCACCACCGGATATTGCTTACAATGCATGACAGCATGAAGGCACCACCGGCATAATAACATAATTATCATTACTGATAGATTAGGCAATAAGGGACAGTTGCAATGGGGAACAGCAAGGTATAAGAGGTTATGATGTGATTATTACAAGCGCTAAGAAAATTGGAAGCTAATATTAACACCTATTATAATTTATATCGTCTATTCACCACCTTTTTGCAAACCTTAATGTACCTTTTCGTCCCTCTCGTAAATTGGGAACACTGGCAATAATGCAAAGGCGATTATTAGCTTAAAAATGACGCTTTGCTGCCTATTTAAGGAGTCGAGCAATCCCATTTTTTCAAAGATTCCGGTCCTGTCTACATTTCTCTACCTGGTAAGAGAACGGTAATTTACCGCTTGGCTACAATTACACTGTTTAGCACATCAAATTTTGACGTCAAAGTGCCCCAACCACAGAGGGGTTGGCCTTCACCTGAAGAAAAAGATTTAGGATGGAAAAACATTTCATCTATCTATAGTACCTCAACAAAGCTCGACCAATGAACTGTACTCTAATAGTATCTAAAAGAAGTTTGGATATCCACCGACAGTGCATACAATACATGTGAGATTAGGATTTCTATCGCTAGGTTAAAAAGAGAGCAGCATGTAAATGCTATTGAATTACGTTACATTCCAACACCGGTGATGAACGCCGAAGATATTACAATCATGAACTTTCCAATCAGCAAGTGAAATTCCTGATATATGTACAGAAGGACAGCCACAGGCGCACAACATTCTCCAGGAAACATATTTCAAGGACGAAATTTTCCCTGCATTTCTCTAGCAACAGAAGGCAGCCATCTCTCTCCCCTAATCTTCTTCAGTGCTGCAACTCTCTCCTCCTCTCTTTTAGCTGCTGCTCTTGCAGCTGCATTTTTTGATTCCAGTCTAGCCAATGACTTTTGGAGTGCATCTCTTGCAGCCGTAGTTATATCCTCTGCACTGACAGCAGCAGATTGAATTCGTCTTCTAAACTGCTACGTACGGTTTAGACTGAATATTAGATAATGAATAAATAATGAGCAATGAAGAATCTGTAGGTACCGGAACAAACCTTCTTTGATTTCTCATGAATCTCTTTTCCAGGGAGGATTCTGGGTCTCTTCCTTGGTCGTTGAAGTTCATCTGGGAGCATACAAATAATGCTCAGTCATTATTAATAATTGCAAGGGTCACGCAAAAATGCAAAACATGGTAAACTCTGGTAGAACAACCAAATCTCTCGTCATCCAAACTACTTCAGTGACAGGTCAAAATTCTGAAATAAGTCTAGCAGAACTTAGTAAGATATTTACCAATTAATGGGTAATCTCAAGGCAGCTACATTGAAGCATTCATATTGCATCCTGGCAACAGATGTTGCAGTCTGTACTCTAAGGGGGCGTTCGGGAGTATAAATTTTGGGGGTTAGAAAATTTTGTGAAAAGTAAAGATATTTTATGGGATTTAATGAAAAAGTGAAGAGAGAGAAGATTTAAATGAATATTATAATAAAAATGATAAATTGAGAGGAGAGAGAGATTATTTTATAATTTTTTAATGAGGGTAGAAATTTTGGGGGTTGGAAATTTCCACCCCCAAACACCACCTAAGTGTATGCAGTATCCAAAATGGGAGATAACTGCCACTTCATTGACACAAATATACCAACTTGAAGTGTAAGATCTCAAGAAGCAAGTCATATTTGACTGACCGTTACACTTCCCCTATGTTTGACAAGAAGAAAGCAATAGGCTGAATGAGATGTGAAATGGTCTAGATGGAGTTCAGTGTCTTTAGGACGAGACTTTAGACAAAAATCAAACACTCTACACGGCTCTCACACAAAAAATGTTCACCCAATAGAATGTAAAAGCAGTCAAATTATATGATGAGATTGACCTACCCACAAAATCAAACACAATTCCGGGGGGAGCATGTTTAAACAAGTGAATGCCACCTTCATCAATCTTGGGATCATTATCAGGGACATCAACAGGTTCTCTCACCATCACTAGTGTCTTTTCCAGCATATCATCCAAAAGCTTTTGTGCCTGTAAAGAAGTTTAGATGTTAATGCAAACAATTGAGGCAGCAACTAATTGAGATTCCAGACAGAAAAGAACAAAGATGGGGGGCAGGACCACAGAGTCTACATTTATTTCCACCACCTTTTAATGTTATGAAACTAAACCACCCTTTCTGAAGTTACAATTGCAATTTCTACACAAAGCAAACCTTGCAATTGAGAATTTTCAAATTCATCTAAAGTTTCCTATTTGCTCCACAAAGAATGACCAAATATTCCCTAAGTAGATGATGCATACACCCTGGTCTATCCAAATCAAATGCCCTTTATTTCTCTTCAGGAGGTTGGCTGCCTACATTTCAGAAAAGTTTTAATCATCTGTCCATTTTGATAAGAATCTGCGCCGATTCATCCGAATCACCATCAACAAGGGCCAACTTTTCCTGGCCGTGTCAACTACTGCCTACCTCATTCCCCAAATTATCAAACATAATGCCACTCAGCCCATTCGTAATACCTTTTTCACAATTCGCACATTACAATTACACTACCAGGGACTTAATACCATCCATCTTTATTGGAGAAAGAAGATCCACTAATTCAAGTAAGTCAGACAAGAGCCACCTTATTTTAACATAAGCCTTGTCCGATCCACCTTGATTCATTTGAACTTCCACTCCCTTAGTCAAGGTCACAGGGGAAGGTCTAAGACAGAATCAGAGACCAGCAGCCAGTGAAGCCGTCTCAGCGTACCCAATGACGCAGCAACTGTAACTTTTCTTCGGTAAATAGTAACTAACAACTAACGAGCCGGTAAATATCATACTTACGCAGTGCAGCTAAGACTCAGCTCAAACTCAATTAGTCCTTGCTCTTTTATTTATTTTTTTTATTTTTTGATAAGTCAATTAGTCCTTACTCTAAAATACGCGAAGAGTGAATCTTTCAAGCGAACAGAAAACGAACAAGGTCCCTCTGCAAGCTTGTAGAATAAAAGATTCATTCTTTACTTGCAAAGCTGCTTTTTTTTTTTTTTGGAAACAAATACTCATCCCACAGAATTCGTCTACCACATAACATTAATCAAATAACAAAAACAGTACAAGAGACTTTGGTACTGAACTCACTGACCTTGAGCTGGTAGTGCTTAAGCTGCAGGGTGTTCCGTTTGTGGTCTCTACCATCATCGTCGTCGTCATTTTGGGTAGTGTTTGGTGTCCTTGAATTGTTGGAAGCAGAGGAAAATCTATTCACGAAGGAAGAGAGAAGAGCGGCGGAGGAGGAGGCGGCGACAGAATTGATTGCCGCTTTCCACTCGGCCTCTCCGTCTTCCTCTCCGCTGCTGCTGTCGCTGCAGTCAGTGTTCGGACCTCCCATTCTCCCCACTTCCGCTGCCCAGAACATTGCGCCCGAGTTCCGAAGCTGTAGATGGAAAAGCAAGTGGACTATTCTTGGGCCTTTTAAGCAAAAGAACCAGCCCGTTTGAAATTTTTTGTGTGTTAAGCGTTCAATAGTCCAAACAATTTTTCATCCAAATACGCTATACCAGTTTAGGTTAATTGCGAACCCTTCTTTTTAGCAATGCCAGTTTAGAAGTCCAAACGATTTCCAGCCCAAATATGTTGTTGGCCTTAAGAGGCCCAATTGTTTAGACGCTGGCGCAGTCCGCGACGGCCGACAGGGTTCTAGGAAGGCAGAATACTGAAGCCGAAGAAATTCCTCCCCCCCCCCCTTTCTCTCTCTCTGACACGGTTCGAGCACAGTAATTACGAGCAGAGAAACAGAATCTTAACGTTGGCTCCACTGAGTTGATTTGCGGGAACGACAGAGAAGTAGATTAGTGCGCAGGGAGCGATGGGGAAGAAGCAGCACAGTAAAGACCGGATGTACATAACAAAGACGGAGTGGGCCACGGACTGGGGGGGCGCAAAATCCAAAGAGACCCGCACCCCCTTCAAACGTCTCCCCTTCTATTGCTGCGCGTAAGAACCCAGAAACTCTCTCTCTCTCTCTCTGTTATTCAATTTCTAATTTTGGGATTTTAATTTTTCGTGGCAGGCTTACGTTTACGCCGTTCGAGGACCCGGTGTGCACCGCAGATGGCAGCGTCTTCGATATTATGTAAAACTTATTACTCGGTGTTTTTTCTGATAAAATTGAGAGCCCAAAGTGGTTTTGGATTTGATTTTGCAAAATTTGGGCAGGAGTATAATCCCTTACATTCGAAAGTACGGGAAAAATCCTGTAACCGGAGCTCCGCTGAAGCAAGAGGATCTCATCCCGCTAACATTCCACAAGAACTCTGATGGTTTGTATTTATTCTTCAGAACACATTCTTTCTCTGTTGTTTCTTTATTGACTTTTTTATGAGCTTCAGTTGAAGGTTTTATTTCATGTTATGCAAATTTAGTTAATTTGAGCAGGCTCATCTCTAAACCTTATTCAAATGTCATGTGGTGACTAAAAGCTCGTATTTGAGTATGTGAAAGGAGCCAGTTATTTGGATCTGGATTCGACATTTTTTTTTTTTGCATGTATGAATGTTGGTTATATTACCAGAGAAGTATTTTTGAGGCGTGAGTCAGTTGGCTTGGGTATGTCAGCTAAAGTTGCGGGATTGTGGTGCTATCGGGGATCTTGTTTTGGTTGTTTTAACTGCATTGTAGATGCAGGATGAAAATTCAAATACCTAGGGAAACCAAAAAATAAGCCCTGTAGTTTTATGTGAAGTTTTCTTGCTTGCCGCTCCAGGCTGTGTATGAGAGCATTGGCAATTAGCATGACAGAAGGGGATGCTCTGCCCCTGTCTTTGAATGTGTGTTCTTTGTGCTGTTGGTTATATTGCAGTATAGTTCGGTTATTTACCCCCATTTTGGAGAAGCATATCGGTATGATCTTGAGGAGATTTTATTTATTTCTTCTATGAATGCATCTTGTTCAGGATAGAAAATTGGTCGACAAGTTGGTGGGAACTTATCTTGTGGTCAACTAGCTTTTAAAAGTAGTCATGCTCACTCTTTCATTAGCTCGATATGAGCTAATGATTTCTGAACATGATAAGAACATGTCCGACAGAACTAGAGCGCAATTTGCTGTTTGGACTTTGAATAATGGGAACCAGTTAACGTAATTAATGGGATCCCTCAGCAACTGTTTCATCTGGTTTGAAGAGACAGCTAGAGGCCTCATCAAAGCATATGAGTGTACTACTAAACAAGATAAAAGGAAAGGGAAGAAAAGCTACTAGCCAAGATAGAAGTGTATGTTATTTTTGGTTACAACCATAAAGTCATGAGTCTAACCAGTATTGGAATTATGTGAAACCACATCTTGAAACCATTTCGATCTAGCAGAGCCTGCTTGTTGACACTAATCCAGTTAATACAGATTACGAAGGATTCTAACTACGAAAGTTCATAGATATCTAGTTGAAATGTTATGATGGCTTCTTTAACCTTCTGGTTTATGTTATTGATTTGTACAAGTCCTATGTTGTCTCTTCTTCTTGCTGTTCTAAAAACTAATTAAATACAGTTTCGAACTTTTTGCAGGAGAGTTTCATTGCCCTGTGTTAAACAAGGTTTTTACTGAATTTACACACATAGCCGCTGTGAAGACTACAGGAAATGTGTTCTCTTATGAGGTTTGTGTTTCTGCTGATGGACTGTGCCAGTAGCTTGACTTTCCTCCGAAGGTACATCTATGTTCATTCCACTTCGTGTTTTTCTTTTTGTTACACAGGCAATTAAAGAATTGAACATCAAGACCAAGAACTGGAAGGAGCTTCTAACTGATGAGCCATTTACAAAAGATGACCTTATAACAATTCAGGTACGAATTGCTTTGAGATAAACAATGTTTGTTTTTTGAAAGCTTGTTAGCGATTTTTATGCATTGAGTTTTTCATAGACGTTCTTCTCTTTGTTGGCATGTGTTACAGAATCCTAGTGCACTAGACAGCAAGGCTCTCCTGGATTTTGATCATGTTAAAAATAGTTTGAAACTTGATGATGAAGGTCAGTTAGACCTCCTTGCATGGTCGGCTGTGGAGCCTTTCTTCACCTCCCGCCTCTGGCTTCCCTTCCCCCTTTCTCTTTTGCGATTCTGACCTTTTTGTTTCCTTTTCCTAGAGCTAAAGAAAATGAGTTCAGATCCAAGTTATAATATAAATGTCTCTGGGGATATCAAGCAGATGCTGGAGGAGCTCGGAACTGAAAAAGGAAAGCAAGCTGCATTACTTGGGGGAGGTGGCAGCAAGGCACAAAAGGAAAGGGCTGCTGCACTTGCTGTAATTCTAGCTGCAAGGTCACGCATTAAAGAAGATCCTAAATCAAATTTGGATGGAGAGGTTAGAGCTCAGGCTTTCAGTATTGTAGATGCTGCATCTGCTTCAGTACATGGAAGAAGCGCAGCTGCTGCTAAAGCTGCATCAAGTGATAAAACGGCTGCTAAGATAGCTATGCACATGGCTGGTGAGAGGGTACCTGTGAATGCGAAGATGGTGAGTTTTCCTTCGTTAAAACCTCAATTAAAAAAAGGTTTGATATTGAGGAGCTCTTTTCCAATGAGCAATTTGAAATTTAGTTTGAGGAATGAATCCTGTTGCATAGAATTTTCAAGTTTTATGTATATTAGTTGGTTGGACTTCTATTCGCTGCCCAGGCATTTTATTTGGCAGGTGCGCTGGTCAGTTTTAACATAAGTTGTTATATCAGGTAAAGAGCCGTTTTACTACTGGTGCTGCTTCACGATCCTTCACTTCTACCTCATTTGACCCTATCACCAAAAATGAATTTGAATATGTCAAAGTTGAGAAAAATCCGAAGAAGAAAGGATATGTACAGCTGCATACAACACATGGTGATTTGAACATTGAGCTGCATTGTGATATTACTCCCAGGACATGTGAGAACTTCATCACTCTCTGTGAACGTGGCTATTATAATGGAGTTTCTTTCCATAGAAACATCCGGTATAGTCCAACTTGTCTACTAGTGATGCAATATATCCATTTTTCATCTCTAGTTTATTTAGTATGACTGATCTGCAGAGATGTATTGTCCATTTTATTTTAGGAATTTCATGATTCAAGGTGGTGATCCAACTGGTACGGGGAAAGGAGGTGAATCTATATGGGGAAAGCCTTTCAAAGATGAACTGAACTCCAAGTTGCTTCACACTGGTAGAGGTGTAGTTAGTATGGCAAATAGTGGTCCCCACACAAATGGTTCCCAGTTTTTCATCCTTTACAAGTCTGCAAATCACTTAAACTTCAAACATACGGTCTTTGGTGGAGTTGTTGGTGGCTTAACTACATTGGCAGTGATGGAAAAGGTTCCTGTTGATGATGATGACAGACCACTGGTGAGTTATTGTCTTAATTAAGCTAATGATGAATTTTCTTATGTTCGTTTTTTTTTTTTTGTGCCTAGAATGGTGTGGGTTGAGCACTGTTATTTATACAAAATGATTTGTTAATATACTGTATGGTGGCATTCGTTAATTTTCAATTGGTAGCGATTTTGGAAGCTGTACTCATAGAAAATGCTAATGTCATAATCTGGTTGTACTGAATTTTTTCAAGTAAGCGGATTTGCTTTGTGTTCTTTTCATCTTACAGAATTGATAGCAAAACTTGTTCTGACTTAGAGAGTTGCCAGCTAGATCATGAGATTTAACAACCACTCAAACACCTCATTTTTTCTAATTTGTTCTATAAATTTTGCAGGAGGAGATTAAAATAACTAGTATAACAATATTTGTGAATCCGTATCTGGAATCCGATGAAGAAGAGGAAGAGAAGGCCAAAGATGAGAAGAATGTTGAGGATGAGGAAAATGTGAGTTTTTCTGGACCCTTCCTTTTATGGGGCAGAGTACTTGCTTTTTGCTCTTTCCCCTCTCTCTCTCTCTTATTGTCATTTTATTATAATCAAGTCGGTAATGTCTTCCCCTTTCGTTCAGGATAAAATTGGGTCCTGGTATAGCAATCCTGGTTCAGGAACAACAGATTCTGGAACTGTCGGTGGTGGTATTGGAAAGTACTTGAAAGCAAGAAATGCTCAAGCTGAATCTGCCGCTATTGACACTAATCCAGCGGCGATTTCTGTAGCAAAGAAAAGGAAATTGGGAGTCTCAACAGGAGGATTCAAAGATTTTTCTGGTTGGTGAGAATTTCCAATATGGTACCTGCATGTGTTAAAAAGGGCGAGGAAAAAAGTTGACGGAGTCGTGTTGGCCAGCTTTATGACAGGTTTTTTTGAGGTGGTGAAATGAGAGGAGACAGACAGGAAGGGGACAAATACACCGCGTTTCGATTCTTTTGGCTCTATATGTAACAATAGGATGTATTTTATCAGAAACTGTTTTCGTTTTTAGTAACATGAGATGCAGATTTTTGTCCAAAAATATCTCTCTGTCTCTCAAGAAATATAAGAGAGCCACGCATAAAGCATGATTGATGTTAAAGCATTCTCAGTCTGCGGTCAAATTTAGCTCTTAGATCTTCCTCTCCATTCTTTTTAATCGAAACATCACAATATGTATATATGAGCAATTTTCTGAACAGCACCTAATCAGCCTTTGAGTGGGATCTATTACTTAAGCAAAACTACCAACCCAAAGGATGGACTTTTAACTCGGTAATTATTTGATTTGTGTAAAACGAGTTGATTATACAAATTTCAGTATTAGTCAAGATGTATGTAAGTTGACTCGCTTAAAAAAAAAAAGTATTAAAGACGTCGTGTCACAAAGGAAATGTGAAGTAGGTGGCAATTGTAACAATGACATGGTGCTCTGATAAGCCTGACATTATTGTCAAGGGAAGTAGCTGAGACCAACTGGTCTCTCTTGGTTAAACAACCAATTCAGGAACCATCTAGCTCTTAGGTTTTCTGCCTAAGCTTATGGTCCAGCGAACTCTATTTTGTCCCGCCTACAACAACTTAACAAAAATTCGTCGTCGAAGTCAATAATTTTTTATTAATACTACATGGAGAAGGGGCTCCTTGCTAATAATTATATAAAATAACTATAATCACCGCCAGAGAGTTCATAATTAATCTATATAAGAAAGAAAGGTCCTGAGTAGGAAAGGCACAGGGCCAACGGTACTGTTTTCAATCCCTGTTCTAATCTATTAATGGTCCAAGCTGAAATGCGTTCTGATATGGTATAACGTAACATAGTAGGGTCATTTTGCGTTTAGGTGTGCTTGCGTACTAATACTATATATTATCAAATTTGATAAGCATCTCCAGCTGACTGAACCTCAATCTTTTCTTAATTACAAGCAATATTTGCTTAATTAAGTTGCCATTGCCGACCCAATCCAAAACTGTTAAATTAACTAAACCCCTCACACTTGGTCGATCGATGGTAGAAGTAGTTAATTTAATGGGTTGGTGTTCGATGATGTATAGAATTAGAAGGTTGTCATAATTGCGTCAAACATGTTAGAAGGCTTCAACTAGAATTCGTACATTGATAAGTTCAGATTGGAGGTTTTCTGTTTTTCTTTGAACCAAAATTACTTTGCCAACCAAAATAGGAAAAATAACCACAAAAAAAAATGTCTCAAGAAATCAACCCACGGGGCAGATCCAACAAACCGATCTAATAACATATATATCTGTTAATTATCGTAAGCGAGAAATAGAAAGAAACCTTCAACTATGGTTAAGATAGTGACGTTTTATCTATATAATATATACATTGTAGTTATACTAAGCCTGAAGACGAAATGAGAGTGACAATGTGGGGCTCGTAAAGCCACAAAGCATCCTTAATTTAGTCCTTGATTGTTTTTGTCTTATGTCTTTGTTTAAAATACAATTATCCTCACGACAAGGGGTTTAATTAATTTAATGAATTAACATGTATGCATGATAACGAAACGGCGCCATATAGGCCTTGCAAGTAGGGATTCTACTGGGGAATAATTCTTCAGATAATTCTCGGGAATTGAGTCACCAGACTGCCCTTCTTCACAGGGAAATTCACGACTGTTGGGTGTACTTGGATGGGAAGATGGGCAATACCCCTCCGTGTTCGTGTCTCCATGTTATGGCTTTCCGAGAAAACTACCTCGAACCAACGTCTAATTCTCTACATAAGACAAAGAGCACAACATGAAATATTGTTCCTAATGATTGATGGAAGAAAACCAGGAAACAAGAGAAAATCCAAATAATTCCGCAAACAGGTTTGGTGCATATTCAACTTGACACGATAATATAAATAATAATTCAGAGGTCCGAAGGATACGTTAACTCTACAGCTTTTAGAACGTGAACATACCCAAAAACCATCCTACCAACCCTTTTAATATTGTAAAGCTAGCGTTGTCGACGCCCAAAAAAAAATTCATGATCTGCGTTTTTACGAACCTCTTTCTAAGCTGGGAAGGTTTAGAATTTCTTTCTAAAGGAACAAAGACTCATGAGATTGATGATAGGCCTGGGCAGTGGAAGTTCAAATACTTGGCCTTGGGGCAGAATCATGGAGAGCCAACTTGGTATAGGAAGATAAGATATTGGGATTGTGACATGGAGGATCGAAGAGCAATATGGCTAGGCTTTGTAGAGAAATGGCCTGACCTTGGTGGTGTTGGGAGTGATATTACAGTGGTTTTATAAACTATCATAGGGGAGTAGGGAAAAAGGTGAAAGGCATGCCCTAGATTCTGGGGAAAGCACATTTTGGTATTTGGATACAACATTATTATATTGACATTTTTATGTATGGGCATATTATAGTAGTATAAAAAAGGGAAAAGTGGGGGGAATTTTTGCAGAGTTTGAAGAGGGATTAGGGGGCAAAGAATGTGAGTGGGTTGTGCTTGGGGTGATGGTGGGTTTGATGATGATGATGCACGCCGGCAGCTTTACTCATGCCTCTCTCTCTCTCCCAAAACCCAGTTGGCACGCCTGCTCCCACTCAAAAGCTTGTAACACTCTCTCTCTCTCTCTCTAAAAGAATGAAAAGCTAATCCACTAACCCATTTGGTGATCACGACCTTGTTAACTTTTCCTCATACTTTTCATCTTTTTGTCAGACAATTCTAATACTATAACACCAGCCAGTCGATGCCACTTTCCAAGTTTTAATAGATCAAGGCCCTATTGCGGTCAATCCCCTCTAAAACACAGAATATAACTCATAAAGACCAACCTAAGCTAGAAAAGAAACCAACCCCACTCTCATTCCTCATCGATTATGCCAAAAGAAAGTAAAATCTAACCCACTTAGATTCCCCCAATTATGTTTTGAAGTTGAACCTTGTGCTAAATTCCAACTTCAAGATCCCTCTTTTAATCATTCTCTATCCCAATTCCCCTAGCTGTTAAAAACTGGAAACGCCCATCTCTCCTCCATCCAAAGACCAAACAGGCTCACAGTTTATTGATGTGGGTCTCAGTGACTTGGTTAAATGGATACCTTGTTTAGGCTAGTAAGTCTTCAATCTGATCAATCGTTCAACTCCAGCAGAACCTCAAGCAGCTCTCGATCCTCCAGACAAAACCGTCACTACCAACAAGAAGACGAAGAATGCTTCAACTTTTTCATGGATGAAGAAGACTTCTCCTCGTCTTCTTCTAAGCACTACTATCCCTATCATCCCCACCCTTCCACCACCACCCCTATCCCAACCCCAACTACCACCACCACAAACATAAGCACCCCGACTGAATTCTCTTTCTCACCAGCCCGTGATTTCAACTTCGATTTCTCTGGAAAGTGGGCACCCGAAATACTGCTCGAAACCGCACGAGCCATCGCGGATAAGAACAGCAATCGTGTCCAACACCTCATGTGGATGCTCAATGAGCTCAGCTCTCCTTACGGTGATACCGATCAAAAGCTCGCTGCCCACTTCCTCCAAGCCTTGTTTAGCCGCATGATGGACTCCGGTGACCGATGTTACCGCACTCTAGCGTCCGCATCAGAGAAAACCTGCTCCTTCGAATCAACCAGGAAAACGGTCTTGAAGTTTCAAGAGGTGAGCCCGTGGACTACGTTCGGACATGTAGCGTGTAATGGCGCAATCATGGAAGTATTTGAAGGTGAGCCAAAGTTGCATATAGTTGATTTCAGCAACACATACTGTACCCAGTGGCCTACTCTGCTTGAAGCCTAGCAACGCGGAGCGACGAAACCCCGCATCTCCGGCTCACCACCGTGGTGGCCACAAAATTCGGTGGTGTGGCTGCAGTGCAAAAAGTAATGAAAGAGATTGGAAGCAGAATGGAAAAGTTCGCTAGGCTTATGGGCGTGCCTTTCAAGTTCAATGTCATCCACCATGGTGGTGATCTTTCGGACTTAAACCTAGAGGAGTTAGACCTCAAAGACGATGAAGCCCTAGCTATCAACTGTGTCGGCTCGTTACATTCAATCACAGCCCTCGGTAACCGCCGGGATTATATGATATCGGCTTTCCGAAGATTGCAGCCGAGGATAGTCACTGTTGTTGAAGAAGAAGCCGATCTTGACGTTGGGGTTGATGGGCTCGAGTTTGTGAAAGGCTTTGAAGAATGCTTGAGATGGTTTAAGGTTTATTTTGAAGCTTTGGACGAGAGCTTTCCGAAGACGAGCAACGAGCGCTTGATGCTCGAGCGCGCGGCTGGGCGCGCTGTCGTGGACCTGGTGGCCTGTGCACCGTCCGAGTCTGTCGAGAGGCGAGAGTCAGCGGTGCGCTGGTCCCGGCGCTTGCATGGGGGTGGTTTCAGCCCGTTGTCGTTCAGCGACGAGGTGTGTGATGATGTACGCGCCTTGTTGAGGAGGTACAAGGAGGGTTGGTCGATGACACAGTGCTCGGATGTTGCTGGAATATTCTTGTCGTGGAAGGATCAGCCGGTGGTGTGGGCCAGTGCGTGGAGGCCTTGACCATGGCGGCGGCGGGGTTTCACACGTTTGGAAGTAATCCACACGTGTAATAGTTCTTATTTTATTTTATTTTTTTCCTTTGGGCGTGCATGCAGGGTGAAGCTTAATTGTGGGTGTGTTTAGAAGTCAGGAGAAGAGATCGAGTAGGGATTTGCATGATTTGAATAGAAATGATCAGTAAATTAATTTTCATTAATTGCTAGCATATTATTGTGATCTGTACGTACGTAATTTGGTATGATTGGTTTGATTATGGTATCAATAGCCTCTTTTTTTCTTTTTCTTTTTATTTTACAAATGAGGGAATTCCATAGAGATTTCGTCCCTGCCGTTAATCTCCAAATTAACACGTGCAGTACTCGAGTATTTCTGATATAATTATTAATTGATCATTTGTAACATAATATTTGCAGAATCTAATTAAACATGCATTCATTTGCAACATTTAAGATGGATATGATCCAACTTTGTCTCTATCATTGACGTACGGTCCACACTAAAGCACCTGATCCTAATTAATGGCTTAAAAATCATCTTTAAAAAAAAAAAAAAATTATGTTCTTAATTCAGATGGTCTTATAAGCAAATTAAATTTAAGGTTTTAGGGGGTCAGCAGTTCCAATGGGGTTTGGTACGTATTTGGTGCATTTAAGGTGATATCAGCTCAATGAGCTAGAAAATAGATTTAAATTTCAACTACTTATAAAAAGGTCGTTATCTAAATTTGGGGCCATAGAATCTTTGGACGGCCATTGAGTTGGGTTGTGTTTGGAGAATCTCATAAAAAGGCGTTTAGTCAACAGTGGCACAAAGATGGTTTTAGTGGCGAGCACGCTATACGTACAATATACATGCTGTCGAGTGTCGATATGATATTTTCCTCTCTCTCCTCTCTCTCTTTTTTTCTTCTTCTTTTTCTAAAGCCCATTGTGATGATCTTTCCATCGACAACAAGCTTTTTGCCTATTCATGGCCCCCACCAGCACCAGAAACTCTTTCATGGAGGTCTAGTAACGTTAAAGAGGCAGTACGTTTTTGGCCCACGGAAAGGAGGGAACAAGATTTAAAAAGAGAGAGAGAGAGAGAAAGGCACAGTGGGAACTGCTTTTTAGGGATTTCGCACATCTTAAATCGTTTGGAGGACTGGACTTGCCCCCTCCACGTTAACATGCTTACGATTTACGCCCTTTCCAACCTCTCCACTGCGTTGATCTTTCTGTAGTTTATTTGTTAAAATTCTTTGGTTGCTTACATGTGTGTTTTCATATGGGTTATGCTAAAGGAAGATGTCTGCTGGCCATTAATTTCTTTAGCTTTAAGCTTTAGTTTTGCTTTTGTCAAATTGACAGGACCGGCCGGCTCTTTACTTTTTTAGAGTTTCATGGGACCAGGGTTTTCCCGATGCATTGCCATTCACACGTCCAACATAATTTTGTTTCTGAGCAAGCAGTGCATGGTGGGGGCCCAAATTTGCTACTACACTCGGGGATGCTATTGGATGAAATTTTCCATTTCAGAGATCAGTAGAAACACGTGTATATGTATATAGTAATCATGTTCCATTAGGATACCTAATTAACACTCGACCAATATTTGCAAACTACTCCATCTGGTCGGTCGCGATCGACTCGTGGTCCATTCACCATTGGAGTCAGTCACATTGCAAAACAGTCCTTACAAACATCCATGGGCATAGTGGGGGACCAAATTTGGTGAGACATTTAATCAGATAATGTTATATGGTCCTCGTCACAGGTTGGTATATAATGCAAATTTCTTCCCTCAGCATTGCTGCTAGCTTTTAGTCTGCCTCACTGAAGTCTTTTTGTTGGTCTAATAAAAGCACAGTTCACATCTCAAATCAAAGTGGCAACAGATTTGAAAAATCAAAAAATTCCATTTCATGAGTACAATAGATTGGTGGTGATGGTACGTACTGGCCACCCAGGTAGGGTATGCTTGGATAGTTTGGATGAGGCTGTAGAGTGCGAGTACTGTAGGTGGTGATCACTAACTCTGGGTTGATGCTTTGATGGGTTTTCTGAGTAAAAGCCAATGGGCTGTGATTGGTAATGAACGCATATGTAGGACGAGGTCTCTTCGAAAGCTTGCAGCGGCGGCTATGATGTTGTTAAGGCGAGTCTAGTGGCCTGTCAAAACCCATGCATTTGGATTCAGCTGTCTACCATGCAAACCTTAATTTATAGCCAAATTCTTCTTATGATTCACAAGCTGATTCTTTAACAGCAGAGTAGGAAGAAGAAGAAGAGAAATTAACGAATGCAATTTTAACATTATGGCACGTGACCGCTTTCTACTTGAGCAAAAAGGAAGAAAAAAGTTTCATTTTTTGGCAAAAATGTCAATAAAATGATAATCCACCTGGGACAAAATATACCCTTCTCACACCTAAATATGGACATTACCTAAACAAAGAAATGTGTAACTTCACTGGGTGTGTTTGGAACTGAAAAATCCTGCATGAAAGCCAGTGAAAGAATGACCAAAAAAACCATCAGATGTGGTATACATACTGCATTAAATGAACCTACATCACTTAAATCCCGCTCCACCCATTAGGAAGTCTCCACTTTCTATGCCAATATATTGACACTCTTGACCACAATGGGAATCCAAAGTTATAGTCAAGCGGGCGATCAGCAGGTCCCCCAACTATCAAAGGCAACCACACGTATCTTGAGTCCCTCAAGTCAGTTGGATTCCACCTATCTGCCATGAAAATATATGAACCTGGAAACCCGGGGACAGGGATCACAAATGTGCTCTGAGCAAAGAAAGTCGTATGTCTAAAAACTTTGCTCCCTCCAACGCATGGGTTTCCCATCGTCTCCCAAGGTCCCATGATTGACTCTGCTGCATGGGCCAGCGCCTCATTTGGGGCCCATCCAGAGCACCCTGATGTGATCATGTAATATGTGCCCTGGAGCTTGAATAAAGCTGGGGCTTCTCGGTGTTGCCCCACAAGAATCCTCCTCATCACACGTGACACATCAAGATAATCTTCAGTAAGCGGTCCGATATGAAGTTCACTATTGTCAGCAGACGAGTATACCAGATATGCTACACCATTGTCATCTTTGAAGACCGTCATGTCCCGGCTATCAAACCCATGAGGCCTTTTGCTATGAAGATAATCGAAAGGACCAGTAGGGTAATCACTAACAGCAACACCAACAGAAGCTTTGGTGTAATTAGCATCATCAATATGCATCAACATTACATACTTCCCTGTCCTCTCATTGTAGATCACTTTAGGCCTCTCAAGAACATTAGATTTCTGGAGATCATGGGTTTGATTTATTTCTTCTGCTGCCAGCACAATGCCCTCATTCTTCCATGTCCACAAGTCCTTGGAAGAATAGCAACCAACTCCTATGAGGTCAACCTGAGCCATTAAAAGGACATGTAATTAACAAATTACACACGCACTGAAACACTCAGATTATGTATCTGATGTAAGCACTGTAGATGGTGAAGACAGTAGCATTGCTTGGGTTAATGGCTACGCAATAACAGCACCAATATCTCACATAATTAAGCAAACTTGAAGAAAATTGATGTACAGCAATCATTGTTTGCAACCAGAATGGCCTAAAATCGTAGATGAGTTTTTCCTCTTTACAAAGGCAATTTTCTATCTGTCATTTCACCCAAATCAGTCAACGACATTGGAGAGTATTTTTCTTGGTTCTCTCTGTCCAGCCACAATATTCTCAAAGGAGTTGCGAAATTCTTAAAAAAAATGTCATCTTGAATTATTGTTATCTCAACTCTACCTTTACAGAAAATGGGAGTGAGACCACTTAAGTACAATACAATCTTCAGGTCCCAATTTCCTTATCGAAAGCTCAAACACATACTATCAAAGAAATAAGTGATATATTGTGCTAACAATCATTGTGATTTTTGCTGAGTCCCAAAACATTATTTAAATATTGTTTATAATTTTACAATATAATATTTGCAATCATGTTAGTTCAACGGCTACCTGTTTAACAGCGTTTGCATTCTCCAAAACTGGTGCCACTTTCTTATAAATGATATGATCCCTAGCAATTCACGTACCGGATCCCACTTTCAGTTCAAACAACATCAAAAGCTAATCGGTGCACAAAGTTGCATTGCTACTGAAACAATACAGTGTTTTCAGATCCTCCCTTTCTACAAGACGGTATGTGTCCATCTTCCATAGACAATTTCATCCCATGCCATCACTGTCAAACTGCCATCTTTTGCATGGCAAACAATGTCCATCACCTACTAGCCAACACTAATGAACTTGTGTTAAAAAAGCAACTAGACTATAATATTCAGCCAACATCTAATACACAAACCCCACCTTAACAAAAGATAACCAAAACTGATGGCTGTGTTAAATAAAAGGGACTTGGCTAAAATCTTCTGCTGCCATCTGATGCAAAAATGTCCAAGTAGACTAGGTTAGACTTGAGAGTCTCATAGGTCACACTTCCAGTATTTAATGATCATTTGTTCGCTCCTTTGTTAAAGAAATCAAAGGTGCCAGATTAACCAATAAAGAAGTAAAGCAGGAACGCCTGTTCCACGGCAGCTGTCAGACAAACTACGTTCTTTTGAAAGATTTAACCCACCTTTCCTCTTCTGAGCACCTGGACGCTAATATGAGACCTGAGATCTTTCCATCCATCAATCCAACCTTTTGGTATCATTGGTGGCACACAAATCCGAATCAGTGCTATCACAGACTGAAAATTAGAAAGACTTCTCCATTTTTGCAAGGGACATTGCTATAAAGACTTTTTTTTTGTAAGCATTTTTTCTTCCTACTTAATTTAACATAACAAACCCCCCAGGACTAACAACGCATGTCATTAGAGAAGCTCAAAGATGTTCAACGGGGAAATCCAGAGCCAGCAGAGACCTAATTGTAGAACATATTCCAATTTAGATAATTTGCCAAGTATATCGATTCATCTCAAGCACTTGTTCTAGCTTGTCATATACGCTGGCATGAAATTCCTTCTCTGCAAACACAAGTTTTAACTTCCCTCTCACACTAAACAACAGAAAATATATTCTTGACTAGTTACTTTCCATGTTTATAGAACTCAAACAGCGTATGATTTAGAGAAGTAAGCTTAAGTGTCCTTAGACTAATATAACAGCGCAGCCCACTAGAAAAAGATCAAGGTAGTTACAAAAGCTGACAGGAGCATCCACACATGTAAAAACTTCCTTAGCAACCAAATACACCACTTTGCTAACCAATGACGCACATGATTAAAGGTAACTTTTGTTTGTGAATTTGTGTTTCCACAAAATTCTCAAGATTCATATGTGAACATGTCAATATCTTGAACCATCCTCAGTGCAGTTTTCCACCCAATACAAGTAGCAATTGGACTAAGATTTCCCAATAGATAACGGGAAAACAAATCAAAGACAGAGGAAACAAAACCTAACCACACACCATTACAAAAGTTGAGGCCTCATATTGGAACCAAAAGGAAAAGGTTGATAGTTCATATTAAGCAACTTGAAGGTAATCCACCACATTTAGTCTTGATTAGCATGCATGACTACTGGACTCTGATATAAAGTAGGAGAGTAAATCACATATACAAAGGCATTTATAACCCACAGCAGCTACTTAATCACAATGAATCATATGCACAAAGCTAGCAGGGAATACGTAACTACAGTGATGGAATTTCCCAAGCCTCAAAGCCCAGAGTTATAAAATCAACCTACACCAAGCCATAATTTTATGCTTTCAAAATTGAATTACTTACCCGTGCCGGCGCTCTTTTGTGAGTATGGTAGGTAGGCCCATCTTTATACTCTCCATACCAATAGTATGTCCTTGATCTTTGATCATACAGAACACCTCCTCCATGGGCCTGGATGGGATTTCCTTCAGTGTCCAACCAGATCCTCCCAGGATGATAGTAAAAGCTATCATTCCCGGCATCCTTCATTGGATCTATAGCAGTTCTCTTATCAGGAAAGAACATATTTCGAAGTTGTGAATTCTCGTCGAGAAATTCGTCAATAATTGTAGTTGGACGCTTGGGTCTTCTTTTTGCTGCACGTGGAGATCTTTTTCCCCTTGGAGGGGGGATCTGAATATTCTCTTCTTCAACTGCTACAAGTTCACGGAATTGTGGGTGCTGGCTCATGTTCAACTGGATCTCCCCAACCACCCCATCTTTGTGGCGAGCAAGCAAATAGAAATGAAGCATAAGAAGACATCCCACCAAGCTCCATACTATAGCAGACGTTGAGCATCTGCTCCCTGCATTGCAACGGAAAGTGGTTGATTTCCTGTATTTGTTCCGGATCCTCATTTTCTCTTTCTTTTTTTTTTATCTCCAAGATGATGCTGCAATTAAGAAAATGCAACCTACGGAGATAAAATAAATCCGACAAACTATGAGTCACAATTGCGCTCATCTAGGTTTTCCAGAATGCAATTTCTATTTACTTGAGGAAAGTTAGAAGGAAAAAGGAAAAAAATCAGATACGTAAATAGATTATGAAGGAATCCTCAATAAAATCACAGTAAATGCGTTTGGAACAACCCACATGCAAGCTGAGAACTGTATACTCCCAATATTTGATTCCCTGGTCCGGTAGCTAGAACTGAACAAAATTCAATTCTGATTCATATCAGTCCCAAATATCAAACCCCAACTCTTTTTTTTTTTTGAATGTTATTCTCTTTGTACACTTGACGAACTGATGTGGAAGGGTGAACCAATTGTCCGTCGCTGAAATGTTCCTGGTTGTATGAAGGCTAACTAATCGGAAAGTGTTCAGCTCTCTGACAGCAAATCAAGCAACAGTATATTGATTGTTGCAGCAGAAAATGAAACCAAAAGACCCATCACTTCAAAATCGAAACATAAACCAGCAAACGCCAAGTATCACAAACAAGTTGGCAAATCCAAATGCAAATAGCAAAGCAGAAATCCTAAAGAAGTTCATTATCGGCAAATTATAATCCTCGTTTCATATATAAAATGTCAAACGTTTGGAAACAGTGTGTCTATCGAACACCTTACCAACGAGCACGCGAAGCACGACTGCAGCTAGATCGCCGGACATGGGTTTAGACTCCAGAGCCCCCAAACAGACCTTAAGTCAGCTAACAACAGCAACCGACGACGTACTTCAGCGAATCAAATCCGACAACCTCATCAGATGATTGACCAATTCTGTCAGGTCCCGGAACCCTGTTTCTTCACAGGGTTCACAGGAAAGGTTAAGGCTGTTTAAGCTTAGCTTTCTGGGTTGAATTGGATCTAAGTCTGAGGTCGATGATGATGGATGACTTGCGACCGAAGATCCTGTCCACGTCTTTTTTTGGCTTGGGTCTTGGAAGGGTCTCTTAGAAGCTTGTACTTAATGAAATAGTAATTTCCTCCACCAGGCACCAGCTGGTTCCATATCTATTTGAGATTTTCCCTTCCAAGGATCCGATAGATTTTTTTTGACGGTTGACTACGGAAGAAGGTAACCAACCACAACGTTAACGTTAATATGAAGTTCGTGCTTTTCACTCATTCCATTACATTATCTAAAAATTACAATATTATCTTTTCATTTATGGCAATGGAAATATGAAAAAATTTCCAAATACAACGGTGATGAGTTTCCTATTTTAATGGATTCGGCTGATTTATTATCTAATCTCAAAAGTAAATGTCTTTTCTTATAAAAGGAATTTCTGTAAACCGTCTCGTTGTTTTTATATCATTAAACAGAAACATAATTTTTGGTATGGACATCATAATAGAGTTTGATTAGAATGAGATTGATCATAATAGCATATCCTAAGATGATTCAGTTGACTTTTATAAATATAAATCCAATGTTTCAAAACTGAATGAGTTACCTTATTTTATTTTGTCTCCTCACCTTATTAAATGATGCGAGTAATTTTAGAAAATTAGATTTATATTTTTAAATTAGGTTGATTTTATATATTTTGCATATTTTGTCCCTACACAAAATTCTTGCTGTACTGCCACGATATTAGAAGTCAATGCTCAATATATCGTGTTTGTCAAGTAAACATTTTAAGAAGTTTGAGCTCATAAAAGAAAATTTTAAGAGTTTAACTTTTACGGAGATTTGTTGGTGAAAATTTGTTAGAATGTTTGATTGTGTATTTATTAGATTTTGTTAAAAATGAAGGAAATAAAAGATTTGATAAAAGTTTAATGAAAAAAGTAATAATGTTTGTTAAAAAATTAATGAAAATAGAGATTTGATGAAATTTTTTAATGAAAAAATATTGAAGTTGCTTGAAAAAATATTGAAATTTGTGTTAAAATTTAGAGATTTTATTATTTTGGTTATGAAATTTTCTTTAAAAAGTGACTCATTTATGATATTATGCCCTCCCTCACATAATTAATTGTATGCTCGATCGTGACCAAATAAATAAAAAATTGATTTGGCATATTTGAAGATAATTACTGGATGAGTCGTCTTGTTTATTAATAGAGCGGCAGGTAGCGTGGTACCTAATTTGATTATTGTTGGTCGACCAATTATTAGCGTCTGACCATGTGTCCATTTTTACTTCTCTTGCTGTTCTGGCGGTAATCATCATATGAAAATTGCCTGCAGCTCCGAAGTCCAACTACAAGATTGGAAAGTATCATCGTACTAGCTGCCTTCAGCTGGCGACGACCATGATCATGCCAACACCGTTAGCCTTTTTTTTTCTTTTTCTTTTTTCCCCTTGTTGTTTGTTAGCAACATATCTTTTGCGTTGCAGATGCAATTAATCATATGGTCTTTTTGAGGAACAAACTGAGGGTTCATTGTTTAAGAAACATGCCAAACTGGCTTTCCATATATATATGTTTTTCCCGTTCTTCCCTAAACACACAGGAGAATTAAGCAACTCTAAATATTCCTAATTATCCAAGCTAAGCATCGATCGATCTGGTGGGTGATGATCATGATAACCTACCTCTATTCTTTGGGCAATTAATTTTCTGCTTCTCTACTGTCGGAATAATTAAGAACTGGGTAGGTAGAATTGGTCTATCACGAAATTATTAATACAACGCAACAAAGTGACAAAATTTTCTATGTAGCACGATACAAATTCTCTAATATTTCACAAAATAAATAGTTCAGACTAGCAAACAAACTACATGACTTTTGTGTCGACAACTCCAGGAAATCTTTACTATTACTTACCTAAAAAAAAAAAGAAGAAAAAAACTCCCAGGGAATCAGGCTAATCATTATGATTAGGTAAACTAGTCTCTCTACTCAGCTTGTTTCTGTACATTTTGCTGTAAGTCATCTTTTTCTATCTATGATTGGATCTGGGGCGTGATGGAACATACAGAGAAGTATCTTCCTCTATCCTGATAAGCTTTTCCTATCCAAATTATTATTAAAAGCACCATGACAATGGAAAGAGATAGCATTGATGACCATAACAATCGGATAGAAACCTTAAATGGCCTGCATTGATGCGAAACAATGTCAGAAAATATGTTCTTCACAAAGCTGCATTCTGTCAAGCTCTGCAAATCTGGATATACGTCTAGCAAATATTGGACAGATCGACTAAAAGCCGATACTATGTCGTAAGAGGCCTCAGGAAGAAATTTTCCATCGCTTTCACAGTCTTCGCTGGAGTGGTTTTCGTGACATGTGAACCTCGCAAGAACCTGCAAGAGGTTTTTTGCAGCCAAAATTTTATTGAGGTTTCTTGGTAATCTAAAACTTCGGGTAAACTTCAACTAGTTCAAATTGTTTTAAGCAGGCTTAAGGTTGTCTTTATCATTTTTGTCGTGTTTTCTAACTCATCGTGACTTCCTTACATTTGGTAGGTCACCGACTTGAATAACGCCTTTTGGGCAGCTTTCCGGCATGTAGCTATAGGAAGGTGCCCCCGAGAAAGGTTGACAGATCTTTTTCACTCCAAACAAATCCCCGCTTTGTTCATCTAGTCCAAGAACCCTATAATACTCTGTTATTTTAGAATTCAACTGCAACACAGAAAATACATCCCATACGTTACACAAAACAAGATAACTCTAATTTGCCTATATATATATATATAGGCAAGTTAATTAAGCAAATTAGTACCTGAGCGATATAAGTGTGGATCGTGTAGCCAGTTCCAACCATTATCCTCTCTGCGGATGGCGGATTCATACATGGTAGTAATGAGCTCAGACTATTGTTTTGTGGGTTTTGTTCAAACTCTGCAAAAGCTGAACATGTGTCGTCCGCAAAACTGCTTTCCAACATGCCATCCAATGAAAACTTTGAATGAGAGAACGAATTTTGATATCTATATTAGATTGAACTTATACTCTGTCCATAAAAGTGGTACTGTACTGTGTCATTTTATGAAAGAGGAGAGTGGAAAAATTGTACTCACGTGTAAAGAAAGAAATCAATGCCAGTCAAAAACCAGCATAGAGTTGATAAGAACCAGCAGCAGAAAATTATACTGAAATGAGAGCAGAACATGTGAGGGAAAGAGCGAGTTTAAGCAGTTATTTTGAGCTTACAAACTTTACTCACGTTGTTAAACCAGGGTGCCAATGCAACAGGAGCAAAACTGAGCCAAAGCAACAATCCATTAGTCTAACCAAGTTAGTTTTCGTGCCTAATTTGTACATCAAAGGCCTCCTGGTGAAGAAAACCTACCTAGCGCAGCAACCACCATTGCCAAGTTGATAGCCACAATCACAAGATGAGCTGTGTACCTGCAACGCACGAGAATAGTTTATATCGGCCCATTGACCATTCATGCCCTATATATATTCGAGCATTATAAACTAGGAGACTTAGATGCTTACGAAGTATGAATGGCCAGATCAAATGAATGACCAGTCTTGTCAACAAAGCTTCGGATGATACGTGATTCTCTTCCAAGTCGATGGGAGGTCGTGTTCAAGGTCAGAGATGTGTTTGGATCGTATGGAAGTAAAAGGAATTGCATCTCAGTCATTGCATGTATTACTTTCTGGATGGCCTGACGGGCATCTCCCCCCATTTTGAGAATTGTTCTTTTCAGCTTCTCAGTCCTCCACAAGGTGCTCTGAATTGATGCCAGGACAACACTGGATGCAACTCTTGAAACCCATGAAGATGCACATACAGAGACTTGATCAGTACCACTGCTATATAGTACAGCCAATAGCTTCCAGTCCACACATGTTATTTGCTAAAAAAATAGTAGGTTTATTATTCTTATTACCATTTTTTTTTCTCCTTTCTTGGTCTTTTTTGGGTCTGATTTTGCATTATAATTCCTAAGAGCGTCAAACCAAAATCTGGACCAAAACGACCCAAAACCACCCAGTACATCCGGCCCATTTATCCTAGGAGCAAAGCCCGCCATTTCCCAAGCTTTGTGCGCGCCTTGCCCAATCACACCAAAGAAATTTAAGACCAAAGAACTATGGGTTATGGATTGCGTATGGCACTTACATGGCTAGAAAGGTAAAGAGCAGGAGCAGCAAGAACATCAGGAAATAATGATGATCCAAATGCTTTATAAAAAGCCCAGAGCTACTGCTTGGATTCTTAACAGTCACGGCAATCCCAAATCCCAGCCCACATAACAACCAAACTCCTGCAATTGCGTAACCATGGACTCCTGTAAATGCCGCAGACTGGAAAAAATGAGAAAAACACAGCAAGAATCAATCCCCACGGCAAATCGTTGATTTTAGGGACAGTCCGGTTGGCTCTTCCCAAAAATTTGACATTTACGGGTACTATTGTCCCTGATGGCTGTTGGCTGTTGCCTATTCTGTCTGCGAAGTAGAGGGACCCACTCATGAAAAGTGGGGCCCATATTCGCAAAGAAATTGTAGTGATGATGCTATATATGTTGTAGAGAACTAGAGATGATGTCGTTAATTTTGTCGTCACTCGTCAATATGATGTGCAAAGATGAAGGATGCAAATGGAACTTACAGACCAGTAATGCTTGTTCCTGATGTCGAAGCCTCCATTGTAGCGGTGGAAGTGGCTTAGAGGATCAGGTCTCTTGAATTGGGGTTTCTGATCAGCAGGTGAACCGGACGCTATCCATTTGGGCGAAGACAGCGAGGTCGATACCAAGAAGAGGAAAAAAGGAAGAAGCATCCCATTTTTGTTGGACATGGCATATGGAGAAGCTGTACCTTCGGATTTCCTGTAAAAAAGACAGGTGCAGTGAATGTTGCCCAGAAATCATTTTACTTGAAAGGCAGATAAAGAGGCAGGGAGAGAGGTTCGGGTTATTGTTCTGACTTACTCACTAAGGTAAGAATAGCTTGTGGCTATGGTTTTTCAAGATTTTTGTTATGCTCAAGAAACGACAATGCATCAGAGAAGGAGGCAACGAATCATTGGAATTTAGGCGAAGTTTCTGGTTCCCAAAGAGGAATTGACCATCTTTATTTGCTCCATGTCTTTCTACGTAAGCCTCTCTTTTTACTCCTTCTGGCTTCTATAATTTTTCTTCTACTTTTTGCATGCTTTTGCAATACGTGTAGAGATCTTGATCCGCCGAACAAGTGGCTTTATGTTTTTTTTTTTTTTTCTTTCCCTCCGTGCAAGTGTGTATTCCCACGTCAATCTCTCAGCCTTAATTATATATGATTGGTCTTAAATGCAAAGATTTAGGAGGCGTGAAAGCACCTCGTGGTTTTCCTGAATTATAAGTGCATGCATGTATCACTATCACCCATGCATGCTTGCTTGCCTGGCGAGAAACTTTTTTTCCCCACTAATAAATATTATTTTCATCCATAATAGGTATATTCAAGCTCTATTAATATTCATGGATCAAGCTCTAATATTGAGTTATATTTGACTTTACCCACTTAAGTGGAAGTGGTTCCAATTGTTAAGGTCATTGGGCTATTCTATTTGCCTTTATATATGACTAAATTACTAATCCAACGAATTTAGATTATCCAAATATATATCTTATTTCGTTTTTTTTTTTTTTCTTGTTTTTCCCCAACAATTAGACACAAACATTGACATATTTATTTCCATAGAAGCCTTAACAATATTCACATGGGAAAAGGAAGACGAGATGTCAGCCTCGTTAAGGCGTCAAAGAGGATTTTCTAACAGCATAAGCCGAAAAGGCATAAAACAAAGCGAGTAGCGAACAATATGGGTAAGTAGGCCACAAATTTCAGTTCAAGCTTCTGGCCTGGACCCGAGCTAAGAGATAGGCGACTCATGTCTCTGTCGGAGCTTTCTTGTTTGTCTTCACGATTATTTATTTTTTTTTCTTCTTGGCTTGTCTTCACGACTTACAAGGCGTTACGCAGGGGACCAATGACAGCCGACGGACAACGCTGTCCTTTCTATATTCGCTAATATTTTACAAATCTCCTCTTCTTCTATTGGTCCGTTTTCTCCAGTAGCCAATGGTGCCATGCTATTTCTGTCTATCTGCGGTTTTTTTTTTGTGTGTGGGGGACCTCTCCGAACTTCTCTCACTTCCTATGGAATCTGCCCTCACTTATTGGTTCGTGCTAACGAAACCTGCGGTCCTTCCTTTTAGCGACCAATCAGCTCCTGTGGCTCTATCATTCAACTAAATCTACACCGTTTATTTTATCCCTTGCACTTACGAAATTCGATTACACTCGATTGTACGGCCCAGATTAATTGCTACTGCTTTAGGTTCGGAGTTAATAGACGATGTCGTTTCTACTGATTCCAGTCATTGCCCACAGCAAATTCACTCGCTCATGGTAATTCCTGCTTCTTCGTACAGACTAAAAATCGTTTTCCTAAACGTCAATTGGGATTCGGAGGCAGAGATCTCTCTCTCGCTCTCTTTCGGCGGAAACAGAGACGCATAGATCTCTTTCTCTGATCATCAATGGGTTTATGGGAAGCCTTTCTCAATTGGCTGCGAAGGTTAGCTCTCTCTCTCTCTCTCTCTCTCTCTATCTATATATATTTGTCGGAATATTGGTTTTCATTTTTAAGCAAGATTACGTTTTCAGTTTGCGGTCTCAATCTTTCGTTCAAATGCGATGGTTTTTGTTGTCGAACGGCGTATTACTGCAAGATTTCACCTTTTGCGTAAAGAAAGCAAAATCTTGTGAATGGCTTTTTGGGCTTCTTCATTAATTATTTTTAGTCTCCCAGAATCAAGGTGGAGATTTAGGATGCATATTGACTTATTCTGCATAGATCATGCATTTCATTTTATCTATTTCGATTTTGTCCCCCATAAATTTTCATGCTTTATTTGCTGATGAGTAAAAGCATTATTAAACTTAAACTTGTTGAGCCTGGGCATGTTGAAAAAACTTCCATTGTTAGCTGCTCAGAAAATTAGGTTTGATGAAGGATAGAATGGAATTTCGGTGCCTTAGAGAAGTGTAAATGAAGAAGATATATGTTTAGCAATACTAGGCCAAATGAATCACACTCGAATATGATTTATAAGATTATCAACGGGGAAAATCTTCTGTTTGGCTTGGTTTCCAATCAATAAAGGCCACCTCAGTAGGAGCATGAGTACCCTTGTGGAAGACATCCAAGCCCTTCCCTTGGAAAGAACAATGTAGCACCAAAGAAATGAAGGAGCAAGACGGTGGTTTTCTGGTTCCCACGACATGAAGATCATTTGATGGTGATGAATTGGTCAACCTATATTAAGGACGTGGCTCTAACCTGTTCCCCTCATATGGATACTAATCCATTTCCTCCAAGCTTCATTAACTGCCCTATCCAATGGCATGTTCTATACTGTGCACAACAGGCTATTCCTTACCACTGTTTTTCTTGGCACATATCCAACATGCCCCGATTAAAGCCGCAAGTTGTCACTGCTTTAAATATATGCACACACCTTCCTGCACTTAGGTACACAAAACTTAAATGCGTCCAAACTCCTTCCAAGTCGGTAAATCTTGTACAGTAACATTACATAGAAATCTCTGACTTGCAGAATTTTAGTTACATCTTTAAGCTGGTCACGGCTGATGTCAAGAAAATTGGAAGCTTTTAAGTTTGCAATTAGATTTTTCTGCCTGGCCTTGATAAAACTTGTTCTGAATGAATGGCTTACTTGCAAGTGTGTTTGTAGCCTCTTTTTCAAGCAGGAAATGGAGCTATCTTTGATAGGACTTCAGAATGCCGGAAAGACTTCACTTGTAAATGTTGTTGCAGTAAGTAAATCATATTGCCCACATATTAGTTTTGTTTTCTTTTTTTGCCTCTTTGGGTTGACACACTTAAATCTGGCTTCTTGATCTTGATCTTGATCCTAGACTGGTGGGTATAGTGAAGACATGATCCCTACGGTGAGTAATCTTTTGGACAGGGTTACCCAATTTAAATTTTAGTAGATAATTTCCTTTATTTTCTTGCTCAAGTAGAATTTATGTATATGGTTTCTTTCCAGGTAGGTTTCAATATGAGGAAGGTAACGAAAGGGAATGTGACCATAAAGTTGTGGGATCTTGGAGGTCAACCTAGGTTTCGCAGTATGTGGGAGCGATACTGCCGTGCAGTTTCTGCTATTGTGTATGGACTAATTCCCATTATAATTAACTCAGTTTGAATAGAATGGTGGATGTTTGTTAATTGTTTTTGAGGTTTCAAGGGATACCTTGCTAGTGGAGCTTCCTCTTACTATGATTTATGTTTGGATTGGATATTTATGCATGGTTTCTTGCACAGTTGTCCATCACATCTCATGCAAAAACATTTGCTAGATCATGTATATTAGTAATTCCTGCTACGCTGTTAAGCTTTTATTCACATTCATCTTAAGAGCTTTGCTTTATTCATAGTGGAGAAAGTACTATATTAAAGAGTCGGAGGTAGTCTATCAGCTCTGCTTTACTTGTACCGAAATGGATATTGAACCAAACCCTCTAAAGTTAAAATTCCTTGTTGCTAGAATCTGGCAAGATATATGAATTGGAACTAGATAATATGGCCGAAACTTCATTAATGGGTATTATTTATTACATACAACCGTGTGTGCTTCCATGATTTACAAGAATAAATGCGTGCATCCATTGTTACCTAGCAGTGTAGATTTAAAGAGTCTGGAGATTCCAAAAGTTAAGAGTAAAGCGGAAATTATAACTATTTAAAGTTCATAGATGATCTCTTCTTTGTTATTAGTGATCATTTGAAGCAGGGATGGAGCTAGGGGGGCCATGGCCACCCCAACCCCCTCAAATTCAGCACACACTCACCACTTATCCCTTTAGGTCAAAAAGGTAGTTTTTTCAAAGATTCCTTTGTATCTTCTGCATTTTGGCTCCCCCCAAGGTGTGGTTTTATGAAACTGCGCCCCCCCCTCTTTATATAGAATCCTAGCTTCATGCCTGATTTGAAGGTTCTCAAAGTTTAGTGAACATACACATAGTATGTGCATTTCAATACTCATACATATGAATGTATGGATCTGATTCGCCTAGTTATAACCTTCTGTTTTTCTCTTTTGGCTTGGAGTAAATTGCTACATCTGATTGAAATGGTCCTGAGTGACCGTATCTTCTTTACTTCTAAGTTCGTTATATTAGGCTATCCTTGTCAACTCCTGTATCCACATTGTCTGTGCATTGCTGTATGTATATCTATGCAGAAAGCTATGGTTATTGACCTGATGAAAAATTTAGTCCTCATGTAATAATCAATGACCAGGATGATAGACAGTTGTCACACAAATTCCTCAAGTTGAGTTCTTACTTTTTTGGATGCAAAACTTTCCATGAATCACCTTTGCGTCTCAAAATTGTTGTCTAGGAGATAAGTGTCTTCCCCAGTCTGAGTTCAAGATTAAGAGGTTGAGATGGAACAAGTGCATTACAAGGAAGAGTTTCTGGTCTTTCTGCCATCTATGCTTTGCTGACACTTGTTGGCCACAATGTTTCTTGAAGAGTACAATGGTATCCGTGACTCTACTGGTGAAATTTAAATTCAATCCGTGACAAACCTTGTTTCCTAATAAATTCATGGTCAAATATGTATATTTGGATGCTGTGTTGATTTAGTAAATAATAGTTCAGTGGCATCAATACTCGATTATGATTTAACAATATGTGTGACCTGATCCTTTCTGCAGTTATGTTGTTGATGCAGCTGATCCTGACAACGTGAGTATCTCAAAAAGCGAGCTTCATGATTTGCTGAGCAAACCCTCACTGAGTGGTATCCCATTGCTAGTGCTAGGGAACAAGATCGACAAGCCAGGAGCTCTGTCTAAACAGGCTTTGACTGATCAAATGTAAGACACGTTTTCACTTTTGTAACTGGAACTTTCTCAAGCTACATTCCAAAATACACCCAGTTTGGTGAATGTCGAAGACGATTTTCTTTTGGGGGTTAAGGAACAAAAAGGAACTGTTGTTTTGATACTGAGAATGTCGTTTTGGTTTGCAGGGATCTGAAGTCACTTACAAGCAGAGACAGAGAAGTTTGCTGCTTCATGATCTCATGCAAGAACTCAACAAACATTGATTCAGTTATTGATTGGCTTGTAAAGCATTCCAAATCAAAAAACTGAGCAGTTTTTGTTTCCCCTGTTATAGTTTGGGTTTGTGTGATGTAATTTCTCTTTGGTGGTGGGGTTGTCTAACTTGGTTGCTGATTGTTTTGTTGCGTTCTTTTCTTCCAGATGCTAAGCCTAAGGTACTGTATATTTTTTTTTTTATCTAATTGAGGAGTTTGGGGTTGTTTGATCTCTTTATCCAACTGTCAACTCTCGTTATATTGGGTGGGAAGTGTTTTGAAAGAATGAGGTCCAACAAGTAGCTCAAGTGCCGTCTGCATGGTCGTGATCCTTCTTCCTCCCGACTAGATTTTCTTTTTGTTAATGAACGGCTCGCCTTTGCGTGGCTATGTGTATATGTTTCGGACGGAGCTCTCTCGGCCCATCTTGCTTAACGGCCCATTCTACCCGCATAAATCAATTAGATAAGGCCCATATAACGGCCCATTACTCGGAAATAGTAATGCCCCCTTGGGTTAATAAAATCATTCAGATTTGCTTATCTAAAAGCTAGCGATGTAATAGCAGTTCAACAGACAACTTTGCATCGGATGAACTCAGAAGACAACAATATCTACGATACTACCATTTCGATACTGCTCGTTAATACGTTATCTTCTCAGTCCCTACGGCCACTTCCACCATGGAAGCAGTGCAAGGTGCCCCTCCACTTTCCCCTCCCGTGTTCGAACCAGACACCGAGAAAATCAAACGGAAGCTTATACGGAAGGGCGTCCACCCAACCCCCAAAGTTATCCACGTCCTCAGCAAGAAACAAATCCAGAAACACAACCGCAAACTGAATCGCCTTGCCCAACAGTCTCAGACCCCTTCTCTTTCCGAGTCCGAGAAACAAGCCCTCGATGAGGAGTCCCAGTACCAAATCCTCAAGCTCGAGTACAAGGAGTTCAACAAAGCGGTAAATGCAGAGACGGGTGAGAAGGCCCGCGCTTTGATGGTGGGGAAGCCATGGGAAAGACTGGAGAGGGCTGGTTTTAGAGAGATTGCGAGTGAAAGTGGGGAGTACAGCGGAGAGAAGCTCAAGAGGGAGAAACTTAGGGAGCTGAGGGACTTGTTTGAGCAGCGAAAGCGAGATGCTTTGCAGTGGGTTTTGGATGAGGATGTGCTCGTAAAAGAAGAATGGTTGGATGGTGAAAAGAACGTGTGGGAACCTTCGAGACGGCGGCGCAGCGAGGCCGAGGTGGTTCGCTTTCTCGTTGATAGGTTTGTCTCTTGGCATGGTTGAACTGGGGTATATGAGTATTAAAGTTCTATTACTTCTGTTTTGGAATTGCCCTGGTGTGGCGCGTTCCTTGTCGTGACATTATGTCATTTGGGCTTTTTGTTGGAGCCGATTTTATTTATTTCATTGCAAATGAGTAATTTGTGATGTAGGCTAAGTGCTAGGGAGATTACCACGAAGGACTGGAAGTTTTCAAGAATGATGAAACAGTCAGGATTGCAGTTCACTGAGTCTCAGTTGCTTAAGATTGTTGGAGGGCTTGGGGATAACGCACAGTGGAAGCAAGCGTTATCTGTTGTGGAATGGGCTTACACTGATAAGGAACGCAGACATTGTAAGAGCAGGTATTTTTTTTGTTGGGTTTTAAGGCATTCGTGTATGAAGAACTGGAATTTTTAGTTTTGTCAATTTTTGGAGGAAAATTTGGCTGAGGTAGCAAGATTTCCACCTATAAAAAATTTGATTCTCTTTCTAGGTTTGTTTACACGAAACTCTTGGCAGTTCTTGGGAAGGCACGGAGGCCCCAGGAAGCTCTTCGCATTTTCAATCTGATGCGTGTAATAATCAACCAACTTTGTTGGTTTTAGACATTGAGGTTTCTTTTGATGTTATTGGATAGATTCTTACCATTTTGGTTCTCCAGGGAGATTGCCATTTATATCCTGATATGGCTGCATATCACAGCATTGCTGTTACACTCGGTCAAGCTGGTCTTGTGAAAGAACTGATAAGCATTATTGAGTGCATGAGGCAGAAACCTTCGAAAAGAATAAAAAATGCACGTAGGAACTGGGACCCGGCCCTTGAACCTGATCTTGTTGTATATAATGCGGTAAGAGGGCATAACTATGAAGCTGACTTATAATTCCTGGTAAGCATTGATATGCATAATGATTGCATAACTTGATGTCTTTTGAATTGGTTGCTAGGTCTTGAATGCTTGTGTTTCGTCGCGACAGTGGAAGGGCGTATCTTGGGTATTTGAGCAGTTGAGAATGAATGGTCTGAAACCTAACGGAGCTACCTATGGACTTGCGATGGAGGTAATTAAGAACCATGGCATCAATTGGTGTGGAATATTTCAAGCATGGTCTTTGTTGGTTTGGAACTAAAGTTACTAGAGGAGTACATTTTGGTTCTAGAGGCAGAAAGCATAAGTAGAATAAGAATTTTGTCTTATGTTTGAAATTTTTTGTCCTATCATATTTTGGCAGATCAGGAGTGAGCAAGTCAGTATTGTACCCCTTACCTATTGGTTCAATAAGTGTTGTCATGATTGATCGGATAGGTATAAAAATTGATTTGCAACATAAAAATGCTATTGCAGACAACGTCAGAGGGATGTAAAAATCTATCGATATAGGAGGATTTGGTGTTTTCTTTCTTCCATAAACACAATAAAGCTGGTCCAAAATTACATTTGAATCTGTTGGACGCTGCTTTTACCTTGTAGTCGAATGTTGGTCAGTCTTCTGAGTCATCTGAATTTGGAGAAGTACTTCCACATGCCAGATGTTTGTTCTCAAATTATGTATGGATTCAAGTCTTACAGAGGTGCTTGTTGACAGGTAATGTTGCGATCTGGAAAGTATGACTTTGTCCATGACTACTTCGGGAAGATGAAGAGAAGTGGGGAAGCTTCAAAAGCTCTTACTTACAAAGGTGGTTTTAGCTGCCCCTTTCCTTCAATTGGTTTTGGTGTTTGGTGTCTCACGTCTTTGCTATCTGACTTCCAGTTCTTGTTAGAGCTTTTTGGGAGGAAGGTAGAGTTGATGAAGCTATCAAAGCAGTCAGGGATATGGAACAAAGGGGAGTGGTTGGAGCAGCTAGTGTATATTATGAGCTGGCTTGCTGCCTTTGCAACAATGGGAGGTGGCAAGATGCTATTTTAGAGGTAATTTAGTATCAGTAGGCTGTGTATGTTGTTTGACAGGACTTACTCTGCTCTGTTCTAATCACGTCTTATTTGTCTATAGACATAATTCATTTGGCGATAATTTTGCATATTCTTTGCTAGCGTTCCATTTTCGTATTCGATTTCTTCAACCATGAATTGGCAGGTTACATTTTTGTAAGATAAGGGAGAGTAAGTGTATTTATTCAGGCTGTGTTCTTCTACTTTTGCCATGTTTATATACTTTGTTAAAGTTGGTTTATTGCAATAATGTTTTCCTAGTATTGTGTTATGTATGTATTAAGCCATTTGATTCTTAGTTTTCCGGTTGTCTCACCTGACCCATCTATGTCAGTAACTCCTACTAAGCGATATGCTTACTTCATTTGCAGCTGCTGTTAATTGTGTAGCAATTCTGATCCTTGCATGTTCCTTTGTACTTGTGAAGTTGTGGCACTTATGTTGTTACTGCCTTTCATCAGGTTTTTGCCCCTTTTCCTATAGCATCAAAAGCCAACACCATGGGGTAGTTTTAACAAATGAGCAGGGGAGACTACCCTCTTATATTCATTGGATGCACAAATTGAAATAATTTTCGTATTTCCTTTTGAACTTCTGGTGAAATCAGGAAAAGTGATAAATTTTCATGGTATTCATCCTTTTTCAAACTACTTGAAAGCTTCAGAATTTTCGCTAGTCAAGAGGATAATTTTTCACATTATACGGGGGAGTAGAAAATGCTACTTGAACGTTCTTAACTACTTTCTTTGTTGGTGGCGTGGGATATGGAACTGTATAGACCAATGCATGTAAAATATCTTTCAAATGATTCTTCTTCTTTAAAGATGATTGAAATCACTACTTATCAAAAAAAAAAAAAAAAAAAGATGATTGAAAGCACTCGTGTTTGATAGGTGATGGATTGTGATTTCTTATTTATGCAGAATCTGTAGGAAATGAGAATAAAATGTTACGTACTTTTCAAAAGCCAGAATTCTTTTCATCTCTTAGTACTGTCAAAGGGTATTCTCTTGTATTGCAATGCAGCAGGAAGTTCACTTTTTTGCGAAAAATGCATGCAGGTTGATAAGATGAAGAAATTATCTCATACTAAACCTTTGGAGGTTACCGTTACCGGCTTAATAATGTCTTCCATGGATGGCGGGCATATTGCTGATTGCATATCTATCTTTGAATACATGAAATCCCATTGTATGCCTAATATAGGGACCATAAACATGATGCTGAAAGTTTACGCCCGGAATGATATGTTTTCTAAAGCCAAAGAGTTGTTTGAACATGTGAGGAGAGTTAAACCTGATTCTTGCACTTCGCTAAATGGTGGTGGTACTGCACCTATCCCAGATGCATACACTTATAGCTCAATGCTTGAGGCATCTGCTAGGGCACTGCAATGGGAATACTTTGAGTATGTGTATCGGGAGATGGCTCTCTCTGGATACCAGCTGGATCAAAGTAAACATGCATTACTACTTGTGGAAGCATCAAGAGCTGGGAAGGCATGTCATCTGTCTCTAATATTGGCATTCTTATTTTCTTTCATCCTGCTTATATTTATAGATGATGTTTATCCACTTGACCTTGTTAAATTTGTTGGACCTTTTAGTTTTTCGAATTGATACTCAAATAACCTAGACAATGTCATTCTACAGAAACTAAGAGACCGGATTTTGCCATATGAGCTCGTATATGGGTGGGTAATTATCTAACTTAGTGTCTATCTTTTTAAATGCAGTGGTGCCTACTTGAGCATGCATTTGACACTATTTTGGAAGCTGGAGAAATTCCTCATCCTTCGTTCTTCATGGAGATGGTAGTTCAAGCCACAGCTCAACACGGATTTGAGAGAGCTGTGACATTGGTCAATACCATTGCTTATGCCCCATTTCAAGTAGGTGAGAGACAGTGGATAGACCTTTTCAAAAATAATGGAGACAGGATCAGTAAGGATAGTTTAGTGAAACTGTTGGACGCTCTTGGTAATTGTGAGGTAGCATCAGAGGCCTCTGTCTCAAACTTGTTAAGATGTTTGCACTCTATCTGTAGTTCTGGCACATTGAGAACCATCTCAACTTCCAGTGCATTGGCAAATGAGACCTCACAGAAATCATCCGTGGAAGGTTGTGACAAGGGTTTTAATCGTTATATTGGAGGAAAGACGCCAAGCTATTCTGGAATCATCATGGATGAAAATCTCAAAGCTGGTGATCGCCCCGTTGTTAAAGATGGTTATTTCGCGCCAGATATAGTAGCTATGAATAATGCTAACACCAACAGAGGGGTTGATGCTGATTCAGAGACGATATTGTGTCCACAGAATCAAGGTTGTGGCATGGATCAAGAAACATGCGATCTCGCCATTGGGAAGGTTTTTGCTGATGATGTAGCATCTGCCATTGATCCTTTTGCTGACAAGCTCGCAACTTTTATGTTAAACGGAAACACAAATGATCTGGATGAGGCGGGACTTGAAACACTGATGAACAGGGTTGATTCTTGCAACTCTGATCTTCCAACAGCAGATGAAATTCTGGAATCGTGGAAGGAAAGTAGGAAGAAGGATGGGATATTATTCCCTTTTCAACTTGGCAGGAAATGACTGCAAGTTTCATTGTAGCACAGCTCTTTATTGGAGTTACTGTAACGTTGTACAGAGGTGAAATTCAGTTGATTTTATGTTAATGGGTTTGTATACCTTTGTGAAGGACAATTTTGAAGCCATCGACTATGGTGATGGCTGCTTGCCAGTTTTGTGGCCTGTAAAAATATTGGAAACCTGATATCTTAATTTACTTTTCCAGAAAGAAATAATTCATGTACTTGTAGCTATCATTCTAATGGAAGCTGTGTCTATAACCCAAAATTAAGAAAAGAGTAAAAGGTGCAAATTTCATGCTATTGAGTTTTGTGAGTACTTCAAACCTATGAGAATTTTGTAGAACGGGCAACTTATTCCGTAAAACTGGGAGAATTATAAAGTATTGAGGGTTAGAAATTTGCCAAGGATGACTTGATGAAATGGCATGAGCAAGATTAATACCATTTTCTAATATTTTAACGTACAAGGAATGCCTTAAGAAAGTTTATTTCACTCTCCATAAAAAATGAGGAAGAAATACAAAAGGGTGTTTGTTTGCCAAAATTTGAAGAATATTCTCAAAATTTTGAAAATCTTTACTTTATTGAGATTTATTGGGGTTTGTGAAAGGTGAAGTGTGTATGTGTAAAAGTTAAAAATTTTGAAATTGTTTATTTTGCTGGAAATTTCTATGCTCCAAAATGTTGGGGAAACAAACGGTACCAAAATAACATGAAACACCTTCACCCGGACGACGTCGTTGGTAAGTTTATCTTTGTTGACTTTTCAATTCCTAAATTGCCCTCAACTCCTCATTTGCTTCATATGCTCCTTTAGACCTCGACAAGAACCTCTGTCTAAACCCCAAACTCCAAAGCGAGCTAAATTCTTATTCACTCAAAAATGGCCTCTACGACGACGAAAATCCCTTACAGGTCCTTAAGCAGGCTCTTCACCCTCACTCCGAAGCCACTATCCCGCACTCTCTGCACGGCCACCGAGACTCGGGAGCAGAAGCTCGAGCGAATCGCCGACGAGCTCTTGGACTTCAATAAGCTCGAACGCTACGACTACGCGATCCTCTCGAGGCTCAGGATGGGCCTCAACAAGTACGGAGCGGCACTATCCGGTCTCGGGCAATCATCTGCATCCGCCGGATCCATGGCCGGCGAGGCCGGAGAGGCCAAAGCCGCGGAGAAGACGGCGTTCGACATCAAGCTCGAGAAGTTCGACGCGGCCTCCAAGATTAAGATAATCAAGGAGGTGAGGTCGTTCACTGATTTGGGTCTGAAGGAGGCCAAGGAATTGGTGGAGAAAGCGCCCGTGGTGTTGAAGAAGGGACTCACCAAGGAGGTGGCTGATTCCCTTGTTGCCAAGTTCAAGGATTTGGGTGCTACTGTGGTATTGGAATGACATTTTTTTTCACTTTTGGGTTTTTTTTTTCTTTTTAAATGTAGAATAACGGTTGTTTAGATCAACAGGAAATGAGAAATTTGTTTATTGACAATGGGTTCCTGCTACTGGGGCTGGCAAAGCCTAATTCCAGGTTTTTTTGTATGATCCCAGGTTGAATGAGAATGATTTTCTTCCAGTTTACGTTCTTGTCCTGGTATTGGATGTTTTGTTTATTTGAAAATTTGTCTATGTTATTGGGGCTGGAAAGGCCGACGGATGACTTAGTGTGATCTCAGTTTTGATGAAACGATGGCTGCTCAAACTTGTGTTCATTAGCCTAAGCATAGCACATATACGATCTGCTTTGGCATATTACGAGGTTGTCTTGTACAGACCTAAATGCCAGGTTGATGTATTGGTGACCTTTAGAGATTTAAATTTTCATGCGTAATCATTGCCGTAATTTATGTTCACAATGGTTTGTCTACGCCGTTGCTAGGGTAGGAGATGGTGGTGTTGAGGCAGTTAGTTCTTTGTCACAGGAAATCTTTAGCTGCTTTTTGTGTTTGTAAATTTACTGCTAGTCTGCTACCTTCTTCAGAGCTCACTGAGAATGGATTTTGGTGCCACACCAACATATTATCAAGGCAGAACTTGGATAAAGGTTACTTCTTTTTCCCTCCATTTGATATATTAACCGCAAATACGGTTTTTCTTTCCTTGCTCTACCTTTCTTTTTTTCGGTTATTGAAAGAAGACTAACAGACAATATGGTGAAAGAACTACAGATAAGGGTAAGAAAAAAAATATTTTGCTTCCTCAAAAAATAAAAGAGTGATTCTTCCACTGTACACAATACATGCTACAGGTTGGTTATGCAGTATGTGTTTTTGTTTCAAGATGAATGATACTGACGAACTTTTAAGCTCATGTGGACTAGTGATTATATTACAGCACTGTCGTAGGGGATTAGGAAGGCTGTGGAGTTTAACCGTTTGTCATTGGAATGAAAAAAGGGTTTGTATGAGTAAGCAATCTGTGTGCAAGCTGAAATCTCTGGTGTGCTGCACGATTGATGTGGCCTGCAGCTAGATCTGAGGACCTGGCAGACAGCTATTTGGTTGATTTCAAAACTTGTAAATTTCTCTGTTCAGAGAGCTGGGAAGGGATCAGAAGAAAATTGCCTTCTGTTTACAGGTTAAAGATAATAGGGTGTAACAAAACTTATCCTAAATATTCTTTCAGTTGGCTTCTTGATAGAAATAGACTCTACATGAGATGGACTGTTAGGCAACTTTTGCAGAGCCAAGCTTGAGGAAAAACCACATTTGTATTGAATGCTCTGTTTCTAAGCTAAGTATTAAGATTAGTTTCTGAAAATGTTTGATCAGAGGAGATGGAGAGGAATGAGCTCAACCGGGAATAGATTGTATGGAGGAATGGATAAGAGCTTCAAGGTAAGTCCCTGCAGATAGGCCTGGGCTGCCTCTATCTCCTCCTGTCAGTTAAAAATAAATGCTCGAGTTCACAAGGCAGTGAAAAAGGTGAAAGAATATTTGGTTCGATCCATCGTGGCTGCTGCAAGAGTCCAACTTGCTGCAGTGAAGAAGGTACCAACTGTCTCGAGTTTGTTCAGTTTGCAATGCCTGATTAAACATTTCCTGCTATTTCTGCTGGTTGAATGGCATTTGTTATTCGTCAAGAGAAGAAACTGAAGACTGAAAAAAGAAGGGGGAATTGAAATTGAAGTTTTCTTCTATCCCCCTAGTCCCTGGCTCCGGTGGCGGAAGAAATAGGAAAGCAATACAAGCTTAGGCTGTTTGCGAGGTGGAGGCTAGAGTGGCATCTCGGACTCCACCACCAGGGTCATTAACAATTTAACAGCAAAGCATCAATCCACAGCCTTGTTGACCCAGACGTCAACTTACAGTCAAATAAGGATCGTTCAATTTAATTTTCAACCAAAATGAAAAGGGAATATTTCGACTTAAATCTTAGAAGATGCATTATGCAAGCATGTGTAACCCAATACCCTGTGTGTAAGGAAACTGACCCTAACATTATATGGCATGCAATAGCGCGGCCAAATTATCAAAAGAAATCGGAGGGAAGAGAGAGTGAAGCGGAAATGGCAATTGCGACTTTTAAAGAGTGAATTTATCTGAACAATAGTTGCGCACGTATGATAAAACGTTGCGAGGTCTTCTTGTTGGGCTAGAGTTTATTGGAGCATACTGTCCACAATCCCCAGTAGGTGAATGCACAAAACGTGAATGCAAGTATGAGCGTGCATAGACGCACACTAGTTCATAAACAAAAGGCCTCATCTGATAAGCCATAAATGAACACATGAGCGTGCATTGAAAGTGTTTTTTCATTTACTCTTCCATTGGCTGAATGACCGTCACACGGGCAGCTGAATTACATATCTAACCGGATCTTAAGTCCCTATATGTGTTTCTTTCAGTAGTCTTTTACTCTTCATCGTTTAGTTCCAAAAATGGAAAAATCTATAAGCTCGTTCCTAACAAAATGATCCCCCACAACCCCCCCGCCCCCATAAAAGAAAAAAAAAAAAAAAAAAAAAAATCCTCTCAAAGCAACTCCAATTTCCCAGATTTACAAGCCTAGGCATATGTACAGTTATAGACATATTGGCTGAACCCAGAGCTTGACCACTGTGATGCTGAGCTGAATGCATAGTTCACGATCAATGAAATGAATGGGTACATGTGAAGCCACATTATCTGCAAAATTTGCAGACAACAAGGATTAACAGCCATAAAGGAAGCTAACAGCACTTAATCGTAATAAAAAATAAGAGTATTGCAGCAGCAGATACACGATTACAGAAATAAGCTTCTAGTCAACAAGAAACCCTCTACGATATAAGGACAACTTCCAGGTAACAGGGATTTCTGAGTTGTTTATGTGAGGTTAACTTGATTTTGAGTTTTATCAGAATTCAAGATTAGGTACAGACAAAAAATCTAAATTTCCCAAGCTTCGCTTTTTGACAGGATGCAATGCAGCACCATAAACATAGTATCCCTTGACTCCAGATTCAGGGCAGTTTGTTAAAGGGAAAACATATTTTAAAAAATTGGCAGAGAGAACACTTTACCATGCACGAAGCGTCCCACATTTTAACGCCTTCATTGCTGCTTTGGCAAAAACTTGTGCTGCTTCAGCTTCAGCTTCTGCTGCCTCTGCCTCCCTTGCTGCCTTTTCAGCCTCAGCAATAGCAGCTTCTGCCTCTGCAACTGCTCGTGCAGCAGCTGCAGCAGCCTCTTGTGCAGTCATGCCTTTCATCTTTGACAGCTCTGCTTCAACTTGGGCCTTAGTAAGAATGTTGATCTCTCTCTTTTCTGCCTTTGAAGAATCCTTCTGCCTTTCCAAGGAAGAGCTTCTTCTTTTTTCAGAAGATGCCAAATTTGATGCTACCTTGTACTTATGTTTTATCTGTGTTTCAACCACAATAAATCGTACACAGTCAGATAAATCTCCATGCTTTCCAAACTTCTTACTCAGATAGCAGTTGACACCCCATCACAGAATCTCCCTATGTGCTCACGTCACACTAACTAACTTCCAAGTCATTAGCTAAGGAGAAAAATGTGTTATAACTATAGCACTGTGTCATATGATGAGATTTATCTTGGTATGGCCTTCTAACAGGATAAGTATCAAGCTTAAACAATATGACCATTGCAAGAATGAATGTCTCACTCCACTAGCTTCTTTGGCTCATAAAGTGTTATTATCATTGTTACACCAATACTTGACAGATTGTGTACCTTAATCAATCTTCCATTTGCAGCCATATGCTTCAACTTCGTGGACAATAATTTTTTGAGGTTTGGTGGTGCCCAGAATCGCTCCTACAGGATAATAATAACAATAATCATAGTAACATACAGAGTACTTCCAAACACAACCACTGCCAATGTTTCTAGACTTCCTGAGTTGTAGCATAAACTGGGTCACCAAAAGTTAGGTGTCTTTCTCTGATGCTTTCTGAGAAAACTGTGAAAAAATCACAAGAAATTTGATTTGAGATTTTTGAATAGTGGCAGACCCGTTATACATGTCCTGAAAATTAGTGGTATAACCAACTTGAAAGGATACCAGCTAGTAGTGATTGAGAAGAAAATGCTTTATATAACTGAAGCCTCGGATCTTATGTAAGTTGAGCATACAGTTATAGTTCGCTGATATCATACAAGAAATTAGGAAATTGCTATGGAAATAGCAGCAGTAGTGATGCCTAAGTGTTGGTTTCTGCAGCAATTTCATAAACTGACAAACAAGTGGAAATACCTCTATGTACAAAGCAATTGCAGCCCTGTCAGAACCCCTTGGCTCTTTCAAATTGGTGATAGCCTCCAATATAAGCTTATCCAACCTACAACCATGCAAAGGAATTTCCAACAGAAGAAATCAATGATGTCAAGAAAAACAGGATAACATGGTTCCCATTACAAGATTCTTATGAGGCACGACAACTGGAGAACTCCGCCTCGTCTCTGGAGGCTTTTTTTTTTTTTTTTAATCCCCTCTGTTTTGTTCCTCCCTTTCTTTTCCCAAATATGGACGGAAGGTTTGCAAGTTACAAAAAAAGCCACCGTCTTTAGACATCAAAAATACATAGTATTGTTCTGAAGCTGAGTTTGAAGAACAATAGCTGACAGAATCGAACCTATCACTTTTCCAAGCCTAAGACCCACCAAGTGGAGGTTCTAATTCATCTCCCAGCACATACGCTAGTGTGTGATGTATATGCATGTGGTAAAAAACATACTATCCAATACTTTATTCCTACCAACTGGATGTATTATCGAAATACCACATTCTATCATCACCGGGTTACACTATAGGAAGAACCTATGCCAAAAACATACAGATTGGCATGATGTAAAGCAATATGATATATGGATAATTCTTAGTAATGGTAACATCATAATCCTCTGAGTGAGAATAAACTACCAGATGAACTCTAGGTCAGATAATTTAAGAGTGATAAGTAAATGTCACCATCAGAAGCATACAACTTTTACATAGATAACAGGTCCAGTATCATTTAATTACAAGAGGAGTAACCTTGCAAACGGTTCCTTTGAATCAGCAGTCTGCAATGTTCCTCTAGAAGTTCCAAGAGGCTTAGCATCAACAACTTCTGCATCACTCTGGGGTGCGGTGGCCAAAGCCAATGGGTTGTCATCGTGTTTGGGGGTTGGTAGATCCCTTTTAAGGGCAAGTTTGGCCTTCTGCCTGGACCCCCATATTGCCGTCACGTTTATATTTCTCCATTTATCCTGCACAGAATATATGATACTCAAAACTAAACACTATTTAACAGATAACATGAGATCAACAACAGAGTTAGGAAATATTAACCTAGTTTGACAGATACAACAAATAGAAGCACTGTCAATCAGATCAAATTCTAGACCTTCAAAGCTGAAAGAGTAATTAAACTTTCTTCAATAACACTTGTGGATACATTCCGAAGGTCTAAAACACATACCTTGAGATCCACATTCGAACGTAGATGTAAGATGCCACTGAACTCTGGGTCTGTTAATATCGTGCGCCATTTGCCTGCCCCGTGTTTAATGACTCCGGCTTTAAGGGCTGCTTCTTCTTCTGCCGTCCACTTTTGCTTAGGAGCACCCATCAACGAACACCAAAGCCCCTCTTGAACGAAATCAATTCAGTTGATCCTGCCGCCTATCAGGACCCTTATACTGATTTTAGAAAAGCAGAAACATAACTCAAATTAACTGAACGTACAATGGAGAATTATACATACCCAACAAAGAAAACTTGACAGAACATTCAGTTTTTGAGTTCTAGATATCAAACTTCAAAAACCACAATCACACGGAAATGAATGATGATGCACATGCTTTGAAACATCCAATAGAAGCCCAAAAATTAGCACCTTTATCTCATCCTCTTCTCCTATACATACCGTGTGGTGTGGCTAATATCATCAGTACGGAAAAATTCCATGACCAAGAAGTTTGTTGTATTGCTAGAGATATGTCAAACCCAACGCGAATACAGAGCCAATTTACAAAACCGTTAAAGAATCATATACAACAAGTCGCAATTAAATCCAAAAAGCCACCGTATACACGTGCTCCTACAGAAAAACTGATGCATTCCTTTTTCAGTTGAGGAATTATAGCCCGCAAATATAAACTTATTCCAACTGCAACTATCAGTTTTTAACGCTAATCAGCTAAGATTGTGACTCAATTGTGCATGTTCATATTTACACAACAATGAAATACAGATCCCGCTGCATAAAAACGGAAACAACAGAACAAAGCACAAAGATTCATTCATTTTATGAAAAGGAATATAAGCCTGACTTGATTATCGAAAGAAATAAACCTCAAAAGCAGCGAAAAACACTAACAATGTAATCCAATTTTACCTCTGAGTTTCAGCTTTAGAACAAATGTACGAGGAGAAACGGAGAAGACGACGCGCAGGCGAAGGTGTAGCGGATCAAAGAAATTAGTACCGAGGGAGGTGGGTTCACGTGGTAATCATTCTGGACTCTGTGCCGAATTTTGTTCGCGATTTTTTTGTTATTAACATTGACGAGAGAGAGAAATGAGGACTGAGACCTGGAGACACACTATTGACAAGGGAGTGAAAATTATGGACATTGTTTCCTTATATCTTGTCCGAGAAATACAACTAGTTATGGTGCTCTTTAGAAACCTACTACCCTCGAGCTCTATTCTCCCAAATTAGAAAAGGGGTCTAGAGGTTTTCAAAATTAAACTTTATCCCACTTGTCTAGAATAATTTACATCAGTGCCGCTGAATTTAATTATGGAACAGTTTTGTTTGTTTGTATGTTTGTTTATTAACCCCTAAGTTAAGAACGTATAAAATAAATTATTACATCTCAAGTTTTAACAAACTTATTTGTCAAATAAAATTTAGAAAGTTATAAAGTTGGTCAAACATTTACATGCACTTTAAAGTTAAAACAACACAAAATCATTATTTGTTTTTTTTCGTAGCACACAAAATCATTTTGTTGAATACAATTATTCTAATTCATGTTTGCTCTTTTATTCCCATTGGTAATATAATTATATTCCCGGTCCCGAGCCGATATTATTGAAAAATGAGGGTCGAGGCAAATTTTCATATATCAAGAACTAAAAGGGGGTGAGACAGTAAATTTACCCCAATACGCATACGGAGCTAAAACGGTGTGAGTTCCCATCGGAAGTCATTTGGATATTCGATGGCGAGCTCTGTTCAACGCGTCGCGGGCCACGCTCGTGCTCTGAGAGTCAATTTAGTCCCGTGGACCAGACCGTTCTCGGCCGATGCATTGGTCGAGGTCCAGCCCGGTGAGATCGGGATCGTATCCGGAATCCCCGAAGAGCACCTTCGCCGTCGGGTACAAACTGCCCATACCTTCTTTTCCATAAAATTATTCTTTCAGTTCTTTTTACCGATTTTCCAAATGGGGTACATTCTTTCAGTTTTTTTCCCATTTCAACATGGATTACTGCTTCTTGATAACAGTTGGAGTTTTATGAATTTGTCAAGCTGCCGCATTTTCTGTAGCTCTAAAATACCGAAGGTTTGAGCTTGGCGTTCTGTTTGTTAATTCTTTTGGAATTAAGGGAACTCGAAAAAATTATATATATGTAGGTCTGGGCAAGAGCATTCGTGCTCACACGTAGAAACGTAGTTCAACACTGATAGGCACACTTTTTTCCCCAGCAAGAACCGAAAATTGTTTGCTATTGCCTGGCCAAATTTGTGCTAGCAGTAGATTGGTAAGTACCAATTTCTGGGTCTTCAGAATGAGTTCTAATCACCTGGCCAAATATGAGCCACCCTTTGACAAATTGAGGAATATCTAGTATGTTATTCATCTTTCCCATCATGTAAGTCGGTATCATGAGCCACCCTTTGACATTGAGGACATATGGCAAGCTGTTTGTCGAAGGGAACTCAAGGCAAGTTGAGGCCCAAATCTGGTGCTTTCTATTGCTGGATTTGCACATTCATTTTGGTTTTAAAACTTTTTTGCTTTGTCTGATAATGTATTCTCTTTACAAATTTCTGTCATAAGCACTTCTTCTCACTTCATTTTTTGACGTGCATTGTAGGTTGTCATTTATTCGCCTTCTAGAACTGCAACTCAACAAGGATCGGGAAAAGTTGGGGGTTGGAAGATCAATTTTGTGTCAACACAGAAGTAAGTTCTTTATTCTGTTTAATTGCTCTTAGGAGAGGCTTTTACTTGTCACCATTTTACTCAGGAAATATGAAGTCTCTTATGCTTCAAGGATTCTATGAGGTAGGAATATTATTCAATATGGCTATTTAATGAATGCCATCTTCTGCACTAGGTTTTCATCTGGGCAACCTGATGATCTCTTAGACACGAGATGTTCTAAATCTGACCTTTTTGCTGTATAAAAATGTTAAGTCTACTTCTGTTAGTTAGTATCAATGATTATTATGAATCCTGCAAATACTTCTTGAATTCTGCAAATGCTTCTCAACTTATTCTCGATTCATGAATTACTGAGAGACTATTAGTAGAACCATGTGAACTAAAATGCCTTACTTTTACTTGCAAATTTCTTTCTTGATTGTGGGGCAAAGAGGAGTGCACATTCATTTACCCACTTGAGCAACTGGCTGTCAAAATGTTAATGGCAACACCTGTTACGAGCTTCCCTCCCCAAAATGGACTATCAGGATAATGCAATCAAGTTCTTAATATGGAATCTCTTATTCAATGACTTGAGCAACAATTTATCATCCTTATTACATATTTAATTTTTTCTCCTCATGAACTAAAATGTTTGTAGGTGGGAAAATCCATTGATGGGCTGGACTTCCACAGGGGACCCATATGCCAATGTTGGTGATGCTGGGCTGGGTTTTGACAGTGAAGAAGCTGCAAAGGCATTTGCCGAAAGGCATGGTTGGGACTATGTGGTGCGTGTTGTTTCATTAAAAAGTTGCTACCGCAAGTTGTTTCTTTGTCCTTGACTTGAGATGTTTTCAAAGCGTATTATTTATAGGTTCACTCTCATACTTTTGTTGCAAGTATATGCTTAGAATAATTTGGTCTTGTCCTGTCTTGTTTCCCCATGTGTTTTGAGTCCACACAAGTTAACATCTGTGAGCTTGTGAGAGTCATGGTAAACGAATGGGAGATGGACATGAAACACAAGTTACACTTCTGCCTTTTGTTGCACCCTTGAATTGTTGAGCTGTGAAACCTATCCATCTGCATATGTTGTACGATGCAATTTTCTTGTCTTCTTCCTATGCATATATTGTGGGACCTATGTTCCATTACCTTTTTCATTTTTGTAACAGTGAGTTCTGATTCTTTGTTTTTCAGTTTAATTTTCTAGGTCGTAGTAGGCTTGGTTTCTGCTGTTGTTATTTTCTTTGATAATGTTTAATTGATTAGGTGAGAAATCCTGTTTATACTTCACTAAGGAATGAGGTTTTTTTTTACCTTGACTTTTACATCCCATTTATCCTATTGACAGTGGTTCTTTCATCTGCAGGTTAAGAAGCACCACACGCCATTATTGAAGGTTTGAGAGTCTCTTGCCTTTCTTCTGACACTTTTAGCTATTCCCATGAACTATAGCAGAATCTGTATCTTCAGGGTTCGGGTTTGACTGGGTTTTCACAGTTGATGTTGCTTGATTTCACATTCAATAATGCTTTTGGCTGACTTTAAGAACAGAGAATGTTCTTGAAGTTTTGTGAAATTCTGATGATTAGGTTATTGCTTCATCACTGGTTACAAAGCTTGGAGTTGCTGTTCAAGAGTATTACAGAACAGTAACTGGCATACTTCTTCAAAATATTTAGCTACCATTGGCGGCCATTTATTCTCAACTAAGACTTCACTGAAATAGATGAACTAGCATTCCAATTCTTTCTTCCAGTTCATGGGTTTGGTACTGTATGTTTTCCTAGCTCAGAAACGATCTTCTGATGGCTTGAATGGTGTTACCTGTGGTATAATCCAAAGATGTTTATCTAGTCTAAGAGGAATGCCTCTTTCTAACCTCATTTGTTTCCTTATTTGGTTCCTTAGCTTTTTGAGCTCTTCTTGTCGCTTTTTCTCAGTTTCTGGGGTATTGTTGCTTTTATCAAGCATTGCATACCCTGTATATGTCTTTGATGTTGAAAGCCCGGACTCCTGCTTCCAACATTCTTTTTCCTTTTTTCTATTAGAGATATCCTTGTGATATAGGGTTGAAATAGTTGTCCAATGTTAGTTGAGGTCAGAACTTAAAAGACACTTCCGTTGGTTGATGTTGTTTTCAAGACTTAAAAGATAACACAGGCCATATAAGTTCATGGATTTAGATGTTTCTGAGTCATGTGTGCATTGTTATGTAGAAACAGAGCACAAAGTATCCATTTCAACTCTAGTAATGCAGAACATTTTTCTGTTCTGGTTGCAGGTGAAGGCATATGCAGACAATTTCAGGTGGAAAGGCCCTCCCAAAACTGAAGATTGATTTATTTCGCACGATCTTTTTGTGTGGTCGTAAGAGTCAACAAGCCTTGCACTTTTCTTTCTAGCGCATTTTCCTGTGAAAGTCACTTGTCCCAGTGGATTCCTGAGATTTAATAAATGGGAGTTAAGGAGTATACTCGTGGAAAATAACAGCATAACTTGCATTCCCGGTACAATTGATTCATTGATGAATCCTGTACTCTGCCTCATTTCTTTATCCCGAAAGGGAGTCATGCACCGATTATTGCCTATTGCCCTGAGCATCGCAGTGATTCACAGCCGTACCCAGGAGAAAATGGCCCATGCTCTGCTTTATGACGCTCTCTCCGTATTGGAGAAGCGTATGCCATTAATATTTTTAAATTGGCTCACCTTTGATGATCGTATTGCACACAAACCATATATCATTCAGTCGTTGAGACCGATACATTCGCTCAGAATAGTCTAATTCATCAGATAAGTATAAATGTATGGAACCATGGACTTCACAAGAACAGCGGCAGCTTTTCTGAGTTGGAGTTGCAACTTCTAGTCGAGAAGCAACAGCCACGAACCTGATACCAACTCTTGCCGGTTGTGATGAAACTAACCAAAACACTGGAATTGAGGTCCAAAATAGTGTGCAGATCGTGAGTAATCATAATTCAAGCATTCTTAGATTTGCATGTTTTTTGACGGTTTAGTAGCCTTAAAGAAGCACGAAAGTAATAGAATATTACATGAAATACTCCACTTTTCAACAAAACATTAAAAAAAAATGGTGAAAGCAATAATTACAATTCCATAGCACTCAGAACTTCAAATTTCCAATGCACTTATCCTAATATTATGTCCAAAGCTACAATTTTTCAAAGAAGCCTTCACAGAATGCAGAAAATACAACAAAGCTCACAACTCAAAATCCGAGGCAGCAAATGTGGGAAAAAAAAAAAAAAAAAAAAAACATCCGCAGTATACTCTCTGTTTCTGATCTATAAAAAATAATTTTCCAAGCTGTAGAATTACAACTTCAAATGACTTGACTATCAACAGCAATTCCACTCGTATCAGGTAGCAGCTTCTTCATATAATACTTGGAATTGCGGGAAAGATTGATCTTTTTTCTCTTCTTCTCAGGTATTGATTCAATTGAACATTCAAAGAAACCACGCCTCACAAACCTGTGAAACAAACAGTGGATATTTCATTTCCAAATAAGTAAGCATTTTCTATTCATAGATGGTTCACATGACCTCTTCCTATTATATTTTTCTTCGCAATGAGAAGCTCAATTCTATGCAAAACAATGGAGTTGTGACATTCCAGAACCAAAGCTCTCTCATCAAATTAATACTTAACAGATTATAGCAAAGACAGGAAGTAACCCTTCCTACGGACATCCTATCAATCACCTTAAATGAAAGCTCAGCAGCAGAAAAGAAAGACAGCTTTCCCCAGAATTAGGATCATAGCATAGCAACAAATTGAGGAAGTTCTAATAGTTTCTGTAATATCCTTTTCATTTTGAAAAGGAAGAAAAAAAAAAGGAATCTATATGGTAGAAGACAACCAGCAAATAACTTTCAGTTTACAATACACATTTTATCCAATCCATTGCAACTTGACATAATCGGCATCTGTCCATGGATTTATTTCAGGCACTAGGAGGTTGCAAACTTACCAATCAGCAGTCTGTGTTGTAAGCAGGAAAAGCATCTCCAGTCCTATGGAGGACGCCTTCTTCTCAATGTAATCTGCAGGTATTTGCTCCAGTTGTGAAGTTGCAGATAAAAAGCGTCACGAGCAGTAATTGGTAATTATAATAGGGACAGAGAGAAAGAGAAAAAAAAAAAAGAACCCAGAACAACTACCCCAACCACCATCAACCTTGAGTCAGCGGATATCATGTTATCATTTTCCCCAGCTTAAAATATTGTTCACATAGATCTAACTTGATTTTTTCTAATTTTCGTTCAACTTGATGTAATGACAGTATTGTGCCCGGACCATCATATTAACTGAAGTGCAAATAAGAAACGAAGTATGGAATTTACAGGATATTCTCTATTGTGAGATCTGATTTTAGCTTCTAAAAGAAGTTAACTAGTGCACCCATGACATGAAAATGAGCAGAAGCACTTGATGTGAAAATTTAATTTCCTTTTTCTCCCCTTATATACGTCCATCAACAACCACACTGGTTTGGACTTTGACGCACCTCATGTTCATAAAACGTAGAACTTCCAAAATGTTTCTGAAAATAATGATTTTAAGCTATTTTGTTACCCCTAAATCAATTTCTACCAGAATAAGGGACTCATGTATTACAATACAGCATACATCCCAGATTTGCAGATGTCCTGTAACAAGAGGTACATAAAATCATACCGAGTAATTTGTATCCCTGTCCTAGCCCACGGCAATCAGGAGAAACGGCAATAGCTGCCACCTCTCCACACCTCTCCTCGAAGAAAGGAAAAAGAGCAGCACAAGCAATTATTTCACCATCTCTTTCCATAACGATAAATGACTCCAATTCTTCAAGAAGCTATTAGCACAAAACAATTGGACCACATGAATAATATCTTCAGATTAAGTGAAACTCCTGCCAAATATGGGGCCTGTTTTCCAGCTTTGCCGTGGATGACCCCAATGTCGAAAAGCTACTCAGACTTGTTGATTGAAACTATGAAAGAGAAAAGGTGCAAACCTCTTGATCAGTCCGGCAAACAAGTATGCCAGATTCTTCCAAAGGTTGCATGATTTGTCTTATACTATTGAGATCTTCAAGCCTAGCCATGCGGGTTCCTTCATAAAGGTCACTAACGAATCAAATGAACCAAGTTAGTGAGTGGGAACAAGAACAGCCTAATGAAATACGAAATTACAAGCATGTAACTAGAAAAGTCAGTGGCATATATTTAGCAGCAGATTCCTTACCATCTGGAGTACAACTTCTGAAAAAGGGTTAAAAAAAAAACCTATCTCCCAGAGCTACTCCAATTAGTAGTGTAAATTGTGTTGCAACTAGGCTACAATCTCCTTACTTTTCAAAATCATTTTGCACATTGGCATTTGAATGGGAATAATGTCAATGATACTAAAACTGCTTCATGATTAATGTCCCCATGAGCTGTCCTCAGAGTGGAAAAAAAATGTCATTATAAAGCTTCATGGACTGACATGCCAGATAAGGATAAGCTATCAAAAAGCTACAGAAAGGGGATGAGAGGTCATTTTCAAGATAAGCTCTGAACATAAAGGAAAGTCAACTGAATAAGTACAGAACAAGGGCTTAACGAGAAGGCTGGTCATAAGACCAATGGTTATAAAACGAGATAGGAATTAAAACCATAACAATATGACGTGGTGACTCATAATAATGCCATCAAAAGTCCACCAAGATGCAACCCAACCGATTCAAAACATCTTGAGAAATAAACAGAGCACCTTGGAATACAGAAGGATATACATACAGCCATGAAGCCTATAATAAGGAGCACCCATTTTGTAGCTGAAGATTGCCACATAAATAATCCACAAGGGACATTGAGACGCAGTTCAAAATTAAATTTTACAGAAGATGGAGTCAATACCTAGCCACCATAGTCCCCTTCCCATCTCTTGTAGTCAATTCCAAGGATAAAACTCCATCTATAGTGCCATCTAACAAATGAACTCTTTTCACACCTGCCTGACAATAAAGCAGAAAATCGTGTTGGCAGGGCTTGAGACCAACATATAAAGCAGTTAGAACTTCCAAGAATTTCATGAACCATTTTCCAGAGAAACTGGACATCATGCAAACATAAGCATTAAAATTTTATGAACGCAACCTTTTAGTATGAATCAACTATCCAGATAGTGGTATAAGTATTAGTAACAGAAATAGGTGCCATAATAAAAAAACAACAAAAATACCACCTGTTCTGACTTATATATGGTAAGAAATGTACCACCTGCTTATATCCATGATAGTGAAGGTGCTTAGCATCTTCTCAAATAAATTATTTATTACTAAGATATGTACACTCAGAAAGCAACATTCCAAAAAGGAATGTTGTAGATTTATAATCACTCCTAGTACATCATCAATACTCAGCCACAAGAAGCTCATAGCCAACCAGGGTTAACACTGATCCATTGATCTGAGAATGAAGAAGATAAGAAAGTTCTCAACAAGAAAGGAGCCTCAAGTAAATTTGGAGGCAAGGCAAGTTCTCCATCTTTAGATTCTTTAGTAAATTATAATGCAGGGACTCCAATATCAGGTTCTATAAGTGAATTTTGTTATTCTTTTCTGACCACAATGATTTGGCCTTTCCGAAAATCTCAGTGACATAAACAAACACGCTTTAAGCAAATAAGTAAAACCTCATGGTAGAGATGTTCAAGAAGTTACACATAGTCTCCATGTATCAGCGTTGTACAGCAAAAAGATCAATTTCAATAAGTATCGCCCCAGAAAATCAACTACAAGTTGACAATGAAGTTGGATAAAACTGGTAGCTTTCAATTAAAAATAGAGTTTACCTATTGTCCATCAAATTCCATGGGGCAAAAAAAAAGATGAAATAAAAGGGCATCACTATTTAGGAAAGACCCTCATAACTGATATTTTTTATTTTCATAAGCCATCTCCAGTGATGTTAATGCAAGAAAATGAGTTTTACCATTGGCTTACCCCACAAACAAAAGCTGCAGCAGCCAATTCTGAGAGGTAACCGCTCAATCGACCTCGCCAATCGTGACTTCCTATTGCAAAACACTGTTCTCCAGCCCCCAGTCCATTCCCATTGTCAAAACCAACACCATTCCGAAAGGTTATATTACGCCTTCTACCAGAAAACTTCCCATTTTGGGGTGAATGGAAAGCCCCATTCGGACCATCATGTTTAGGAGAAGTGAGATCCTCTTCACCAACAGCTTTGACACAGTTGAATGCTATCTCATTTTGTTTAGCTCTCTCACGAATCAGCATGTCTGCTTCTTGAAGCGTCAGGAAGCTAATCAGATGCCCATTCTCATCCAGAATTTGACCATCTATGATACAAATAAGCTTGTCTGCTCCAATAGCTAGTGCGCAGGCTGTTGCAACTTCATACGTGCTGGAATTTATAAAAACCATAAGGCATTGGAAACCACAAAACAAGCTTTAAGCAATACCGGGCAAAGTTTTACTATGTTTTTCCGCCACGGTGGGGGATGGGGCAGTTGGGTTGGATACATAAGACGATGCTCATTAAAATGAGGCTCAGGCATATTCTACAACTCTCACTACCAAAAGAAACAAAGATACAGACAATCGGATAAGACCAAGAACAGCCAAAGATAACTACCAAAAATAGCATACTTGCAATTTAAAAGTTCTCCAGAGCTGGAATGCCCTATGTTGTTTTGTATAACTATACAACCAGAATCAAGCCTTTTACACATGCTCGAAGCATCGACTCTCTTAACTTCACCTGTTGCCCCATAATCAATGCCCCTGATGACTCCTTTCCTCTGCAAATGAAGATAGCAAGGGTCGGACTAACGAGAATACAGTAGCAGCGACAGAAAATTCAGAACCATATTCTCTAACAACGGATAAGAAGTAGTGGTTCTCTGAAGAGCTTGAATGAAAAAAAACCATTCTTACCCTAGCTCCAATATAGCAATTACAGTCAACAGTGACATTGACTGCATGCCAACGACTGCCATCGCCATGTCGATGGACATTGCTTATGGAGGGGCCAGCAGAAAGTTTTGCCGCTAGCATGGAACGAACCTCCTCTGCCGCATGAATTGCTGCCGTTAGAGCTTCAGCGTCAGTTATCCTGTACTCACCAACAAACGTAGGCTTGCTTCCTGCAAGAAGTACACACCTGGTCAACCGCTCTCTAAACATTTCACATAAGGAGTTGGGAGTGAACAAACAAAAAGAAGCAGGTAATGTACGCTTTATTAAAATAAACTAGCATTGCCGGAAAAATAACAAATTGGAAGACAGAACGATATCAGTCATTGTGAAAAAATTGACTCCTAAGGCTCAAAATTTTGACATGCATACTAAGATGCATAAAGGCTCAAAGGCAACAAGGTCTCTCCTGACCTCTCTGCTCCAAAAGCTGGTTAATCCGCAAATAGGTCTCTAAAACAATCACAAACCTTATCCCCAGATGATGAAGATAAGCAATATCCTGCATTTATACCGCAAAAATGTGAACGAAACAAAGCGAGCTCACAAACCAAACAGATACTAAAAACAATCATAGTTACATAAAGAAAACAAAGGACATGCCTTAAGAATGGAATCCAAGAAAGGGCTGCAGAGAATTTTGCCGGAAATTATCACAACAAAAGTACAGCCCTTATTGGGGCAGAGGTACGAACACGTTTCACGAAACCACCTCACCCTCCGCTGGTCCTCCATCGAAATAGTGCTCTCGAGCACATTCCCGCCGTCACCTTCCAGGTTGCTAAAACTCGCCGAAATTCCATTCTTGCCCTTAACCACCGTCGACGGCGGCCACGAAAGTTTGGCTCTTTCAGTCCCGAACTGGAAACGGTGGTGAGGCCAGCAAAGCATGCTTTTTTGGTTGGGTAAATCCCATCTGAGGTTTTGGATAGGATTGCAGTAGAAGCACCGAATCGAAGCTGCCATGGGTACGGAGATTCCAATTTGATACCCAAAGAGAATATGTTGAGAAAGAGCTAGTGAGAGAGAATGCCCGGGCACGTCCGAGGGAACTGGTGACGATGGTGGTGCTGGGACCCAGAGCGGTCCCAGTCAAAGGATTGGTCGCGACCGCCGACCGCCGACCGCCACACCTTTTTGCGGGTTTCAGTTTGACCGGTCTAGCATTCTTCTAGTGTCTGAGAGGGTCTAGTTCTGGGCCAGCGACAAATAACACGTGGCCCAGATCAGTTTTTGGGCTCGTCATTACCCGTCTTAAGCCTCGGCCTGGCTTCAGCCCATTTGGGCCTCAAATAGTTTTCTTTTGTAATGTTGTGCTGTACTATGCTGCAACGATGGCTCGTACCTCAGGCTTAGGAGTTGTGGGTGAGGCTCAAAGCCTCAATATGTAGCATCCATGAAAAGTCATTTGCCCCAAATAAGTGGGGTTTGAAGTATGGTTGTTCAGATTTGGGCTGAGATCGACTGGTTCGACTCAAATTACTCAACGCCGACTGGAGTCGGGCAGTTTTCGAGTAGCCCTCGGCCCCAAAATTTTAGATTCGAATCGGCCCCCTTGGTTTCATTCCCCAGATGAGGTCCGAAAACTATCGAAACCGACTGAAAATTGAATACGGTCGGTCCGGTCAATTTTGTGCTTGAGAAAAAGATTATTAGAAATCTAGAAAAGTTTCGGACTAAGCCTCCACAGGATGGCAAACTTGATGCACCAATACGTCAAGGACAGAGATATATGCAATGTTCTTTCTCGTCCTGAATATTACTACAATATTTTCCCGACTGCAATACAGCGAGTTTAATTGACTCCCCCGGCAACAGTGATTCTACTTATATCAGGTACCAGCTTCTTACTATAGTACTTGGATTTGCGGGACAGATTGATCTTTTTTCTCTTCTTCTCTGGAATTGATTCAATTGAACATTCCGAGAAACCACGCCTTACAAACCTGTCAAACAAGATGTCGATATTGATTTTTTTGTTTCAAAAGTTAGCATTTTACCCTACTCACCATGCCATCATATAAAAATAATGACGATAAAATGAGTACTAAACACAATTATGTCTGGGTGGTAGTTAGGACATCTGTGATCTGAATGAAAAGCACAATTCTATGCTAAAGAATGGCATTGACACAGTCCGTATCCACAGTTTCCCCAACAAAGAATCCTCAAAAGATCGTATCGAAAGACAGGAGGTAACTTCCGTCGAAACCCATATTTGTTACATAAAATAGAAAATCGAGCAGCAGAAAACGAAGGACAGAGCTTTTCCTAGAATTTGATCCTACATCATCTCATAGCAACAAGTCTAAGGAAGTTCTAACAGTCTAATTGATAATCACTATGTGGGTAGACGACAATAGGTCTAAAAGAACAGTAACCAAAATAGTGCCACAGTATTATCAACCAGCAAGATATTGTGAGTTTGTATATTTGCCAAACGTTTGTGGAGTTTATTTTAAGCAGTAAGACATTGGAGACATACCAATCTGTAGTTCGCGTCGTTAGCAGGAAAAGCGTCTCCAGTCCAAGGGAGGATGCCTTCTTCTCAATGTAATCTGTAGATATTTGCTACCACGGAGAAATGTGATAACTGAGAAGTTCATATTCTCACGTTTCCATCTTGCAATGGCATGATCAAGTACAGAAACAAAGACCGTAATAGATACTATATTCTCTACTTGGGGGAGATTTTGACTCATACCGAGTAATTTGTCCCCCTGTCCTTGTCCACGGCAATCAGGAGAAACTGCAAAAGCAGCAACCTCTCCACATTTCTCCTCGAAGAAAGGAAAAAGAGCAGCACAAGCAATTATCTGACCTTCTCTTTCCACAACAACAAACGAATCCAATGCTTGAAGAAGCTATTAACACAAAATATGTGGAACAAGTGAATGACATTACCAGTTCAAGCGAATGTTGTTCCAAACAAGGGGGCAAAAGGCTATTGAGACCTGTTGCTAAAAACAAAAAGGGCAAGATTGCAAACCTCTTGATCGGTCCGGCGAATGAGTATGCCAGATTCTTCCAAAGGTTTCATGATTTGTCTTATACCAGAGAGATCTTTGTCGCTAGCCATCCGGGTTCCCTCATAAAGGTCACTATTAGAGTTCCATGCACAAGGTAGTGGAATGGAATGAATAACAGCTTAATGAAGAATAAGTCAACATTACGATTGCTTCATTCTAACTGCGAAATCACTTGCATATATTTTAGCAGCAGAATCATATCCTCCGGAGTACAATAATGTCTGGAAAACGGCATCATTTCCAGATAAATACAGTTTTAAAACGACCCATCAATACTATTCCAAGTATTAGTGTAAATTGTGTCCTGTATAGACCACATCTTCGCAATCTCTCAAACTTGTTCCACTCATTGGGACTTGAATAGCAATATTGACGACGACACTAAAACTGCTTCACAAGCTCTACTCAGAAAACCTCTACCTCACAGTTCTACATTTAAGGGACTTTCTCTACAACAAGTTTTTTTTTTTTTAACCAACACTGGTAAAAATATGCTAGCCAGGATCCTTGATTGTTAAAACGAAATTAACTACCTTTAAGATGCGAACTTGGCACAAAGGAAAAAGGAATAGAAGACAAGCAGTAATGTCTGCAAGAAATGAAACCCACAAGGGCCTCGGACACGATCCTAAATATTTCTCAGACAAGGGAATGGAAGCTAGTAATGCTCATGAAGCAACATAGGCAATGTCAAAATCACACTGGTGACCTTTAAAACACAATTCAGAAGTCCACAAGCATGCCAACCAATTCAGAAAATCTTCAGAACAGAAAAAAGGATCAGGGTGTCTGTGCACGCATGCAAGCACGTGTGTGTGAGTGAGTGTTTTTAAGTAGTCGTGTTGCCTACCAATAAGGAGCATAATGAGTACCCCGTAAGGAGCATAAGATGTACGATATCAAGTTTTCCGGAAGCTGATAGCCATACCTAGCCACCATGGTCCCCGTTCCATCTCTTGTAAACAATTCCAATAATAAAACCGCATCTATAGTGCCATCTACCAAATGAACTCTCTTAACACCTGCCTGATAACATTGCAGATCATCCTTTTATCAGGGTGCTTAATACCCGAGTATAAAGAAGAAACTTAAGTATTGGGACACATCATGTGAAGAGGCTTTTCAGGACCAGAGAATTTTGATTCACTCCAGCGCTAAATGGATCTATCATGGACTTACCCCGCAAACAAAAGCTGCAGCAGCCAATTCTGAGAGGTAACCATTGGATCGGCCTCTCCGGTCGTGGCCCCCAATAGCGAAACTTTGCTCACCAGTCCCAAGTCCATTCCCATTGGCAAAACCAACACCATTCTGAAAGGTTACATTATGCCTTTTTCCTGCAATCTTCACATTCTGGGGAAAATGGACAGCCCCATTAGGGCCATTATGTCCAGGAGAAGTGAGATAGTCTGCACCAATGGCTTTCACACTGTTGGAGTCTATCTCATTTGGTTTCGCCCGTTTAGTTACCAACATGTCTGCTTCTTGAAGAGACAAGAAGCGAATAAGTTGCCCATTCTCATCCCGAATTTGACCGTCTATTATGCAAATAAGCTTGTCTGCTTTAAGAGCTACTGCGCAAGCTGTTGCAACTTCATATGTGCTGAAAAATTATAAAAGCATAGATCAGGTTTTAAGCATTTTTTGAAGTTCAAAGTTTATATCTTTCTTGTGTTGGAGTGGAGGGGGGTTGCACTAGAGTGACGATATTACATATTCAGCAAACGATCAGAAAGACCAGTCGATAACCAATGATAACCATCAAAAGGGCTATAGCATACTTGCAATTTAATACTTCTCCAGAGCTGGAATGGCCCAAGTTGGTTAATATAACTATACAACCATCATCAAGCCTTTCGCGCATACGAGAAACATCGACTTTCTTAACTTCACCAGTTGCCCCATAATCGACACCTTCGACGACTCCTTTTCTCTGCAAAATTATAATGACAGGCCTCAGACTCGCAAGACTAAAGTAACAACGACAGCAAACTCACAAACCAAATAAAGAAGCTCAGAACTCCACCAATTCTTTTAACCCAGATCGGAATTGGGAGGAATTCTACGGAAAGATTTAATAACTCTTACCCTAGCTCCAAGATAGTTACCACCGTCAACACTAACACTGACTTCATGCCGACGGCTGCCATCACCATGTCGACGAACATTGCATATGCAGGGGCCAGGAGAAAGTTTTGCCTCTAGCATCATACGAATTCCCCCTGCAGCTTCCATTGCTGCTATTAGAGCTTCAGAGTCGGTTATCCTGAATTCACCGACAAACTTAGGCTTGCTTCCTGCAAGAAGTGCACACCTGGTCAATCGTTATCTAAGCATTTCACATAACTGGCAAAGAAAAACATAGACAAACAAACATCAGAAGCTGCAATACAAGGTTAAATTATTTAGGTGAAACTTTTGTCTCTAAGCAAAAGCTACAAGGTCTTCACTTGGGGAAAAAATACAAACAAAAAGCTACAAGATCTTCACTGACCTCTCTGCTCCAAAAGCTTGTTAATCTGCACATTGGTCTCTGGAACGATCACAAATCTTATGCCCAGATGATGAAGAAAAGCAATATCCTGTATACGGATATATTTATGCCATAAGAATGTGAACCAAAATGCAGCCGACTGTCTTAGTGGAAAACTGGAAAGGGTAAGATATTTAGGCACCTATTGCACACAAACATCCGCTCTCTTTTTAGTTTTAGAACCTAATCACATAGATGCTGCTGTAAAATCCAATTGCCGTAGTCTTATCTAATTGCAATTCTCAAAAGACTCAAAAACTTTGAACTCCTTTACTGAAGAAACAGAGGGCGTGCCTTGAGAATGGACTCCAAGAGAGGACTAGCAACATATGACAGGAAATAACCACGACGAAGGTACAGCCCTTTGGACGCACATGTATGACCATTCCTCGGAAAAACAGAGTGTCCTCTGCTGGGGCTCGACTGACTTGTTGCTCTCTTCCACACTTCCAACCTCAACCTCCAGCGAAATTACCATGACTGTGCAAGGACCCGAAAGTTTTATGGAAGAAAATCAAAGAAAGGAAAGACAAAACCCTCTCTTTTTGGCCTCCAACTGCCTCAGGTAACGTTTAATTTCGTTTTTTTGGCCTTATCTCAACTATTCATTGTTTACAGATTAGGAGTCTCATGAGCTCGTCAAACGCTGAATTGCTGATGAGCAAAAGCAGAGTACACTCATTTCTGATTTTTTTTTTACACGAGGCGTGACAACTCTTGGTGAGATGTTCTAATTGTTAAAGAGTTCCGTCGTAAACACTGGTAAGCTGAGCATCGAGTGCTTTGTTCTGCGTCGGGGTTCCTTTGCGGGCTGACCGGTGACGATGATGGCAATGGCCAAGGGACAAACAAGAAAAAAAAAAAAAGAGAGCCGCCGCCGCCACTAACTGGGCTTGAGTTCTGAGTCTCTCTCTCTCTAGGATTCTTGTCCCTTAAAAAGTTAAAATGGTCCAGTTCAGGGCAGCAGCAGAGAAGACACGGCCCAAACAAGTTTTGGTTTGAAGGAGGGACGACAACATCCAAAATACGGCCCAGACCAGTTTCTCCCGTGTTAAAGGCTCTGCTTCATTTAACCCTTAAAAGAAGCCTCTACTCCAGCGACAACTAAAACACGGCTCAGATCCAACAGATTGTTCTAACAGTGTTCTGCTCATACCAATATATTAATGAATGTTATTAATAGTCCAGATATAATTAATTAATACATTTATTATGCAGTTAAAAAAAAATAAAATAAAAAAAAGCCATTAATATATTGTTCAATACAATTTAATGCGCGAGTTCAACTAAAAGAACAATAAAATTCCGACTAGGATCTGAAGCATATCAAGGGAAATCCGGCTGATATAATTGTAGACAACTTTATGTCAGAAGCTCTAAAGATTTTCCTGGCACCTGTTTTAATATATATGCAAAAACGGAAATATTTCTTGCAAATTGGTACACCTTATATACCCCTTTACCTGAAAAAGCATCCTAACCCACTAAAAAGACTCCCAATGTCAATTCATTACATTGAAGTTGAAGATAGAACATATTGATCACTCCAATTTCGATTAGATAATAAATAAATCAAGAAAATCATGCCCACTTGCGCATGCAACAGGTTTAATTAGCTCCTGGATGGTAGAAATTTGTTTTCTCAATTACTGTTTTACTGATTTAATATCATTTTACAAACTTCACCAACTTTTTTATAAATTTTAATAATTTTCATATATATATATTTTGACAAATTTCAACTACTTTTTCCCCTGTACTAAGAGAATCTACGTTATTTTCAATGAAACAATTTTTATCCATATCCAAAAAAACAATTTCCGTCCTTCCAAACACTGTCGAAGTAAAATCAGCTTAGAAATTATCGAACTGGTCTGTTTTAGGGATCAACAACAACGCAAACAGAGAACTACTAGAGCCAAGTGGAGATCTAAAACTTAGAAATAGAGTCAGAAAAGAGAAAGAAAGTACCTTGAGTACAGAGTCCAATGAAGGAGTGGCGATAAGCTCCCCGGATATGACCACAACAAAGGTACTGCCTCCATGCAAATGAATATATGGCTGAGCTTCACGGAGGGCCTCCACAAACCTCTTGTCCTTCTCCGATATGTCACATGCTTCACCACCATGTTTCAATTCACCCTCGCACCCGTACCCTTTTACCATCAGACTTCTCAATTTCCTATTTCCCATTCCCAACCTCAGACAAGCTGTAGAAAGCCTTTCAGTTCTCACTCTGTGCGAAAGCAAGGTTAGTCCGTGGTCTTGCAGGCAAGTCCATGGCCTTGACTTTGAAGTAGTAGCCATGCTTTGTATGTATATGGAAGCTAATAGCTAGTTTAGGAAGCCTCTTAAAAGAAGTATGGTATTTATATAGTTACAGCTGAGGATGAAACGCGGCAAAACGATGGAGTAAAGAGACGATAAGGGAAAGGAGGCTAAAGACGGAACAAAACAAACGACTTGGGGGACCCGGATCATTTGTTACTGTATATCACGAGTCTGCTGACGATGAACCGTAGATGGTGAGATAAGGTACGAGTTACAGTCAGCTGTGTCCTCCTGTGTCTTTGTTTTTTACTTTTATCCTTCTTGGCTGACGAGGAATAAGGTAGATTTCAGTCCCGGTTCGGACCCAATCAAGCTATAGAGGTACCGGCAGAGATATAAACAGCCTTTCTTGCATCCTAGAGGCCCCAAATACTATAGTATTGACTGACTATTGAGCGATCTTATCTTTCAAAGTGCCTTCAAAGTAGTTGTTGAAGCCATCCAGCACCTCAGCTCGTAAGTACCATGCCGCATTGGTACATTGCGTAGCATTATTCTTGGCATCCAAGTGCTTGTTTGTAGCTTTTGTTTATGGATGCGTAAATAAATGCCTAAAAAATTAGAGGTTAATGAGAGACTAGAATAGAACAATCTGGTCAAACAGATGCTAACCCAGATTATCTCTGCCCCTGTTCTCATTTCCTTTATCCCTTGAGTTTTCTTGAGCTTAAAAGTAAATCACGCTGACAAAATCTTACATATACATGCATTCATGCATACATAAATATCTATATACGTGTGTGTCTGTGTATATATACACTGAACTATCTGTATGTATACGTACATTTGAGAGTGTAGCCAAGGACCCGTGGTCCATGTAGCAACAGAGAATAAACAAACATACATAGTTTTTACGGAGAGGAGAGAGTCAGTGGTGAACCCACACATCTATCAAAAGGGCCTAAGGGGCCTATCCTTTGACAGGGAAGTGCTCACTTAAATCTCTACAAACCGCAGAACCCTTGCCGATGTGGGACTCCAAGGCCGAAGGCCGATTTTTTATTTTTCTAAGCAAAGGGGAACAGGGGAAGGGAGACCACAGAGCAAGCACAGGGAGATACGGAAAGGAGAGAGCCAACAGGAAACTCACACATCTATCAAAAGGGCCTATCCTTTGACAGGGGAGTGCTCACTTAAATCTCTACAAACCGCAAAGTCTCTTACCGATGTGGAACTCCAATGTCCGACATGTATCTGATAGTGTGAGATGTGGGACATCTGCATGATTTACATTCCTAGTGCTGTGTATTGGCTCTTCATTATGGGAAAATTCATGTTGCAAGGTAGGTATGCAATGGTAAATATAGTACAGTGATCTCAAGAACAGTGGAGACAAATGATTTCATCCAGAAGGGCGTCGGACTTGAAGGCTAAGGTCAAAACAATTCTTCCCATTGGACCACTTGCAGATGGGATTGGTACAGCCTACAGCCAATAGAAGCAAAAGTTTAATAGGGACAAGATTGCGCGTTCCCCTGTTCCCAACCCCCTAAAAAATCTGATATGCGATGAATATTAAGTGGAATTGTTCACCATCATTGAGGTAGAAAGAATTATGCTCAGTTAGATTACAAGATTCCAGTGGCATATAGGTATGTGGTTCTTGTCTAAATGGCATCTGTACAATGTGTTTGGACAAATCGTGAAGTACTCCACTGTTTGGATGGCTTTCCATGTCAAACAAATTCTCTAGCTATATTTTCATGTACGTTTTCCTTCAATAATTAAGATAAGAAATGCATCTTTCTGAATTATTAGGTCTTTATATTCAATTCTGACAAGAAATGCGTGCCTCTTTTTGCATTATTATGGTTGGAAATGTTGTCCCCTGTCGATTCCTTTCGCCCACTTCTTTTCTTTAAAATTTACTTGGCTATTGCACGGCTAGTTTTAGAAAAGAAAACGCGGAGTGCCCGCAGACTACATTGTAGGGTCAATATTGGTCACAAAGCCATCAATCTGCAATGATGCTGATACGAAAGTTCTTTATCAATGTCGATATCAATCAATCTGTAAAGTAATAAAAATAGTGCACTTTCTTTCCTTTCCCTGTTGTCTTTTTTGTCTTCTGCGTTGCCATTTCTTCCTCTTTAATAAGAGCCTCATGAAATGATGGGGCACCACTACGAGGACTTGACAATGTTCACGGCTCATTTTATGGCTCTCAGTAATGAGAAGCAGAAAACTGAAATGGCTTTTAGGCTTGCGTACTGGAAGTTAAAATTGAGCCAAGTAAATATCAGATATTAATTTGAGACAAAATGGCTTCTGCTATACAACAAGCTGCGCCTGCATCCATTTCAGGGACCGTGTTCCATTTTGAACAATCTCTACTAACCAAATGCCTTCATTTGCTACCTATACTACTACCTTACAAGTAAAGCAAACTTGAGGAGCTTATCTGTCGGAATTTCACTTGTGCTTAATTATCTATATTGGACAGGGAAGCTGCCTAAACAGTAGTGCTTTCTGCCCCTCCCTCCTCCCTCTTCTCTTTCTAATCCCTTTATGATTTATCCTCTTCCTTACCAACAAAATGTCCATCCTCTATTTTGGAGAGTATATACTTTATAGCTACGAGATTTTTCCTTTGAGAATCATTCTGGCATATCTCCACAGGTTTTTCTCCCTGTTTTCTTTTTTTATTATTTTCTGAAGCACCATGTTTCAGCACAATGCTTGATTTTGGCAAGTAAAAGGACTGATAGTGAGAGGAATAGGGCAAACAACACCTGCAAGTAATTCTAAATTTCTAATGGTCTCCGTCCAAACAGAGCAATGCAAATTTATGGCTCGATGGATCGGCAATGACATTTAGATTGGTTCAATCAGCATATCGTTTTGCTGCATAAAATCACACTGAACGGCAAATAAAAGACCTACTAATGCTTATTTCAGAAGCAACATTTCCAATAACATTAACAAAAAGATTCAAAAAGTTTATTTAGTAATGCATATTGTTCATTATTTCAATCAAAAATCAACTCGTACATAAGAGAAAGTTATATTCCTAAACATGAATCTACTCTCTACACACATGAAACGATATTACAATCCCTTGAAATAGAGAAATCATAATCCACCGTGGCTGATTCGCTGAAGGTCCTTGTTAGAAGCAAGCATCCAGAAGGCAACAACAGCAGAGTGCCGCTAAACTGAAAAAAGCCAAAACCATGTCAATTTTCTCAATCACCACACTTTCTTTTCATCTTTTCCAATCAAAGCACACCCTTTCAAATGGTTCAGCGTAATTAAAGTGAACCATGCATCAGAACCATACATTTGTTTCCATTTTAGAGTGCAATGTATGCGGCCATAGGGTGCCGAAATTAGGAATTCAAAAGTTAACACACAAAAGAAGAAAAGAACCATCTACAGTACGTGCAAACTTCCATCTTTTTCGCTTCCAAATGTCCCCCGCCGGAGGGTACAGTCGAAGTGAAACCTCCTATAACTAGGAACAAGTGTTACGTCTCCACCCTTTAAGGGGTATTACGAAAGGAACTACAGTCTACGCACCAGCAGAAAAAATGTAGCAGCTGCAGAATGTTAGATGTCGAAAATCATGCACGGAATACATAATACTGGAGTTAACCACTAACTCGATGACACAAGCTTTGTCACCAACATCTAAATTGCAACTGAGTAGAGAATACAACTTCAAAATGTTAAACAACTGCAAAGATGAAAGGGGTCAGGAATCTTCAAATTTTAAATTGTTATAAACGTCGACGATGTCTTCTCAATAAGGCCGTGTCAGACAGAGGTATCTCTCTTCAAAACAGAACTCAAACGCGGTTAAAACTAGAAACCAATCTTTTGCTTGGAAATTCCCAGTAATTTAAAAAACCATAAAGCAGGAGCTATAGCCTATATATACACACCAGTAAAACTATTCCCACTTCTGAGAGAGAGAGGGGGAGACATACCATCCTTCCAGGAAACCGGTTTCTTGCCTAGGAGGCGGGGCATACTGTGGAGCATACTGTTGCGGCGGGTATCCTGGAGGAGGGTAACCTTGGACAGGGTAACCTGGCGGAGGATAAGAATCCTTCGGATACCCTTCAAAAAGAAAGAAAAACATCACTACTCCACAGCCTAGTTTAACAACAACTACTAGTAGTAAAAACTTCAAGAGTCAAAACACTTACCTTGAGGAGGTGGAACACCAATTGGTGTCTGTTGCTGGTTGTAGTAACTCATCACTATATATTTGAGAAGAATTCTCGTCCCCAACAAAAGTTTTCAAACAGAGGAGAACTGAGAGAGTTTGAGGATGCTATTATAAAAGCGGAGGGACAAAGCGGTGAAGGCAGGGTTGGGAACCTAAAAACAAAAATTTTCTCTCATGGCCCAAACCGACTCGCCCTTCAAATGGCGAGGAATGCGGTGCTGTTCTGCTGCTTTATTATTATCCTTTTGCTCTCTTTTTTCTTTCTTTTGACTTTTCTATGCCGGTGCTCTTCTGCTTTAGCAAGAAACAATAAAGTGTTTCCAAGGCCCACCCATTAAGCAATGTTGAAGCGAAGTAGCTAGAAGTTTTTCGACTTTCAACTTTTTCATCCCTGTTTTCATGACAATTTCTTATCGTGTTTCTATGTGGTTAAGCGTTCTGTCATACTTACGAAAAAGGCAAAAACCAAGCCGAGAGAGAGAGAGAGAGAGAGAGAGAAAAAGAAGAAGAGAGAGAACAGCGGACAACCAAGGACACGTATTTGAAGGTCAAAGTTTGGGGAGATTTTACTCGCAGGCTGTTCACTGTCAAACCCATTTCAACTGATGTCTAGCTTGACAACTACCGACCCGAAAGCCTTCAGATTGATTATGAGTTCCTTTCATTAGCAAAGGGCTACGAATCAGATTTGTTACGGGTGAAATAATTTTTTTTTTCTTCAAAACAGGAACTTTATTCATATCAGGAACTAAAAAACAGGAAACACAGAAAAAAAAAAACAAATCAAGAGGGATCAGTCCCTCGTATAGCCACCAAAGTAAATCCGAAAAATGCTTAAAGAAAACGGAAAAATCTCTAAGAGAAATCTTGGAGGCCCCAACAAGTCAAAAGATGCGTAACCGAATTTACACTATGATTAACATGTATGACTCTCCACTCCTGTATATCACTTAAAAGATGATGAATATTAAAAATAACATTGCTGATTCTCCAATACGTTATTAGAATAACACAATTTACAGCCCACACCACTTACCTTGAGGAGGTGGAACACCAATTGGTGGCTGGTGCTGGTAGTAGTAACCCATTAGTGGTTGTTGCTGGTAGTGGTAGCTCAACACTAAATATTTGAGAAGAATTCTTGTCCCCAACAACAGAGGAGAAGAGTGAGAGAGTTTGAGGTAGACCGGGCGAACTAAGGAAAATGATGGAGTCTTGGAGTTGTTGATTGTCTAATTGTAGGCTTTGTTTGTCTGCAATTGTTAATTGTCTAATTGTAGGCTTTGTTTGTCTGCTATTGTGGATTGTCTAATTGTTGATGCTTTGGTTGAGGCAACTATAATCTACGTGAAAGCTACGTGAGGGCCAATGGTCATTTTATCTAATCGCATCTAAGTTCCGGATTCCGGCAACTATAATCTATGTGAAAGAGGCGTGAGTGTAATATGGTCATTTTATCTAACCGCACCTGAGTTTCGGAAACTATAATCTATGTGAAAGAGACGTGAGGGCAATGTGGTCATTTGGTCATACCGCATCTGAGTTTTTTCATTTCCCTCCAAGTCTTTACATGAAAAGAGATACGTGAAAAGAGATGGATATTTCAACTCCACTTGTTTGTGGTCTTCTTTTTTTTTTTTTTTCAAACGTATTCAATACTTGTTAAATATCTGTATTATAATAACAAATAAAAAAAAAAAATTATAAATAATCAATATTATTTTATATTTTATTTTCTACACACATCTCAATAAAGATAATCTACAAATAACACCTTTAAAAATTATCATTACTTTTTTTATACTCATTAATACAACTCAATAACTTTTACCAATAAAACTCCAATATCACTTAAAAAATCTCAAAATACTATAAATTCTAAAAACTCTCCAAAACGAACATGCTCCAAACTAGGAGGGTAGCTAGAGAGCAAAAGGACCGTGTACAAATTTTGTGGGAGATATATTTTGCCACCACTGGCTTCAACGGTTGGATTTTTTTGTTTTGTTAAAATTCAACAGCTGGATATTAATGCTATCTGGATAGTGGATAGGGAAATTTCCATGGCTGGCTCTGCTCTCCATTTTGGGCCCGCCCATGGCCATGGCCCTGGGCTGAAAAACTGAGATGAGAGATTAAGCAATATCAAAGCAAACTAGCTAGAAGTTTCAACTTTCAACTTTTCCAACCCTGTTTTCATGACAATTTCTTAACGTGTTTCTCTGTGGTTAAGCGTTCATGTCATTCTTACGAAAAAGGCCAAAAACCAAGCCGAAATTGGGAGAGAGAGAGAGAAGAAAAAGAAAAAAGAGAGAACAGCGGACAACAAAGGACACGTATTTGAAGGTCAAAGTTTGGGGAGACTTTACTGGCAGGCTCTGTTCACCGTGAAACCTATTCACCTGATGTCTAGCTTGACAACTACAGACCCGAAAGTCTTTAGATTGATTATGAGTTCCTTTCATTAGCAAAGGGCTACGAATCAGATTTGTTACGGGTGAAATAATTAAGCGTACACTGTTCGTGTTGTTTTAATTTGTACTTGCACAGAATTAGATGTATAAAAGTAGAAACAGGCTATGCCAAAATGGGTAGTTAGAATGGCACTCGATGTCCACTGAAGCGTTAACTCATACACAGATTATGGTCAAATAGTTTTACCATGACCAAGGAGTCGGAGAACTGTCTTAGAGCTCAAGGTTTGCTGTGAATCTGTGACGCAGGCAAAAAACCAGAGTTACGTGAGGGAACTTGCGCACATCTCATCATAGACAGGTACAGGCATAAAACTAAAACTTTTTCTAGACACTATTTTGTACCTTGCTCTTAAAACATCAAGCCAACTCGAGAAAAAATCATGATGGTTAATTAATCCCTCTTCCACGAAGGGGCCAGATATAATGGAAGACTACATAATTATATTTCCGGCTAAAGTTACAACATTGTTATGGATCTTTCCTTCCCCCTTTTCTTCTTTTCTGTTTTTCTCCTTCACTTTTTTTTTTTGGTTGGGTGGGAAGGGGAAGGGAGGTGTACGGACCTCGTGTCATTCCAAAACTCAAAAGAGTTGGATTAACTGAAAAATAAGCTCGGCTTTTCTCTCTGCAGTTCATGGCATCTAAGATGCGATGAGTTGCCTTTGCAAAGAACCTGACAGCTTCTTAGGACCAAAGGAGCCACTTACGATGCTGCTCGGCTCTACCTTTGCTGGGATTTACAGTGATTCTTTCTGCATTATCAATAAGCCATTTGCTGAAATCAGGTGAAGAAACAAGTTCTTCCACGGCTTGTTCTGTGGAGTCTCTGGTAAACATTTCCCACTCAGCCTTTGAGAATTTTCTTCTTTCAGGGGTAGCATGGAATGTAGAGGGGTATAACTCTGAATCTGACAGCTGGCAAGGTGATAGCCTAGAAAAACCTGAAAGATCGAGGTGTGGAGAACATGTAGAGTGGGTAAAGGCAGTCACCCTAATATTTCCTACGTACTCATTAGATTCAGCAAACAAGAGATGAAACAAACCTCTATCGGCAGAATCGCATGGAGCCAGGGTGAAACTTTTTGTTCGAGGCTTTATCAACTTGGAGGTATCATCACCCTGGACCTTGTACGTGTACTCATTATGTGAATCTCCCAAAGGTGAAGAACCAGGAATCTGAGATCTTTTGCGGTTCTTTTTTGGAGATTTCACCATATTCCTGTAGGAATATTACACAAATGCAATACATGATAATTTTAGAAATAAAAAGAAATATGGAAGATACATTGCAGATAGTTTAAGACAAGCTGTTCCTTCTTAGTGCTCAAAAGGTTCAAAACACTGCCCAATTATGTTGCATATTTTTTTCAAGGCCGCATTAAGAAATCCTACTCCAGGTTACTAGGAAGCAGAGAATCAGCATGTCTGCACCACTCCCCCCGAAATCAACAATTTTTCTTCGTAATTGCATTTTCTGTATACTTAGAAAAAAAATTGCATTTTCCGTATCATCAAAATTTGAAGACGCCTATTAAACATAACAGTGTTGAAGACCTTATTGGACGAAATGGAAGCAGATCTTGAAATCCTGATGATGGAAGGTAATTGATAAGCTCCAGAATTGTAGAATCATACTTGTACAGTCGGCGAAGGAATCTCAATCTACAGATTCTCCTCAATAATGAAGAGACCATTATTCCAGATATTAAAGCTTCTGCTGCCAAAAGAGGATCTGCAGAACTCTGAAAGAAATGTACTATTCAAAGTTGATACCATTGTAAAGAATGGGAGAACTGATCTGCAACAGATCAGCTCATGCTTTAGAGATATCAATGTCTATTGGTGGAGATGAAGAATTGGATATTTCTGAGATCAATGAAAACAAACCTGAAGAATCATAATGCCAGCCAAAATGCGGATGGACCATGCAACAAAGTATGATGTGCTTATATCAATTGATCCATTTTCTGTCAGGACAAGCTTGCGCACTGCCCAGAAGCCCATCCATGCCCCAGTCAACACAACAAAAGCCAGCAGAAATATTGCCAACTGCAATTCGCAATTTTGATAAACATTTCAATTTCTTAATTCGCTAAGGATTCTCATCAGTTATTGCCGACGGGCATTACATTTTATCAAAACAACATGAATCTAAAGTGCAGGGCTTTCTTTACTAGTTTACATGAAGCAGTCAATATAACAGCCAGTGCCTACTTTAATATAAAAGCCAAGTGCAACAGATAGGAAATTTCACTACACAAACAAAAAAGACCTACAAAAGCATCAACAAAGATAACACCAAAATCATCAACAAAATGAACAGTGCTGTACTTCTATGAAATCAAGAATTCGTGTTTTCATTTTGACACCGAGTATTAGATGCAGACCCAAAGATGACATTTATTGGTTTCAACAGATAAAGCTTTATAAATTGAAACGGCGGAAAGTGACAACTAAGAAAGGAGGAGCAGGTCCAAAAAGGTTTATAAGATGGCTTTTTTTGGTTATACATGTAAATGTTTATTATGCATACAACCCTCACTGCACCATCTTGTTGAATTTAAGGAAATTTCTGCGCAACAACTTCAAGGAGTCATTCCACCTTCAACAGGAAAATACAAAATTTTACACCTTTGCATTGGGGGAGAAAAGGCAAAGAACCAGCTGCTTATCGACATATTCCAAAAGTTGAGCTGGCTAAATCATTTACAATAAGCCACACAAAAAAAAAAGGGCAATAAAAATGCCAGGCCCTCAACTGAAACTAGATAATGGACATGACTTGAGTCTGTGCTGTAACTTGTGACGAAAGCTAGACCATTACTATTTGAATCTCAATTTTGAGAAGATTTATCCCATTCCAACCTTTTCCACCAAAGCCAAGGCAGTAAGGATAAACCAACAATTTATGTATCCAAATAAAAAAATACTTCAGTGAATAAAACACAAAAAATAAATCGAAGAGGTCAACAAAGTAGTAGCTCATAGATACTTGGAAAATGCATGGAAGATAAAAAAAAACTCTTGTTCATTAATTACTCATCCACATGTACAGCTAAAACACGTCTACCCAGTAAAGACAAAAATAACATGTAGAAAAAAGAATCTGATGAAAGATCATGAAAGTTACTCTCTTCATAGCAGATTCACATACATACAGGATTGTACATGTCTTCACTGATTCCTATCTCCGAAAGTATAGCACGAAACAATCCAGGTAAGTAACGGAGGAGAAAAGACCCCAAACCAACCTGACAAAATATGGTTATACTTAATAATCTCTTCCATTTGAAAGGAAAGGAAGAGGAGAAGAGAAAGGGAAAGGGGGGAGAGAAGGGGGGGGGGTGAGTTAACTTAAGAGCATGATACCCACAGCAGATGAGTATATAAAAATTGCGAGCGAGTTCTTCCGACCAGTTGGCAGAAGCTTCATCCCCTGTCAGTAACCAGCACGGATATTACGTGTTAAATGCCAAAGGAACAACAATAATTTATCTCCAAACAAAAGTTAGAGACACAGATCATTCAAAGCCTCAACCTCATAAAGAAGCCAGCAAAAAGGATACTGATAAAACTGAAAACTCCAATTTAAGCTCAAAACAAATGAAAAAAGTGACAGAACCAGAAATATATTGAACCGAACTTAAAAGAGATGTTTCCCGACAAGACTGAATGCAAAGCATATACAAGTCCAAATTTCCAACTGAAATTGAAACTGGAATACAGATTATTCTTTTGGCCAGTTAGGCAACCCTAACCATGGAACAAGATGGTAACAAAGCTGCAATAACCAGTTTCAACCAAAAGAAAGAATGCAACACACAAGAAGAAGGATGAATGACATCAGAATGACGATCAATACCCAAAAATATGGTTGTAAATATGTAATGGCACTTCAAATAAAATATAAGTCCAATATATGAGTCAAAAATCCTACTTTGGCTACTGAAATTACACTTTGAACGAAAACAAAGATGCTGTCAATGAGTATCAGATAGACACACTGCAAACAAAAGTGACAAGTCCAATAGTGGGAAGTCTCATAAGAGTCAAGGTTCATATGTGCAACTACAAACTTCGGGCCACTAGCCAAACTTCAAAAAAGAAAAAAAAATTCATAGTTAACGCTTAACACAGTATGCTAAAGTTAGCCTTTAAGTGATTACTTGGCAAGAGAAAAGTACTTGCTCCCAAAAATAAAAGAAAAAAGCCAGAGTACAGATTGTAGAGGAATGGAAAACTATATTACCTGAAAAAGGATCATTAATATTACAAGGATCACCCCGACTGAGATTGCACTTCCATAATAAAATACTAAAGACTTGCTTAGTGACGACGCCAAGCTCATCAAAATTACACCAAGGATTAAACATATTACGCGATATAAGAAAAATTCTGCAAAACAAAATAAGAAAGCAATGAGCAGGCTACAACCGTTAAAAATATGGTATGAAGGAAACGTATCCGCAACTTAGACTTCAAAGGTACCTTCTTCAATGGACACCTCAAAGTTTTCCAAGGAAGAACCAGTAGTCCGTATGTCTAAGAGCCTGTAGTCAAAAGGTGACATGGACCGCACCCAAGAACCCTTGGCAACTTTCTCCCATTGACCTTGAGGGCACATCCCTATACCTAGGGACATATTCCTGCAAAGGAAATATACTACTGTCATTTGATATTCTGGCAAAAGAAATATGCTACTGTTATTTGATAGATACTATGTATTTATCAAAAAAAAATTGATAGATACTATGTCTAACTAGGCACAATATTCTTCACTCATTTTGGACTCAACTATCTAACTCCAAACCACTTAAGAATACAACACAAAGAGCAGAAAAAACCACTTAATTCTTAAGTCAGAATTAAGATTGATATGCACCTCATACAAATAACTTGATTCAGCATTGTGATCCTAACTTAGGATATCAATCAACTGAGTTATTATACCTGAACAAATACAAAACGTATATTATTTGGCACTGTTATTCCCACGCAAGAGTCATGGATATAAAATTCATTGCGGAATACTTTATCTTGGAAGAACTGCATCAATGCTAACTTCTTCAAAGAAACAGCCAACAAATCCTCACTTCTGATGATTTATAACATCAGGAATATCGAATTCTATGAAACTACACTATTTGGCCCATTTGGTTAAACCAGTGTCTAGGTATAGAATGTCAGTCGTGAAATCACATTATACCAGACTTGCCTAGTGAACTGACCTCAACATTGGCACGTCAAACCGCAAGATACGATGACTCACCTATGGAAACAGACCTCAAAGTTTGGTAGACGGATGTTTGGATCCTTTTGCGATACATTCACCTTCAGTAAGCGGGCAAACTTTTCCAAATTTTTAAGCCTTGACAATCCGTGGATATGAACTCTTTCACTGACAATTGAAGCACCAGGCTTCAAACCTGGAGAGTTTTTCACTGGGAGGCCACTTGAGAGCTGCAGCCTTGTAGATTGAGCAACATCTGTGAATCCATCAAGATAAAAAACAGAGGATCATTATCTATCTAAAATTTCCAAAAGCCTAAAACAAATTTCTATCCCAAATGTTCCAAATGAAACTCACTCCCCAGATCACTTTAATTGCCATCCGAGAGAGAGAGAGAGAGAGAGAGAGTGAAAGGAGAATACTTATGAACTTCTTCCTTTCTTGAACCTACTAAAGAAATGTTTATTCCATTTCCTCATTCCTTCCAAACCGAACAGCAGGCATAAAACCAAAAACTTGGTTATAGTTTGCATCACGTATAACCCAAAATTGAACATCTAATATCAAATGCTACAGGGAAGGAGGGATAAGAATATTAGTTCCCTCGTCCCAGTATATTTGTGCATAACAACAAGATAAGAAGATTCAGAACAAGCTTTTAGCTATCAAAAAAGAGTTAAATACATGTTGCTATTCAACTGGCCGCATATTTTGGGACAAAAAAGCAGTTGAAATCAGAAAGACCATATATTGATTTCATATGTTCCACAAAGATGCAAAAGTAAGTTTATTACATCCAGTTAATGGAGTGAGGTGGAGTTTTTCGTTTCTCGTGTCCTATGCTCCCAAAGCAAGAAACTTGTACATCATTATTCTGTTTAATTACCTAGTTTTCTCCGAAACCAAACAGAATGACATAAATCTTCCACATTGTAATGCTTTAAATTGTTCTGTAGGGTTCTAAAGCCCAAGAAGCGCAGCCAATTGAAGGTGTAATCGAAGAGAGAAGCGTACCTAAAGAATGTTCACCGGCGGAGGCGTTGGAAGACAGAACCGGAATCACGAGAAGGAGAAGCAAGAGGATGCGGGCGAAGATCCGAACCGGTTCTGCAGAACCCATGGTTTCTCCTGAATTCGAGAGAGAATGGCGCGGGTTGAGAATACGGTAAATGGCGGAGGGCAATGATGCTATTTCACAGAACCGCAACAACTTCGGCTGGGCCTCACCGACTTTAGTCTGGGCCCAATTATGAAATCCAAGTTTGGAGTCGGTTTTCGATTAGTATTGGGTTATTTGTTTTTGGTTTTTAGAACAATTAAAAGAGGCCCAAAAAAACAAACGAGGACGTAACCTTCCCATGATTTCCGATCAATTAAACTAGGCATATAGACAATCAGCCTCATCTTTGGTGTCGAACCGGAAGTTACGATTAACGTAAGAAGAAAAAATAAACACTTAAATCATGTTTGGTGGGTGCTATTTTCTTCTGACTTTTTTTTTTTTTTTCCGCAGACATTTTGTCAATGAACTTGTTATCTGTCTGATGTAGAACTTTCTAGTATGCTGCCAAACTTCTCTACTCTTGTTTGCTTTTAGACAACGGATGAAAACAAAAAGATGCGACATCAGCTGCACGCTTTCTCGACATGTTCATCGGATTGATTCTGAACGTGGATCCATTTTAAGATGAAGACAAAACATGGCATAGAAATCTCTTGGGTACCTGATTAAAGGCAGGCAGGGGGTATGTATCGGAAGTGGAAAATAAAAGTGATTGTGTTGTTGACCAATAATTCAGTCAAGCGGACAAAAACATCCTACAGTTCACAATTTGAAAGGAGTCCAACGGGGCAAGCACTAGGAAGACATATTTGGTGCTTTTCGCGTGGGATCTTTGATTTATTGGGGAACGTGAAATCCATGCACCTAATTGGCACCATTCACAATTCCAAACTTTTAACTAGTTTTATGATTGCTTTAAGAGAAACGACGTTGCTGTTTTCCTTTTGTTTTGAGGTACGTTCTTGATGTTCAGGTGTCCAAGCGCTTATTATTACTACGTTCATGTTATTAAATTAAGAAATTAATTGGGACTTTCTTGCCCTGAAAAATCTAATTATGTAGATTTTGATAAAGTGGAAAGAAAAGAAAACAGTGGAAAGCTGAATTGAATGCCACAAGGCAGAGCTCCTAGATTTTCAGTAGCAGAAAAAGACAGTTCCTTCTGTCCACTTCTTTTAGCTATAGACATCTATTTCGGTCTCAGTAGGCTGGGGTAAATACCAGTGAAGGTATTGAAGCAAATGTTCAAAGCTAACCTTAATAAACACTCTTCCTCTGCACTCCGAATCATTAAAATAGAAGTAGTACTCCAATTATGTCAATGTTCTACAAAGAAAAAGTGAAACTTTATATTAGGTATACGTCCACAACCCATTGCAAAAAGTAGGATAATCAACAAATACCCCGTGGCTAATTGCAATTAATTAGCAGAGGTGTTAATCTAATCTCCCGAGCAGTACTATTACAGTGTCTAGATTATGGAGGTACTATATATCTCTAACACAAACCCTTGCATGGTCAAAAGGTAACGATAACATATGTCCGAAAAGAAAGAGCGAATTTACATATCCAAACGTATTGAAAAGAGAGAAAGGATGGGTTGGCTGTTTTATTCGTGCGGGAGATTAATGAAAGTGAGGGGGCCCGGTTCGGTAGTGCGTTCAAGTTCCAACCTCTGCAATGCTCTGCAAGGCTGGCCTCCATTGCCCCCCACTACCATGATGCCTTCCCACCCCTCTGCTGCTGTTACTGGTACTGCCACCGTTGCTTCCCAGACGGTGAACCTCCTGCTCCGTCTGGAGAAAAGAGAGAAACACAGGCACGGATTATAAACGGTACACGCAAATACCAGACTGACAATTCATAAAAGCAACAGTACGTCCATGTAGAAGATTCTGCAACTCTTTCTAATCAGACAACCGCGGTATTCCGGCACTAGAAAAGTGAAATCTTTATACCGAAGACAGCAAGTAGGGTTCGGAACAAACTCAAAAAACAAAACCACCCGAACCTTTCCCACCACCACAAAAGATATCATCTAAAGAAAAGCGTGCTTATGTGTAACAATCAGTTCTGCGGAAGTTGCTTGTGGTGTAATGTATAGCATTACTTCTATACCTACTTTTCGGTTCCATGGTCCACAGTCCACTGATCACCAATTCTAAAGGAAGAGCTGACGAACTGTTAGCAATACTGCGTGATTTCTTTTCAGCAAAGGTGATTGCGTACGTAGGATTGAAATGGAACAGCGAGAATTAATGAAAAGTATTCACGTACTTTGAGCCATCGTTGTTATATATAAATCGTGCGCTACGTTGATGTGATGGCTAATCATTTTCACCAATTCGATTTAATAAGATTCAAAACTCTGATAGATGTAGCATGAAACACCCATAACCACTGGTGTTTCCTCGACTTCACGTTAAAGTTAACCGATATCAACCATATAACAAGAACACATAAACGTAGCCATTACGGAAACTATGAAGGCAACAACTGCTAAACCAATTATTACTTAAATACATGCATTTTATAATAGACACAGGTGGCATGCACTGACGTGCGTACAAGTATCTATGGCATGCTTTTAAGAAGACACATATATAAATTGACGAAGACCTTTTTTCTCCAATTTACTTCTAATAAGAAATTGTCTTTTCTTCGCTTTGTTCTTAATTTTGGAATTTTCAATTCTTTAAAATTCACTCAATTATTATACTATTTTCAGTTAACAGTTAAAGACTGGCATAATTAAATATCAACATCTACACAAATATGAAAATACTAAGTTCGCTATATATAGTCTCATCCATTTTATGATATCCGTCATTAACAGTCATAAAATCATTCAGAGGAAATTTCTGACATAATAAAACACATTACCGAAAGCGCCATTCCTGCTAAAAAGTTTCAATTATTTACCAAATTAAGAGATAGTGTTTAGTATCAGCTAATCCACAAAGATATCGTAAATAAACGAGGGAAACATTGCTTCAGCCAAGGAAAAAAAGAAGGGGGAAGCGTTGATTCCGCCTTCAAGCTAAAAGTCACCCTTTTCTGTCAGCCTTTTATTTATTTTCCCTGCTATGGATTTATGATCATTTAACTTTGAGGGGAATATAAAGAAAGAGAGATGATTTTTTTTCTCTCTTATTGAAATGACTAGAGCCTGAAAAGGAAGATTCCCCTGTCCTTTCAGCCCTCGAAAACCAAGCCCAAAAACAATATTACGGAATAACTAAAATTACTCTAACAGGGTTCATTATCAATGCACTGTAAAACGTTGAAAATACTTGCCTTAACCGGGCAGTTCTCGATTTTCGACATCGGATTCGAACCACCGGAGCCCTTCCTCCTTGTCTCAACCCCAAGGCCTCCTCTCTCAAGCAACTTGCCCAGCTTCACGCACTTTTTGGCAGCAAACTCTTTCAACACATCTGTAATGAAATGTCAGAATGATTATCAAATAATTACGTTAATAAACTTACTAATTTTTGTAAAACATGATAATTTCAAGCGTCGAGTTGTTGGGCCAAAGTGTAATATATAAGTTGCCAACGATTCACAGATGTAAATCCAAACATGTCGTCTCCAATCTCACCATGCAGTGGCAAAATTAGAGTGTTACCTTCGAAGCTGATCAAACGGTAGACGTGTCCAATGAGCAACGTGTCGTCTGGTCGGAGAAGCTTGTGCTGCTTCAGTGGCGTCCCGTTGTCGGACTTCGTCGTTGGACAGGTCACCACAAGTGCCACGTAGTGACCTGGGTTCGAGCTCATAACCTCCTGAGCGCTCACCGACCAGTAAACCCTCTCGATCTTGTTCCCCGGGTGTTGAATCAGCACCGTTGCCGCCTCAGCCGCCTGACAATTCCCCATCTCGCCAAACTCCGTGAGCGCCAATGATCTAACAGAACAAGGTGCTATTTATCCTCTAAAATAAGGAAAAACGAACAAAAAATAACTCTATTACAAACGCTTCTGTGAAAAGGGAAACGTTTTGTTTTGGGTGCGTTATATGATAAGCCTAAACTTGTACAGCTGAAAAAGGACGCGATCTTTTTGGTGTATTAAATTGGGAACTACCGCCAAAGCGCGCGGATGGATTAACTGGGGTTCCTCGGGCTTGGCTATGATGATTGAGGAGACAGAGATAAGAGAACACCAACGTAAACCCGACGAGTTCTCGAAGTTCAGGGAGACTCCCAACAAAAGGACGAACCTTGTTCTTTGAAAGTGGGGAAATGGGACAAGATGATCAAGCTTAGGTGCCTCCGATATGAATAAGCAACCGAGACATGATGCATATGTGAGTGTGTGTGAGCTTGGAGTAATGGCGGAGCTGGCCGTGGGTGCTTAAATCATATCATAAGCTATAGATAGAAGAGGCAGCGTCAGTTGTGACGTGTTAGATTTGCAATAACACCTGCCGCTTGCGTTTACAGGTCTGACTTCTAAGAGAGTGAGGAAGAGAGCGAGTGGGGCCGTTCTGGATCTGAATTCAATTCGAGGATCTATTCGCGAGAAAAAGGAGCAGCGTAGCTATTTATATGCGATCAGAACCAAAACCATAATCCTACCAGGCCGGCCATGCCCGGGGTTTTTCGAGGGTCGCGATTTTGGCCTCAAATTACCCCACTCACACCCTTGGGTCTAGTGGTGGATTTGTTTAAATTCAATCGGGTTTTGATGGTGCCGTGGACGCTCCAAACTTTGGGACGTGATTGAGAGATGGAAAGACGTAAGATTCCAGCTTTTGTCTCTGCTACTTTTTTCTACTTTTCACATGTGTAATTCTGTAGTTTCTTTGAACTTTGAAGAAGGTCGTTCTAGGCCCGTCTTTATATTCTTTACACGGATAAAATTCGGGTCGCTCAACCATTTTGATCTTATCGAGGATATATTTGTGTGTTAGTGTTGTTTTTTTCCTCTTGAAACTGAATTTTCAAATAGATCAGCGTTGCTGTTCTGTGCACAGAGCAGTGGTTAGGACTTTTCACGTCCTACAACTTGGTGAATTGTGATTTTTTTGTAGCCCATTGTTCAAATTTCTTCTCTGAGCAAGTTTATTCGCCAACAGAAGATGGGTTCACATGCTTGGTCCTAAGTCTAATTGGAACGAAAAGCTAACATGTTAGTTGTGGAAGAAGGACGATTAGATGGTACAGTTATTAATTAAATCCTAAGCATAGGTAATGGGTTTCCACATCATAGGCAAGAGTGACACAATCTCGACAACTACCCATGCTAGGTTGAAAGAGATTTTCACAAACTTAAGAAGAATGTAGCTCAAACAGTTGCGGGTTGATAGCGATCCATCACGTTCAAAAAACACCCCAGTGGTGACAGTGCGATTCTCACTGATTTGCCGTATTTCGTTTCCTCCAATACCTTACAATGGAAGACTTCAATTACGAAAAAGAAGTGTTAGGCTAATACTCATTCACTTTTCTTGGTATGAAATTCTCTCTTGCTTGTGTTATCCTCTCTCTTTTCCGCTGACCACGAGAATTAGCGGCGGCTGTATTGTATATTCGCGACCATGTTTGTGGCCCTTTTGGATGGTAAAAGGCCACCCTCATAAATCTTAATGGATCTGCACCAAATTACTGGTTGTGCTTTGCATGATCGTTCCCCTAACATTGCGACGGCCGAATTATTAAGCCATTCTTTCCAAAACCATCTACTCTCCACTAACGACGACCAGTCAGTTTTAATGTCATTCTTGGCCGAGGACATGTCAGTACTTTATTTTATTGGGACCAAATTTGTCAAAGACTTCTTTTTCTTTATATAATCATGTTAATCACACGGGGTAAAAAAGAACCACCAACCTTTTTTTTTCCTTACTTGGGCTGAAGAGCAGTTTTATTCGCTAAACTTTTGTTAGGGCCTTAAAACTTTCAAAAATCAAGTCGGAGTTCTGTAGGCTTTGGCATGACCATGTCTATACCTGGTTAGGCCGATAGGATCAAGATTTTCTGTAATTTTTTGCTTGAATTGTACAGTACAATTTAGAGAGAAACAGACACAAGAGGTGATTTTCACACTATTTAATGCGGCCTATATAAAATTTCGAACAACATTAATTTTATAATAGAGACCGCCTTATGTATCTATTTCTCTCTTAATTGCGTTAATTCAAAAGAATCCTCAGCCTAGGCTGACATATGGACATCCGCAGCAACCACTGAGGTTGAAGCCTATCAGGGAGTTGGGCTAGAAGCGTGCCCAATGGGCTATATTGTTTTGGGTTTATTATTCTTCCTAACCAAGTTGGAATGCCTATATTGTTTTGGGTTTATTATTCTTCCTAACAACGATTATGTGAGGAGTTGCAAAAGAATGCTATACTGAGGGACATTCTGCCTGCTTACAATTACAGAACCTCAGGGCTTGCAGATGCCATAGAGGCGTTGCAGAGAAGCATTTACAAAACCTTGAAAAGTCACAATCCTTAGAAGAGCCCAAGACTGACCCTACTCAAATTTGGCTACTCTTAAACGAAGCTTCATGCAAAATTCTGTAGGGTCACTTTCATCGACCCATGTCGATAGCTTTGCCAAGATGTGAATCTTTGTTCAGATTTTTCTTAGCCACCCTAATAGCACAATATAAATTCCTGAACCGCCCCATGGAATTCACTATCAGCCAGAATGTTCACGTTCTCAGACTACTCCACCCCTAACTTGTACTGCAACGAAGTAGCAGCTTATAACGTGCTTTCCCCAAATGCTGACATTTGTGACCACGATTTTTACGAAACTCTGGATTGCCCGTCGGATGACGAGAGCTCTATTATCATTGTCTTTGATTCTGAGACCAATCAAATGCTGGAACTTGAGCCACTAAATCGGTTACGTGGGAATCCTGGTCTTCTCCGCGCTCGCAAAGACGCTGTCAACTGGATGTTTAAGGTACACTGCTATGAAGTTTCTCGTATTAATTTTGTTCTTATATGATATCCTTTTAATAAGGTTTAATGAGTTGAATCGTACAGGTGCATGATCACTACCAGTTCAGGCCCGAAACTGCATATCTTTCTGTAAACTATCTGGATCGTTTTCTTTCCTCTCACACGTTGCCGGTAATTTATCTTATCCTGAAGCTCACCGATGCTCTATATAAACGAAAAACGATTCCACAATTATGAGGAAGAGACGCTTAATTAGAACTTCTCCTATAGGCTTCAAATTAGAATCATCATACTTGATACGTACCTATATTAATTTCTATACGGAGAAATCACAATGTTTGACAGAGCATTTGAAAACGGGTACCTTATTTTGGTGAAATCTCGACTTGTTACGCTTATGTGCAGGAAGGCAAAATGTGGCCTCTGCAGCTACTATCAGTTGCTTGTCTGGCCCTGGCGGCAAAAATGGAAGAAACAAGCGTGCCACTACTATTAGACCTGCAGGTGAAGAAACCAAGATTCTTGTTCAAGCCCAAAACGGTTCAACGGATGGAGCTACTGGTCATGGCCAATCTTAAGTGGCGACTGCGCAGGACTACGCCCTTTGATTTTGCCCACTATTTCATTGCTAAGCTTTCATGTCTTGGCTCTCCACTAAATGATTGCAGTCGAGTTTTGTCACGTGTCTCAGATCTTATTATCAGCACATGTCAAGGTGATTCCCCAATTGAAACTGTCTCTCACTCACTCACTCACTCACACACACATACACACACAAGTGATCGCTTATAAAGATTTTTTTTTTTCTTTTACAGTGATCGAGTTCATGGATTATCCTCCATCTGCAATAGCAGCAGCTGCCGTGCTATGCGCCACAGACCAGTACGTGGGCGACCAGGCGTTAGGCTGCTTTCACAAGAGAGTAAGCAAAGTAAGCCTCGCTTAGCAATTTCAAATTACCAATATGCTGCTGCCCATATGGCTAAGCATAGTCTTGTCAAATCCATTCAAAAGCTAGTTATTCCGTGGCACATCAAAAGCTGTGGCGTGGCTTGCAAAACTCTAGTTTGATTTTTAGAATTTGGGGGTTTACAGATTCGTTTTATGAATTGACAAGCGAAATAAGTGAAAAAGGGGCCCTTGCTGGCGGTAGAATCCACAGTTCTTTAACCATTATCGTAGATCCCCATCGTATCCGATGCCCCCTGATCCATATCAGAGAATGCAGATTTATGCTACACGAAAAGCTGCATTTTCACTTTGACCTGCTTTTCTTTTTATGAAGACCAGACAATGGATCTTGTTCCCTCTTGTAAGTGGTCCTGTGGAAAAAGATAGAAAGAGTTGAGAGCTATAGCATCCCCAAGGGAAAATGGATTATCGATTTTTTATTTTCAGTATATTGGTACATTTATCTCCTATAGCATGAAGTAACAGAAGCACACTTTCTGTTCTCATTGCTCCCAACTTCTGGCTACAGGAATCGGTGAAAAAGTGTTGCAGCCTTATGAAGCAGAAAAAGTGTTTTGGCAAACGTTAAACAAAAGTCGCAGCCAGTGCCACCAAATCCTGCTGGAGAGCTTGATGCAGCTCTTAGCAGAAGCTACAATGGTCACAAAACTGGGGTAACAACGGACTTGAAATCAAGCCAACAGCCCATGAACGAGTGCTAAATACAAATCAATTTGTTTTCTTACTTTCTATTTCTCCGATTCTTTGGAGGTTTTTCATGTGTGTGAGAACTGCAAGATGATTGTAAAGGAAGTTTTTTAGCATATGCCACCAATGATGTTGTTTAAGATCACCCCAGGTCATCACCCTGGCTTTTTTTTATACATAATGGTTTTATGACTTTGCATCGTTTTCACCTGAGATATGAACACCATTGTGAGTAACTTTTATTTTTTCTAAGCACCTGTTTGAATAATTTAATCAAACATTTTGGGGCATGAAGCGATCACTGCTCGTATGACCTCCACCGACATTACAAAATTCACAAGCCCTCCCCCCCAAACAAAAAAGAAGAAAGGAAAAAAAGAAATTACGTGTTTGTCTCATTTTACAAGAGGAAAAATGCCTTTTTTCGGTGCAGACAAACATGAACAACAAGTGACAGACATGCAATATGATAGCCTTCGTCCGCTGTTTTAGCATTTTGGCATCAGGCACTAAGTGCAGGAAGCTGTCTCAGAAGCAGTATCGACAACAAGACGTCAGCAAACTTATTCATGAAGAATTCTCTTCAGGAACTTATTCCAAAGAAGATGAAATTATTGTATGCATGACACGGTTAGGTGACTGCAAACTATAATTACTAACGGGGCTTCCATTATAATTTCCACCCAAAGAGAAGACGACACTCCCAATATTTGTCTCATTCGCAACAAAGCTCTCCCTCCCGACCCTTGCTTCAGTTTGGGTATGTAATTTAGCATGAATATCCAACGGATGTAGTTTATGGTCAATCTAGTCGAACAGATTTCTGATTAGCTTACAGCTAGTACAGACTGTTATTTAATGTCCAGGGAAAGATCAAACATGTGCGCTAAAGACAGAAACAAGGAAGGATCCTAGGAGCTTGCTGTAGGCCAGGACAAGCATTGCAATCAACCAAAAAGAAACAGGGAAGGATCTTAGGAGCTTGCTGTAGGCCAGGACAAGCATTGCAATCAACCAAGAAGAGATCACAACTCCCACAAGCTCCTTTTCTATGCTTGGAATCACATTGTTGGGTGGTCTCGAGCCTTCTAAATTCTAAAAGTTATAAGTTCAAGCTTTCTTTTTCAAAGTGACCGCTAGCGATGTGGGAATCTCTACAAGAGATAAGGTAAAGTAACTATCAGGTGTGGTCACGGGCCTTCTAAACTCCAAAAGTTATAAGTTCAGAGAGATAAAGCTTTCCTTCACACTTACAAAGTGACCACTAGCCCCTTTTAAAATCGATGTAGGACTAACCCTAACAATCCCCCCTCATTCATCAAATTCAATCTCAAAAACTAGTTCAAGAGATTAAGTTTTTCTTCACACTTATTAAGTAACTACCAGCCCCTTTCATAACCGATGCGAAACTAATCACAACACACATTTGCATCATACGCACATTTTAACTTGTTGCAAAGAATGAATGATGTGAAAATGGATGTTTCTCTTTGGTTAAATCGAGTGCTCGACAAGTCAAAACTAAATTTTATTTAAAAAAGGGCATTAGTCCGCACCCCTGTTTAACCTAAGATTGGTAATTTAGGGTTTAATTTTCCCTTATTCTTGATTGGTGAGGACCCATTACCAAAAGATCCATTGCCGTTTGGGATTGGACGAGGCAACGTGTCAACGATTGGTTTATTAACGTTAAATAACGGCTCCCATATTACCGCCGAATTGCACACACGGCTTACACGTGACAAGATTTTTTTAAAAATAATCGTAATGTGACACGTGTCAGTAAAATAAATAAAATAAAAATATTTTAAAAAATAAAAAATGAATCTAAAATTAATAAATAATGTTAAAAAAAAAAAAAGCGTGATCGGGGTCGGGGACCCTGATCCTTTCCCACCAGAACAAAAAAACTTGCCTCCTGTTCCCTTCCCACCTATCCAACCATCTTTTTTCCTGGGAAACATACAGAGTCCGGCGTACCTATCGGCAATCAAACAAACCCAAAAGCAAACAGAGCTTTGGAGACTTTTTTTTAGTTCTGAAACCACTTTTCTTTTTTGGAATCTAAATAATGCCGAGAAAGGGGATGAGGAGCCTCTGCTTTCACTCTAAAACACTATCGTACACCGCCTCGCGCCACTCTTCACCTTCGAGACCCTCCGTCCCAACCCCTAAGCCCAACTTGGCCAACTTGATGACCGAGTAGAGCATCGAAGCCGCCACGGCCTTGATAACAAAATGGAACCCGGAGAGCTCCACGTACGCCAAAGTCACATCCCTCTTCTATGAGAGCAAAAGTGAAGCTATGCAGTTCATCAATTGCGTTAACGATCTCCAGAAAGCCATGCAAGCCTTGGTCTCTGAGAACTCCACCTCCGAGAAGCTCGTGCACGCCCAGAACCTGATGCAGATTGCCATGAAGAGACTCCAGAAGGAGTTCTATCAGATCCTTTCCATGAACCGGGCCCATCTGGACCCCGAATCCGTCTCCACTTGATCCTCACGAACCTCTACGAGATCAAGCACTTCCGATTTTGAAGACGACGATGATGTGCGCGCCGCGGGTGATTCCATTGACGAAGTGGAGGAAGTTTCTTCTATTGCGATGACGGACTTGAGGTCCATAGCTGAGTGCATGATCTTGTCCGGTTATGGCAAAGAGTGCGTGAGTATATATAAAATCATTAGAAAATCCCCCAGAGCCGGGGTGGAGGAGGGACTCCTCCTCTCTCCACTGACCACCCAGTTATGGGCGGCTAGAATCCCCCGGCGGTCGATGGAGGGTAGGGGTGATCAAAACCGGACCGCAGACCGGACCGGACCACAAAACCGGACCGATTTTGTGGTTTTTGCAAATTAAATCTGGTCCGGTCCGGACCGAATTTTATAAACCGGATAATGCGGTCAGGATTGGACCGGACCGCATTATATAATTTTTTTTTTTTTATAAAAAAAAAAAAATGGCAGGCTATTTATTATTTAAAACTCATATTCAATCAAAATCAATAAATCATCCATTTTTTACGTTAACTTTACAATTCAATAATCATTTAGAAATAATACTAGCAATTTTTTCAACTTAAATAGGAATTGTATGTCTTATAAAATATCACGTGCTATTTATTTATACATATATTGATGGTAAGAGTTAAATGAATTCACAGTTTAAATGAAGTCTTTAAATGAATTTACATATTTAAATTAATGAGCAAACTATAGTAGTTATGAGTTAAATGAATTCACATTTTTAAATTAATAAGCAAACTATGGTAGGAGTTAAATGAATTCACATTTTTAAGTCTTTAAATGAATTCAAATTTTCAAATCTTTAAATGAATTCACATATTTAAATTAATGAGCAAACTATAGTAGGAGTTAAATGAATTCACATTTTTAAGTCTTTAAAGAATGAATTCACATATTTAAATTAATGAGCAAACTATAGTAGTGTTAAATGAGCAAACTATGGTAGGAGTTAAATAAATTCACATTTTTAAGTCTTTAAATGAATTCACATATTTAAATTAATGAGCAAACTATAGTAGTAGTTAAATGAATTCACATTTTTAAATTAATAAGCAAACTATAGTAGTTAAATGAATTTCATTTTTAAGTCTTTAAATGAATTTACATCTATAAGTCTTTAAATGAATTCACATCTTTAAATTAATAAGCAAACTATGGTAGGAGTTAAATGAATTCACATTTTTAAGTCTTTAAATGAATTTACAATTTAAAAATGAATAAAAAATATAAAATAAAAAAATTTAAATAAATTAAAAAAAAAACTATGGTAGGAGTTCACATTTTTAATCTCAAAATTAAAATGGAAAAAAAAAAAAAAAAAAAATTAAAACCGGTGGACGGACCGGACCTTAACAGCAGACCGGACCGGACCGGACCACTTATAAGTGGTCCGGTCCGGTCCTTTATTTTAGTAGGACCGGAAATCCAGTCCAAAAACCGGACCGAATTTCCGGTCTTGTAGCCCTAATGGAGGGGGCCTCCACCGTGACCCCTCCATCGAGAAAGGATCGGGGATCCCCGACCCCAATCAGGCCTTTTTTTTAACATTATTTATTAATTTTAGATTTATTTTTTATTTTTTAAAAATATTTTTATTTATTTTATTGACAAATGTCACATTACTATTGGACGAGATTTTTTAAAAAATTCAACTGTCAATTCCCACATGTAAGCCGTTAGTCACGTGTGCATTTTCTGTCCAATGAGTTGACGGCATGATCTATTTGGTAATGGATCTTCACCCCAAGGATATTTTTAGGAAAAATCGAACCCTAAGGACCAATATGAAAAAAGATCAAATCTTGAGGATGTACGAAGTAATTTAGCCAAAAAAAAAAAAAAAAAAACCTACCTGTTTTAGTTGCTGTTGGACATCGTACGTGCTTGTGTCAACTTCCTTGACAAAATAGCGCAGACCAAACAGATGGATTTTGTCTATGCCGAATAGTTGAGCAAAGATGTTTTATCCAAAAAATATCAACTGCATCTTCAAAGAAGCCAATTGAAAAATAAGCATAATTGTTACAAAAGAATAATACGAAGCAATTGCTGCGTTTCTTCCTACTTAAAAGTTGCATGACAATGTTGTTTCCTTTAGCCAATAATTTAAACGAAAAGTAGCGAGTTCAAACAGCCAAGGCAATGCGACAGCACGGAATTTTCTCCGGCATTATTCTCCCCAATTAGTACCCATGTAGGCCATTCTTTTGCTTTATAATAAATAGTATCCTGATTCTTCGCGAACTTCGAATAACACTTTTATTTTTTTTTTCCTAGGTGAACTTCGAATAACACATTTGTGAAATTTTGCTCGCCTTGCGGCACTTGGTCTGGGTTTGTACCCGCCACACTGGGCCGAGCTAAAGACCCTCTGTTCCGCTACTAGGGACGAAGCTAGGGCCTAGGGGGGGGGGGCAAAGTTTTTCAAAAAAAAAAATTCACATATGGGTAAAATTTCAAATTTTTACAAATTTTTTTTAATATAAGAGCAAAATTGATAGTAAACTTTTTATGGCGCTTCCAAAAATTTTGAAAAAATTAAACATGAGAAAAAAAAAAACGTGAGATGATAAATAACTACATTATAAGTGAATCTTCAAATTTTTAAAAGAAAAAAATACTAAGTGTTTTTTTTACTTTTCTCTCTCCCTCATTTTTTTCTAAAATTCTTCCCTCCCTCCCTCTTTTCTCTCTCTCTCTCTCTCTCTCTTCTAGATTGTGTATTTTTTACTTTTCTTTCTATCTACCTTTTTTCTAAAATTTATCTCTTCTTTCTCTCTCACTTCTACCTCTCACTATTTACACTCTTATTGTTCAGATTTTCTCTCAATTACCTCTCCTTTTTTTTTTCCTCTCTCTCCCATTATTTTACCTCATATACAGAAAATAGCAAAATCCATATTCAACGCTTAATACAACAAAATTTTTGCTTTGCACACAACAAAATTCCTCTTCAAAGCTAGAATTCTTAAAAACAAACTCATTTCATTATTATTGTGTAATTAAAATATTATTGCTCTATTTTTTTCTAAAAAAAATATTATTATTGCTCTTTTATTTGTACCTATTTTATTTTGATTAGATTTTGACATTGTTTCATGCCTTTGTCAATAACTTATGAGCCATTTATTCTGAAGATTTTAAACTTTTAATTATATTCGACTGCACAAGGTTTTAGTACTGATATAATAATTGATGACTTTTACTCGTTGAAAGAATGTCCGTTCAATTAGCATTATTTATAAAAATTTAGCTTTTACACTTAAATTAAAGTTTATATATTTTTTTTAAGTTTTAATATATGTTGTAACATTTTGATTATGCTTATCTTGATTATAATAAAAATTTGAAGGCAGTCCAAGAACATGTAAGATGACCTTGACACATAATTAAAAAAAAATTTAATCAAAAATTATATTTAATTCTTTAAGAGTTAATTCTGGCTTCGTACCTGTCGCTACTTGGGCTAGAGTAGCAGGTCCATGTCTAATGGGCTAGCCTTTTACCCAATTGCGGGGCATAAAAAGACCACGTATGATGACAAAAAAGGCAAAGAATCCACTAGGTGCTACACTGTTAGACATACCTACCGACATACTACCGACGTACTACCTACTTTTTTTCTTTTTCTTTTTTCTTGGCACATATCTAGCTACCTGTTTGCCCAATTATGTGATATAGAATTTACCAAAAAATAAAAGAGTAAATAGAAAAACACTCCTAATCTTAAATAAGTAATTACGAGGGGGCACGTGGACTTTGTCAAATAAGGTGAGGTGATCATTTTTGGAGAATGTCCGCCTCAACGATGCAAAGCTTTGAAAGTTTGAACCTCAAACGTGATTATGGCATCACATCTGATTTTGATTGAAAGTTAGAATATTAATGTAAAATTTATTATCCTATACTTACAACGAACAATATTCAACATTTAAGAAATTTCTTTAAACAGAATTTGATCTCGGGGGAAAATACAATTCAATCTCATGGTCGAGCCATTTAAATAATTTTTAGTTTTTTTATTTTATTTTATAAAATAATCTTTAGTTTCGTATGAACACATGGTGTTGTCATAAGAAATAATCTTTAGTTTTTTTTTTATGAATACATGATGTTGTCATATGTGTCTTTTCAAGATACTTCTAAATTGTTTATTGTTCATATATAGAATTTTTTATTTTTATTTTTGGGAGCCAAGGAAAACGTTGAACAGTATTTAATATTAAAGGATCCATCAAAAAAAGGTAGTGCCAAAACAATAATCCCCGCATGTTTCACTTTCGTCATGGATCCAACGGTCCTATTGGCAACATAACCACAATTAGCTTCCAAGATTGATGGACAATAACAGTGCCAAAATTACCGATTGCCAGCACGGTCCGGGTTGCCTGCTTTTTAAGTCTGTACAAAAAATAGCGCACAGTTGATGGGGTCCACAGAAAAAAGTCATAAAAAAAACTAGGAATAGTCTTATGTAAAAAGTATAACCGGCGTCTATTCGCAGATCACGGTCATATTCCCAATCCCCAACGTCGTGCCTGGCCCCATCCACATCATTCTTTGGCATCTTCGCATCTCATCGAAGAATCTCTTTAAATCCTTCTGCCTGTTTCCAACCGCCAAGATTTGGTTAGCCTTTGGTTAGATTTGTCCGTGCTTTCTAGTTTTTCCACTCCTTCGCTTCTAATTCTGATCTCTATTGTCCATTCTCATTTTGTTGCCGGAGATACTTGTTATCTCCGCCTGCAATTCTTGCTACATTTGTCATATATAGAAGATATAGAAGCGCCTGAAGGATCTCCTTCTGACGCTTCTTTCTCAGCTGGTGGTTGTCCATTCTCGGGTATCCTCTCTGTTCTTGTTCTTATCTGGGGTTTCATTTGCCTGCGCTGTTTCTTTTCCCTTGATTATAAAATTGGGTCCTTTGCACGTCCATTTTTAACTAGATAGAAAATGAACGAAATGAAAAGCAAAATCTTTTGCGGTTTATGTTTTCTATAGTTTTTATTTCGGAAAAAGAAATCTAATTAAAGCTGGCCTGGATTGGTGTAGTACACTGACTGCTGAGCTGGAGTTTTTCGGTCATAAATGATAGAAGTTAATGCTGTAGAATCTTGGGTTTCCTTTTGTTTTTTGGTGCCTTCATTTCATTTTTGTCGGCAGCAAAACTGGGAATTGTTGATTGATTTAGTTTTGTGTGTCTGTTTGATCAGAAGATGGGTGGAGCTCATCAAACTGTTAAAGATACAAAAATATCTTCTGAAGCAATGGAGAACCATCAGACGCTTTCTTCAAAGGAAGGGAAAGGGAAGAGATTTTGGAAAAGGGTGAAGTGCCAGCTGGTTGAGTACCACGCTTTGCCTGGGTATTTGAAGGACAATGAGTTCATTGTCGGCCATTACCGGTGCGAATGGCCATTGAAGGAGGCCTTGTTTAGCATCTTTAGCATTCACAATGAGACCCTAAATGTGTGGACGTAAGTTTTACATTCCTTCATTTTCAAAAGAGTTCATTCATATTGTGATTCTAATGGAAATATCTTAATTCGGACATTACTAAGGAAAGAAGTGTTCGAGTTGTGTGCGCGATCTTGTTGTCTAGAATTTTGAAATTCTGAGAAGAGGATTTCTGTCAGAAATGTAGTCAATTCCGTTTCCTTTCTTCTATTACTTTCTTGAAACGTAAACAAGGGAAAAAAAAATTATAGCCATAGTCCCCGAAATTATAAACACTTACGGCAACATTAACTCTGCCAGAACCTATAAACTGTTATAGTTTATTTCACTTCCATTGGGGATGCGTCAAAATAGTCAACTAAATCCAAACTTCTTTGCGCCGCACAACATGTCCCTTAGCTCTCCTGTTATTAAGCTTATGCATTTTGTACAGGCATCTGATCGGGTTCTTCCTCTTCCTTTCCCTGACCATATACACTGCAATGAAGGTACCAAAGGTTGTAGATCTTCACTGTCTACAACTTCCTGATGTGCTGAAAAAGGCAGACCTGCACAAACTGCGTGCAGAATTCATGACATGCCTCCCATCCTTGCCCAACATGCCTGATCTGCAAAGACTTAGGGAGGAGTTAAAGACTACATTACCATCTATGGATTTACTTCCGTCACTCTCGGGTTGGCATGTGATGGAACTCCTAAATAACTGTTTGCCCGAGCGATTTTCCAGTGGCAACTATACTGATGTTTGTGTTTTGGTAATGCTTTTTTCTTAAGCACTCGAACACTGATGGTATCCTCAGTAAGATTAATACTCGTTTGCATGATTGACTTGATTAATGTAGGTGGTTTTTTATGTTTGTCCCTCAAATTCTTATAGCCGAATCAGACTTAATGACTGGTTGGCTTTATCTTTCTCAATTTTCCTTCACACTACATATCCTTTCTGTTTCAGAGGTGAAACTTTTAGGATGAGCTGAACTTTGATCATCAATATTTACTATCTTAATCTCCCCTAGGCACTACATTTCTAAGATAAAGACAGTAGTAAAATTCTCCTCCCAAGAGTTGCAGCACCACTGCTTCTCCACCAAAGACAATATTATGAGTATCATAGACAACATTATAAGTACCCATTGGTAATATTGTGCCTGATTGCTTCATCTTGGCCTATGTTCATCGGTATGGGGCATGAGGGTAAAAGCTTGTACATGCCGGCAAAGGCATCTCTTAGGCTTTCGTGAGTAAAGAAACTGTTATTGTATATATTCTTTTTTTTTTTTTTTGATAAACAGAGCACAATTACTACTACATGCCTTGTTCCCTACAATATTGGAGTCTATCATGCTTATAGTAGGGTGCTTTGTCCATGTAACACAGAATCAGGTTCTCTACCTTTAGATTTAATCTAGAACCTGTTTGATGCTGGTAGTTCATGATTTTTAGGGGTTGATTTCGCACGATGCTGTCACTACCTTCATATAAGTCTTCATTCAATCTGCTTTCTTTTGTTTATTTCTTTCTACTACAGAACTGTTTTTATTTTCCTTGACCTGATACAACAGAATCTTCCCAATTCTAGCTTGCACAAATGTTTAGACTGCAGTTTTGTATAATTTCCTTTTGGAACCGAAATTCCAATCTCAAGGTATTCATAGATTTTTGTGAGAATATATTGCAAAAATGAAGTTATACTCAACAGTACTGATTTCTGGTGCAATCATTGCAATAAGCAATTCATCCTTAGTAATATACCTTTTTTTGTTTTCATTATGGGCGATTGACTTGCTTCCTGAAGCTACATGCAGCTAATGTATTCTTTGTCCTGATAAACTGCAGCGTAGCATGAAGGAAGATTTGGCAAACATTATAGCCCCTTTGATGATGAGACCAATCACGCGGTGGCCATTTTTTGCATTTTTGGGGGGGGCTATGTTTTGCTTGCTAGCCAGCAGCATTTGTCACCTCCTGTCTTGCACCTCTGAGCGCCTGTCATATATCATGCTCAGGGTTGATTATGCCGGAATTGCTGCCCTTATATCTACCTCCTTCTACCCTCCTGTCTACTACTCCTTCATGTGCAATCCCTTCTTCTGCAACCTCTACATGGGGTTTATAACCATCTTGGGAGTTACCACAGTTTTGGTTTCTCTCGTGCCAGTTTTTCAAACGCCCGAGTTCCGTACTGTTCGTGCATGTCTCTTCTGTGGCATGGGCTTCTGTGGGCTAGCACCGATCCTGCACAAGCTTGTCTGGTTCTGGGGACAACCTGAGGCTCTCCACACATTTGGGTACGAGATGCTGATGGGGACTTTCTATGGGCTTGGAGCGCTGGTTTATGCCACTAGGATCCCTGAACGATGGATGCCCGGGAAATTTGACATTGCAGGGCATAGCCATCAACTATTTCATGTATTAGTAGTTGCCGGAGCATACACTCACTATCGTGCAGGGTTGGTTTATCTCAGGTGGAGAGATATTCAAGGTTGTTAATAAGTAATCACTAGGAGATTTGATAGTGGCCTGGTGGTGTTTGTTGTTAACTTTTTAGGTGAAATGGGTAACATAAACTCGCAATGGGGGTTGGAGGTACTCTCCAATTATTTCTTTGTAAAGTTACACATTGAATCAACTGTCAGATTTGATAGTTGACATAATGCAAAATAAGAGAAATGGAAGTGAGTGATGTGCACCAATTAAAGTTGTTTTTGTATTTCTACCAATGCTTGTAAATAAGAATAGTAACCCTGTAATGGGACAGTTTGTGCTAATTTTATGTGCAAAATGACGGGGACCCCAGTGGTTCTATCTTACGTCCCAAGTTTGGTCTGTTAGGTTTACAATGTTCATGAATCCATAACAGATGGCTAGTTGGGGTAAAATCCGGGGCGATCTACACGGAGATGTGTGTTACGATTTGTAGCGGATTCTTTTATTCTCAGTTTGGTCGTCTTATTGTACCTTCTTTTATTCTGTGTGTATTCTTCTATTGATATTTGGCTCTAGGTGCAGATTGCCAGCCACACAACCAGGTCCATAAAAAGGTTGACAGGTTAACCAGGACGTGGAATATTAGAACACACTTTGCTTTCATTGAGAGTCGAACTCAAGACCTCCCGCTTACTAAACGGGTGCTCTAACCAACTGAGCTATGAAAGCTACACGCAGCTGTCTTGCCTTTATTAATTAATGAATCATTAACAAATGCAACAAAAAAAAAAATTGGGAAAATCTTTTATCTGTCCACCTAAAGGCTCTTACCAATCTGGCCCCAAAGCATTAAACTACAAGTGATCACCGGTACTGCAATAATAGGAACCCTTATTGGGCCACGACGATAGCCCACCCTGAGGTCAAGTGGATCTAATGGGTCGACTCGGACAAGCCCTTTCTCCGTCCGGACGACCAGTCGTCACTGAGTTGTTTGCTTTTATCCTTATAAAAGCAAGTTGGGGGACAAGACTTCTATTTGGAGTACGCGAGAACTACTTCCAAAGATATTGAATAGAGTATAGAGATAGTAAAAACAAATGACAAAATCAAACGTGATTCAACCAAAAAAAGAAAGAAAGACAACGTCATAGATTCATAGGCGTAGAGATAGGGGCGCCAGAGTTGAGGAGGAAACGCGGAGAAAGTGAGCGAGAATTACGCACTACGCAGGGTACAAGAGCGGGAATGTTACTTCACGGTATGTCAGCCCTGTAACGGGGAACATAAACCAAGGTCTATTGCTTAATTGCTGGTACAAGATGCGGAGGGAGGGCTGGCTCCTCCTTGGTGGCTCTTCTACCGTTTGATTCACCATTGTGATATGCACCTTTTCACATTCCTGTTCTTTTCAAGCGTCTATTTGTTCGGATACTATATAGGCCATATAGTGTTGGATTGTCAAAGATTTTGCCCATCCTCCCTTATTAGTCCTTAAATTTACGCGGTTTTTGTGTTCGTAAGAATCTGCTAAAGCCACAGCAGCAATGAAGGGATCAGTTGTGGTTTTGCCTTTCACTTTCCTTGTCCCTTTACGTATGGGGACGTTTTAGCATCTTTGCTTTTAGCGGCTTAAAATAGTGCATGATTGAAGGATAATTTCCACACTTCCAATAACTTTGCGTGATGGAGGCATCATTTTGTTGGCTGGGTATCTCGTGTAACTCTAAAGAACGGACCTACTTTGACTGACTAAATTATGCTGCTTTTTGAACGCACGAAAGGACCTTCAACCTTCGCGTTCCTAGAATGGTAAATTGGACCTGTAAACTATATACGGCGTTCTACCTTGCCTTGGAAGAATGATAATTTCCATATCTTGTGTGTTATCTTTTCCATGGATTCGCCTCATAGTCTTTTAACTCTTTCTGGTGGACCCTCAAAGCCTGAATATATTATCAATGACTCCCAAAGAGAGAACTTTGGATATCGTATAAAGTAGATTAAATATAAAAATATTGTGGAGCAAACACTTGCCACGATTATAGTTTATTATTCCAAAAGTACTGGCGTCTCTCCTTTTAATGTTCTTTATTAAAGCAGTATGGCCTCTTGTCAGACAACATAAAGGCAGTAGAAAAGCGATTTCGGACGACATAATTCTGTACGTCGCATTGCCAGAAAACCAGGACAATGAATTGGCTTAAGATGATTGTTGTGTCATTGGCTCGGTATTTTCAACGCAGGCAGCAAATGTATAGCGCGTATGAAGAATGCATAGAGAAGGCTTCCTTCCATTCCAGAATGTAGGCTGTTTTTGGTCATTCCATTTAAATAAGACAGAGACCAGAATCTCACTCAATCCACTTGATGCCAATACAAGACAAAATTGCCACCTTCATCGCGAGTGAGATTAATAGAATATATACTAAATTAATATCACAATTGGAGAATGTTCTCATTAATCATCTGCCATCTGTCTAATTAAGAATAGTATCCTCCAAGTACGACAATACTTCTCTCACCAACCCAATTCCACAAATTCCCCAGTAAACCCCGCAATCACGATCGAAACTTTGCAAGCAGACCGAAACGTATGGATCGAGCTTGCGGATATTTTGCAAAACGCCTATTTTGTAAGATTAGCTTAGCTGCTGAAATATTGGGCTATGGCAATTAATGGCGACAATAAATACCCACGAAATTAATAGCGTTCATGTGGTACTCGTTGTAGCTTGAAAGTAAAACAGACACAAACGACAAGAAGGGAAAGTTTGCACTTTGCAGGGAAGTTTAACCATAAGTGTCGGTGCAATACATTCCCACCTGTCAATGCCAAACTCACATAAATTTCCGAGTGGGACCTACCGTGCTTCACGCCCTTATCGCCATTTGCCTCATCTAAGGGTTGCCAAACCGGCGCACTCTCCTTAAAGCCCGTACGACCCGCTGCTGTCACTCTCTCAAACCAAAAACCCCCACCGCAGTTGCCCCACTAATTCAGGCGCACTTTCTTTAGAACCATATTACTCGCTCGCTCGCTCCCGATGGTAAAAGTGTGAAACCCTCTCCGCTAAACTGCAACGTCGCTACAAAACTTCACAGGTTCGTACGAAACAGTGATACTGAGTGTTGCAGATAGAGAGCGACACGAGAGCAAAATTTAAGGATTAAAGCCTTTCAACGTCACACCACTCACAATGGTGTCGCCTGAGCTGGCTCAGCTCCACACTACTTCTCCCATGGCGAAACACGCAACCATTCGGAACAAAGCCTATCCTTGCCTCACCGACGGTATCCTCTTTTTAGGTGGAGCATTGGTTGCTTTTTTACTGGTTTGGACCTTCTGGTCCTTCATTACTCCTGACCCTTCCTCTAACCTTGGGTCCCTGGACGCCTCTCAATCCATGTCCTCGAGTCGTGGCGCCGATTGGCTCAATTGCGGTACGGGCGCTTCCTACAAGACCTTCTACGATGAGCCGGAGCTGAGTTACTCGATTGAGAAACCCGTGAAGGGCTGGGATGAGAAGCGAAGGGAGTGGCTGAAACATCATCCATCGTTGGCTGCCGGAGGACGCGATCGTGTTCTGTTAGTGAGTGGATCACAACCCTCACCTTGTAAGAATCCTATCGGTGATCATTTACTCCTTAGGCTTTTCAAGAACAAGGTCGATTACTGTCGGATCCACGGCTACGATATCTTCTACAACAACGCGTTGCTGCACCGGAAGATGGGCTCCTATTGGGCCAAACTACCAGTAGTCCGGGCCGCGATGTTGGCCCATCCGGAGGCCGAGTGGATCTATTGGGTGGACTCGGACGCGTTGTTCACCGACATGGAGTTCGAGCTTCCCCTGGAAAGATACAAGGATCACAACCTTATCGTCCACGGGTGGGCCCATGCAATATACAATGATAAGAGCTGGACGGGCCTGAACGCGGGGGTGTTCCTCATCAGGAACTGTCAGTGGTCAATGGACTTCATGGACGTCTGGGCCAGCATGGGCCCACAGTCTCCGGACTACCAGAATTGGGGTCGAATCCAAAGAGCAACGTTCAAGGACAAGTTGTTCCCGGAGTCCGACGATCAGACGGGTCTGATTTACCTTATATACAAGGAGAAGGAAAAATGGGCGGACAAGATCTATTTGGAGGGCGAGTACTACTTCGAGGGTTACTGGCACGAGATCGTGGAGACGCTGGATAACATCACCGACGGGTACACGGAGATGGAGAGGAAGGATCCCACGTTGAGGAGCAGGCACGCCGAGAAAGATAGCGAGCGATACGGTGCGTATAGGGAACGGTGTCATCTGAAGGACGTTGCGAACGGGAAAGGGAGCAGTAGAAGGCCGTTTATTACGCACTTCACGGGTTGTCAGCCGTGCAGCGGGGACCACAACCAGATGTACGCTGGCAAGTCTTGCTGGGATGGGATGCGAAGGGCTTTAAACTTTGCGGACAATCAAGTGCTTCGTAATTTCGGTTTCATGCACCCGGATTTACTGGATTCCTTGGTCTGGGCCGTGCCGTTTGATGACCCGGCCTGAGATATAAAGTTTGAGTCCATGAGTTATAGAGATGCATTCTATATCAATCGCAAGGGCAGAATACATGCGTATGATTTTGGGCTGGGAGTGGGGACTACTGACTAGGGAGTACGAAATGTAGCTCATTTCATCGGCTTATCTCTGTATTTTTATCTATATTCTGTTCATTTCCCCCCTTTCGCCGCATGTATAAAATACAGGCTTAATTATACCAGTCATGTGGTATTGAACTGTTGACATTTTAGACTCTTTGAGTTATCAAATTCAACAAATTAATCCTTGAGCTCTCCTTATTTCAAAAAAAGTTGGTCCCTCTGTTAGGCTGGCATCAACGGAAAAAGCTGAGTTGGTCAATTTGTGATATGTAGCATGCACTCGACACCCTGAGAGGCTGTCCCTTGATGTGAAATAGGGCTCTAAGAACACATCTAGCTATGCCCATCGATTCGGTGCTCTGATATGAGCAGCTAAACTTGTTCCAGAAAATGGTTCTATATGTAGCACCTGAGAGATATTTCAAAAGGCAAAGTTTGTGGAAGTTTTAGGTATCATGCATCTGAGAGAGTCCTTCGTCCCTGTTTTTGAGCAATCCAAAAGAGTCCAAATAGGTGCAGATATCTAAAACATCCATCCCGCCATATATAATTGACATAGCCTGTCCTACAAATATGCTGAGCAAACAGCACGCAAAAGATAACATATTCGCACTGCACATTGAAGGCTACCAAACTACAGTTAATCCAAACTAAGTGTACAAAAACCACGTCAAATTTCAAGTCCAATGAACTTTCAAGGAACCATGGCACTTGCATCATCTTCGTCACCATCTCCAGTTTCATTGATGTACTGGCTCTGAAACTCTATCAGGTACTGCGTTGATCTCTTCACATCCAAAAACAGATGATAAACTCGGTTAATGTCTTCCATCTCCACTATCTTTCCCTTCCGCTTTTGACAAGCCAATGCGGCAGCTGTGATGAGATGGATGGCATATCTCAATGATGTTTCTACACCTATTTTTGTCAACAAACACCTGGCCTCCTCGGACATTTCCACATCTTCCTCTTGGCACCTGATATCTAAAATCTTGCGGATTTCATCCTCCGTGTAAGGTTGAGTTGAGATGATAAGTAGGCGATCAAGGAGATCAATCGGAATCCCATGTGGTGATTTGTAGTTTGTGCCCCGGATTGTAGTTATCCCTCTGTTAGTAGCGACAACCAGTATTGGAGCCATCTCATTCTCCAAAGCACGGTTCAGGAAAGAAAAGCATTCAATGTCAAGCATGTGCACCTCATCAATGAAGAGCACACCAGGTATAATCTCTGCCTTCCCTTCCTCTCTCCATTCTGCCACTTTTGTGTCAATTTGTTCCCTCACTTCTGCACGGATTTCACCAGTATCACCAGTGAAGAGAGCTAGAAATCCTTGTGTCCTGAGATTGTCAAGTAAGAAAATAAGAGTTAAAAACAAGAACTGTAATCTGCAGGCTAAAACAAGCCAAAAGCTTGGCTTGTTCTGAAGGCAGAAAAAAGAATCTCTTCAGTAAACATGGTTACCATGAAAGACTCTTCACAAAAGCATTAATGAAGTGGAATATATCTCAATCCCAAACAGGATATCAAAGAAGAAAGTAATTCTGAAATTCTCCCATTACATTGCTTTCCACCAAGAATTGAATTCTATGAATCTCAAGTTGGTGAGTACCGTGCCTCTCCTACATTGCTTAGTAAGCTTAGATTAAGCACATCTGACATCATACCAACAATACTATCAGGACTATAGATGGTTGTAACGTTTGCACTTGGTACAATTTCACTAGTAATTTTCATCATCCATTAGGTCATGATACAGGAAAGGAGACAGTCGGGCACCAAGAAAAACGAGCCCAATATTTCCATGGTAAATCCAAAATGTAAAGCCCCTGAAAAAGGATAGGCATGTGCAGGCCAAAAGGCCATACCATTCATCACAGTAGTTTAATGTTGTCCTATGAATACAATAAGCCTAATTACTCCTCAAATTAACTGCCCTATTTCAAACAGAGTTTAACGTCCTCTTCTTTCTCCAAGGACGCCCTTTACTCTGAACCCTTATAATATGAGCAGATCAAAGCCCAATTAAAGACATAATATCTTATCTAATGGATCCTCATTATTTACAATAAAGGTAATCAAAATTACAGCGAATATCTTATTCACAAAATAGAGATAGAACTACCCTTGTCCAACTGTGAGCAAATTACAGCAAATATCTTATTCATAAACTAGAGACAGAACTAAGTCCCTTGTCCAACTTAGCTAAAGGGCATATATCTGCTAAACTATCTAGCTTCGCTCCACTGAGAATCAGTTCTATTTCTTTTAAGTGACCCAGTTACAGAAACAGGGTCCTCTTCTTTTACCTCATCAAGAGAAACAAAGGGAGGCTTTCAACTTCTCTATCTAGCACGAGTAAATTAAACAAAATAGTGCAACAGAGTACTCTGTTTCTTTAACTGAGTCAATGGTAAAAATAACAAAAACAACCAGGTCCATTACTCAGTGATCACCACCAACATCCAGCAAAGCAGTCTCAAAAACAGGAACTTTCACATTCAGAAGAGCAATTGATATGGACTCACTCACACAATCTACCTCCGCACAAATTATCTTCTTTTGCATTTCACGTTGATACTTGAGATAGTGTACAGAAAAATCAAACAGCCAAAGGCCCCAACATCACGTTCATACTTCTAATAGACCAAAAAGCATCAAACTTTGCACAACAAATCTTCTGATGCTTTTCAGGGAGCGCCACTTACCTGCTATTAATGACATCGATCTCATGAAGAGTTACGCAATGCACGACTTCCTTACGCTTCTGGAGCTCTCCATCGGGACACTGCACGAACTTGGTGGTGGGCCCCATGGCGTCGTAGTCCCTGGACCGAGAGAACGACCGCCCGAGCTTCGTGATCTTCCCGGAGGCCTTGTCGATGGCGATCACGTCTCCGCTCTGGACCTTCTCCTTCCCCAGGGCCTCGATCATCTTGGCGCCCAAATCGTACACCGTCTCCATCTCCGTGGTCTTCAGCGTGAGTTTGCCAGTCTTGGAGGCTGCCCCAGCTACGGCGGGGCGGTCGATTTGGATCTCGACTACCTCGCCCTCGATGACTTCGGTCTCTTCTTTGATGCGCACGCCGATGGCCTTACGGAAGGCCTGCATAAGGGCTTCTGTCTTGGACATCTCAAGTGAGAAGAGCTCGCTCCCGGCGAGCATTGCGAATGGGGTCTCGAGGCCGAGAGACTTGGCCATGCCCATGGCGATAGCGGTCTTTCCGGTGCCCGGCTGGCCCGCTAGGAGAACGGCCCTGCCCGCGATCTTGCCCTCTTTGATCATCTGGAGGATGACGCCGGCAGCCTTGCGTGCCGCGGTCTGACCCACCATGCCCTCAGAAACTTGGCGGGGTTCGAGGGAAGAATCGAGACCGAGACCACGGATGTGGGAGTGTGCGCCTATGCGCTCTATCCGAGTTAGGTCTCGGCTCTCCGACAGTTTCACCTCCGCCATGACGACAGTATGGTGGGTGGTAGCAGTGCTGGTGGGAGACAATGACAAGAGAGTGAGGGAAAAGGAGGGAGGGCGTTAGGGTTTAGGGGGTTTTCTACGTTTTGAATATCAAGCCCAATTTCTACTCCTTTCCGCCAGTAGCAGACAACTCGTGTTAATTGCCTCGAGAAGCGGCTCTCTCAATGTGTATGCTTTTTTTGGTTGTCTTCTCTTGCTGGGTTAGTATGCCTTTGCCTTTTTGGTACCATAATTGGATTAAAATTGATGTGAGGGTTTATATTAGTAAACTAGTAAAAAAGATCAAAAGAAGGGGAATTGCTCGATATATGTTGTTCTTTCTTCTGCTTCTTTTTTCTATACGAATTGATATAATTGAGGCACAGGAAAAATGAAAAGAAAAAAAAAAACACAAGAAGAGAAAAGAAAAGATACGTAACAAGTCAGAAATAAAAACGGCTTTTCTTGTTTACTGCTTAAAGGTAAAACGTAAATCCTCTTGATTTGATTGGGAAACATCACTATTCGGACCATGTACAAAACGACTGGAATGCGGATTGCATCCTCCAAAAGAATTCGAAGAAGCTTGTCATTTTAACGTTTGCCTCAAATGGTTCATTTGGAATTTCAGCACCTCATGATACGTAAGGAGACTGGAGATACGTAGCATTCAACATTCGATTAGCGTCTATGATGTTCTGGTAGTCACCAGAGATTTTTTTTATTTTTGGGCATCTGATTGGAATGGAGCTAATTTTTAATAATATGTCATACAAGATCACAGAGTAATCCAAGTAAATGTTCTTCACTTTACTCCAATAATCACTGTTCTATTTTACATCAAAAGCAGCAGCGAACTTCTGGCACTGCCTCACGCAAGAGCTTCCTTTTCAAGCTTTCGAGTTTAAACATTTTATTTGGTTCAAAAGATACAGTGGAAGTTGCGTTAGGCATCTGAGGCTCTATGCCTCTACCCCGTGCAAATATCACCATAGCAACAAGATTTCAGGTGGAAACCCCCAGTACTTAGCACAAGGCTGTTAATTTTGATTGCACTTCTTCACATTAGATGACTTCTGCCTTTCCTTTGCGACCCTTTTAGCCATTCTTCTTTGCTTTAGTTTCTTCTGGTTAGCACATTCACCCTTCTCTCCTGCACCAGTAGATCGCAGAAAGGATTTCTCTGCTCAGCGGCATAACATAATAGATATGAAGACGATAATAGCAGTTTATTACTATTTGTATCCTAAACGTCCTGTCGTTTATACCGGGGGTGTCTTTCTGTGAGGGCGTGTGTGGTTGCTCGTGTCTGCGTGGGCAAGTATTTGGTTCTTCACCTGACTGGTCAACCGTAACGTCAAGTTCCTTGTCAGCGGCGCTGTATCGAACAGCTGGAGGTTCTTTTCCAAGTACCGCATCACCACCTCCACTGCCACATCCGTCACCCGTTGAAGGTAACAAGGGGCCAATAATTTTTACGCGGCGGGAAGCATCCTCCTTGAGCTTCTTCTTGCGAAGCCTCTTCCTCTGAGCTCTAGTCAGCTTCTCAGGCCCGCGTTCACCATCACCATTATCATCGCTTGTAGAGCAACCACTCTCTTCCAAATCGTCTGCATTTTACCTATTGTCAGATCATCAATTAAAAAAGAGTTTATTTGATTTTTTTGTTTTTGTTTAAAACACAGATACTGAAACCTGGAATAAGATCCACATCGAAGTCTTCTCGTAGTTCGTTCACCAGTTCTTTTTCCTCCCCTTCTGACTGTTAACGTTTCCTAAAATCAAACGCTTATCGAGAACGACGAAATGGGAAAAAAAACTAAGAGAGAGAAGTCGTACTTGTGGAGGTGGCTGTGGCGTTGGCTGCGGAAAGAGCATGTCGACGACGGCTTCATTGAACCTGCGTCGTTTTTCTTCCCGGCGCATTCTTTAGAATTTAGAAAAAGCTCGGCGACAGATAAATACTCTGTAATCTCATGATTCCGTTGGTCGTTCTTTTTATTCGTACCCATTGCTACAGTGTGACGACAGTTATACGGCGACGTTTTAAACATCGTTCTTCTTTCTCACCGTGTTGAAAACCCCGACATGTCACCCTTTCCGTGATTCTCCAAATTCATAGATTTATTGGCTCCCAAATGGTTCCCTCTACTTCTTTATGGCAAGGACAACTAACCAACGAGCTTCCAACTAAACCATAAAATTGGAAGAGTTCTTATAGCCAGCAACTCTTGGCGTCTCAGTCAGTCATATTTTCACACGCTGAATTGCTTCTTCAAGTTTTTGTCAAAAAGAAAAATCTCAAGGAGGCTAGTGCTATCACTGCTATGTTTGCGATCGAAGTGGAATAGCATTTATTAGCACCGTCTGCTTGGTAAGAGATACAACATGGCCAAATAAGGCACTTATTTAGCAACTTCTGGCACATCTGCTCTCCGGAGCTGCTACCCAAGAGTGTATTACAGTGGTTCTTCAGAAGTCCACCTTTTGAACATAGCATAGCATTCCTTAGGCCTGAATTCCGGAGCTGTGTGACCCCCTCCCTGCTCAAGCAACACTAATCAAACTTCCACTTTACTTACAGTTTGCAAAACTTTTATTATAGATCAGAACTCTTGCCTTTACTGTTGCATATGTGAGGCCGTTTGAGTATCCCCTCGTGAATCTGCATAAAAACTAGGACAATCACTATATTTCATAGAACCATACTCTGGACAAAACATCTGTATGATCCTAGGCCTACCCGCCAACTTGAAGATCCACCAGCCATGGCCGCCACTCATCAACAATTGACAAATTTAGAGATTTGATCCACCTTTGGGTTCCCATGTATGGAGCAACAAAGTCATGATCCCCACTGCAAAACAGATAGGCATTATCCTAATACGCTCGGAATCGACTCTCCCGACTTGATCTTACTGTTTGAGGTTCCAAATTAGAATATTAGAACTACTCGTAAGGTTTTATTGGTTCTTTTGCTGTTTTGCCTTGCTTGCAAATAGAGAGCGAAGTAAATGGCAGAGAATGATGCAATCAAACCTATATACAAGAGCTCGATAGCCTTTCGTGTTGAGATAAAAATGAGAGCTCACAGTGCTCTCAACATCCTTCATGTAAGGTAAGCTTCTGTTGCATCTTATCCATCCCCTTACTGTACCCTGACTTTCATCATCCGAATATAACAGCAAGGTTACATCCTTTATATATGCACATGGGCCATGGCCAGGAACACCTTGTAACATCAATATGATTCTGAATAGAGCATCTCTTACCTCTCGGACATGAAGTGCTTTTCGGACACTTCTATCATTTCCCCATACGTTGAAAAGAAAATCATAGTAGTTCTGGAAGATTGGGCAAGTAGTAACTCATATTGTCACAGCCATTAAACAAACTTATAATACACGAGAGAGAGAGAGAGAGAGTTTACTCTACAACCAAATCTACGGAATTCAGGAAGCGACTGATATGAATCTGCATATCTTTCTATGAGACATCTTCGACTGTCGTCCACTTTATCTAGTGGCTGATTGCCGGAAGGGCAATTAGGCTCCAAGATGTGTCCAATGTTTATCCTTTCAGTACACTACGTTTGTAACATAGTGATTCTAGTTGATAATGCAGACAACATATTGACAAGAAAGACAACAGTCCTTGTAAAAATGGAAAAGTGAGGTAGCCTGCTTACCTCTGAGATAGCTTGAAGATCGTTTGCACACTGTATATTGCTTGGGTCTACTTCTATGTAATCACCGTTGCAACTCTTCTTAGCCTTCTGAAAATAATGCAAAACAACTACGGATAACTAACACAATTGGCGATGAACTTTTTCATTTGACTAGGAATTATACGGGAAGGGATGTTACCAAAAACCTTGTAGAGCTCATCAGAAATGAGTCCCATACGATGCGCATATGGAACTTTTGAATTGTCATCAAATTTTGGATCAGTACTCGGATTACCAAGCGAGTATCCCTGAAAAGGTTTTTGGAATATTATGTGGATAGCCAAATCTAGCAAAGTAATTGAGGAATCAGTATCAGATCACATACTATGAGATTGAGTGGTGGTTCATCCCCAGCTACTATACCTGAAGAAGCATTATTAATTGGGTGTTTTGTGAGCAAGAGAAGCAATGGACACGTTCAGAAAAGATATGTTGGTTATTACCATCTAATATATTCTCAACAATGAGTGGGACGATCTTGCCAGCATATGAGTCACCAGTGATGTAGAGGGCATTAGAAATGAAAATGGGATGACAGAGCAGCCACTGTTAAACAAGGCCAAAATTATAGACATAGATGAGAATTTGTAAAATTAAGAAGTTGTTTCAAAACAGAAATAACAGATATCCTCATTGGATGTTCGCTGATATTACCAGTGAATTTTAATTGCACTCTCATCGCATGGGAAACCATAATCGTATAGAAAAAGCTACTAGGCATGTTGAGTTTCAGATGACCAAGTTATCAATTGTTATTCCTCTTTTAATTTGTTCATTGATAGCTAAACGTAATACATCAGTAAGTCAAATTAGAATGAAGATAACATCATACCTTTCTCAAAAATTCATAACCCTGTTTGGCAAATTTTGTGTCTGAAGTCTTGAACCCTTCCAAGCTCCTAGAGTACGAGAACCCAGTGCCAGCAGGTGCATCTACAAATATTATACTAGCAACCTAGGTGTTTTTCGCAATGTCAAGCGAACCATATCAGAAAGCAGAGGAAGAACAACACGTGGCATGCACAATTGAAGGTAACAAATCACATATACCTTAGTCCACGAGTGTGAATTCAACCTGAAAGTTGGTAGGCTGCCATTGTACTCCACCATGTTAAGCTTTAGAGGACCTAGAAAAGAAAAAGATGAGCCAAAAGGCACAAAATAACTTGAAATAGAGATACGCACACTAAGTATGAACTCGGGTTAGGATGAAGACATGACAGTGTGAACGAATCAGTGGAATTGCAAAAAGAAGGACAACAGTCCAAAATAGGTTCTCTCCAATGGAGTGAGAAAGAAAATAACATTCGATATTCAGTTGAATTTCTCTTCTAAGATTTCATGAAATCCCAAACAAAAAAATTCATACATAAAATAGAGAAAAGCAACCTATCTCGTTAGCAAGTGCAGAGAAACCAGAGCAACCAGGGCCACCAGTAATCCAGAGAGCAAGGGGATCCTCTCTGGGATTGCCTTCGGATTCGATGAAGTAGTAGAAGAATTGCACCTCTTCCTTCTCATCCACCCCAATGTATCTGCTTACATACATGCATTTAGTTTCTGGGTTACACCAGAGTAGTAGTGTGCAGTATTGGTTGATGACCTCTCTTCTAAATCTTTGTTTGAAATTGACGATTCTTTCATAACCATCTTAAATGAGACGAAAGGAAAGCATCAGTAGAGGTTGTTGGCAGGCTCACCCAGTTTCAAGCTTGAAGGGTAGGGAACTATAAAATCCCGGCAGAGACTTGACAATTGACAAAGAAACCACTGGATTAATTGAGAAAAACATTAGACAGATTAAGGGGAAACATACACGGCTGAAATATTTGGAATATAATTTTGCTAGCTTGTGCTCATCATATGATGCTGCCATTTCTGTAAATTGCTTTTGGTGTGAGGAGTGCGAAAGTACCTATGAAATCTCTAAGAAGAGCTGCATGCTGTTTAGGTTCTCATCTTGTCCATTTTTTTTTTCTACTTTTGTTGCATGTTAGGATCGTGGCACGCGTATCGACTATCACATGGGCTGCTTTGTCACCTTATGCCGAGCTATAGCAACTGAGAAAATGGAATCTCCTTTTTATAAATGTTAGCTGCGTTGGGAAAAAAAAAAAAAACTGTCAGCACAGGCAAAGTGGGGGAAGCCAAGAACTAACCGTACGTTGTAACTGGCATGTGAGGCGGGAAGAGACAGTATAGAACCATGTTCTTACAGACGGCGTTACTAAAGGACGTTAACAGGAAAACTTTCGTCATATGAAACGATCAACCGACTTATTAAATTCTTCAGTGACGAGGGGTCGAAACTCTATTGCCAAATGTTGTTACTAAAGCGAAATATCAGCTTTGGAGCCGATTGGTTCTGCCGTATTAAGTCCGCCGTAATTGTATGAGCTCCAACCTTTAGCAAACCATAATTTAACATTCTTGTCCATCCGAGGCGAACTCTTTTTATGTTTTGATTGTTTCAGATTTGTCAGTACTACAGGAGACTCCGATGATAAACAGAGCATCTATTATAATTAATTTTGTTCCTAAGCATGAACTTTTTATGCTGCTAAACCAGCAAATATCAGGATCTGGATCAAGATAAAAGTTACTGGATAGCTCAGATCGTTATTCTTCATTGGAATTAGAGAAAACATAACAGATAACTTATAACTGAACCTAAGCCAGCGATATCTACAATGTGTCAACATAGAGACACGGACTTTACTCCTGATGTCCAACATTTATTAGGAAATTCTAGCACGTCTGCTACTTGGTGCTCGTTCCAAAAAGAGTGATTACAATGGCTCTTGAGAAATCCACCTTTTGAACATGGCATAGCATTCCTTAGGCCTGTACTCCGGGGCTGTGTGACCCCCACCCTGTTCAAGCCATACTAATCACAATCCACTCTCTCTTCAAAACACCTATTGCAGAAAATAAATCTTGCCTTTACAGTTGCATACGTTAGGTGGTTTGAGTATCCCCTTGTGAATCTGCACAAAAAACTTTAAAAAATTACAAGTTGTAATAGAATTCTTCATTGTAGACAAATCTGCATAATCATAGGCATACCCAGCAACTTGAAGATCTACCAGCCATGGCCTCCACCCAAGAACAATAGACAAATTCAGAGACTTGATCCACCATAGGGTTCCCAAGTAAGGAACTAAAAGATCATGATCACCGCTGCAGCATAGATATGCATGGTAATAATACAGTCTGGATTCGACTTGCCAACTTGATCTTATTAATTTTGGGTTCCCAACTGGCAACTAGAATACTAGACCTACTTAAAACATTTCATTTGCTGTTTTGCCTTTTTGGTGTTGCTTCGAAGAGAATAACGTAAAGGGCATAGAGAGTGTGATCAAACCTGTATATTAGAGCCCGATACCCTTTGGTGGGGAGATAAGAATGGTAGCTTACAGTACTCACAATATCCTTCTTGTAAGGCAAGGATCTGTTACATCTTATCCATACCCTTACCGTTCCCTGATTTTCACCATTGAACATAATGGGGAGGTTACATCCTGGATTGATATACTGTGTGTGTGCATTGCTGGCAACACCTTACATCAACATTTATATTGGATAAGCATATTTTACCTTTTGGACATGTAGTGCTTGTTGGACGCTATCATCATTTGCCCATACATTGATGAGAAAATCGTTGTAGCACTGTTATATTAGGCTCTCATTCATTATAGTATAACAACCAGTCAACAAAGTGATGCAGTGAGAGAGAGGTGGGGATTTACTCTACATCCAAATCTCCGATATTCGGGAAGATAGGACTCTCCATATCTTTCGAAGAGATATCTTTGATTTTCCTCCACCTTGTTTAAATAGTGAAATCTGGGAGGGCACTTAGGCTCCAGGACATGTGCATTGTTTATCCTTTCAGTGCACTACATTGGATAGTTAGTAACTCTAAGCAATAGTGCAAACAAACGAGTGACAACAGAGATAATGATTCTTGTAAAATTGGAAAAGTCAGGGTGGCCTACATACCTTTGAGATAGCTTGAAGATTTTTTGCGCACTGTACATTGTTTGGGTCTATTTCTATGTACTCACCTTTGCAACTCTTTTTGGCCTTCTGCGAATCAGGCAAAATGAGTTGTACATTTTGCAATAGAATTATGTAGAACTGCCACAATTAGTGAGAAGGAAAAGCTGGTCCCGTAGCTCAGTTGGTTAGAGCGTTGGTCTTATGAGCGCGGGTTCGAGCCCCGCCGGGACCAACTGAGCCTGACACCTTTACTTAAAAAAAAAAACAATTGGTGAGAAGGAAAACCAAAAAACGTTGTTGCTGAGGACTACCTTGTAAAGCTCATCAGAAATTATTGCCAAACGATGAGCTAATGGAACTTTTGAATTGTCATCAAATTTTGGATCTGTTACTGGATTACCAAGCAAATAACCCTGAAAGAGTTCTGAGATCATTATTTAGATAGCAGAATCTAGCAAAGTAATTGAAAACTCTGTATTACATAGCATACTTTGAAATTGAGTGGTGGCTTATACCCAGCTTCAATACCTGCAGCATTGCAATTAATTTGGTTTTTGTAAACAAGAGAAGCTATGGAAGCCCTTAAAGAGGCCATGTTTGTCGTTACCATCTGATATTCTTTGAGCAATGACTGGTACGATCTTGCCAGAATATGAGTCACCAGCAATATAGAGGGGATTGGCGATGAAAATGGGGTGGCTGAGCAACCACTGTTTAACAAGGCCAGGTTATAGACATGATGAGAATTTCTAAATAACAATGACAGCATATTTGTATGTCAAGCTATCAATATGTTCAAACATACTTTTAAGTCCATTTAGTCCATGTTATCTGGGAATTCTAGTTGTTCCCTTATTTGATGGCCAATATAATAAGCAGCAAATACAAGGCATGGCAAAGTTCACACGATCACCACTTTATCAATTGTTTTAATCCTATTTGAAGTAGATGGTGTTTGATAGCTATGCTAAAATAATGCATATTTGCTTAAACTGGGATGTGTTCGAAGATGATTGAGCACCTTTCTCAGAAAATCATAGCCCTGATAGGCAAATTTCGAGTCTGATGTCTTTGATCCTCGCAAGGTCCTTGAATATGAGAATCCCGTGCCAACAGGCGAATCTACAAATATTATACTAGCAACCTAGGTATAATATCACAATTATATATCCAGGAAACAATGTCAGGAAAGCAGATGAAGAAGAGCCTGAAAGCACAATCAAAGGCAATAAATTGCATTTACCTTAGTCCATGAGTATGGATTCAACGCCAAAGTGGGTAGGCTGCCATTGTACTCGACCATGTTAAACTGTAGAGGACCTTCAGAAAGAAGGCCACAACTATGTGAAAACAACAATGTGTGCATAAATGGAGGTTCATTGTATGAGAAATTGCAGCGTCAAGGAACAAATGAAGGTGCGATGTAGATTAATAAATAGGTAATTCTCTTCAGTAATGTAAGAATTAAAAATAACATGGGACATGCGAATCGCCGCTTCGAATCACAATTTCAGAAACCCTAACAATAGAAGAAAAGATAGTACAAAACAGATATAATGGAAAGGCAACCTATCTCAATGGCAAGCCCAGATATAGCAGAGCAGCCAGGGCCACCAGTGAGCCAGAGTACAAGGGGATCCTCTCTGGGATTTCCTTCGGATTCGATGAAATAGTAGAAGAATTGGACCTCTTCCTTCTCATCCACCCCGATGTATCTGCGAACATACATTTCGGTATCTTATCAAGTGTAGTCGTGTGCTGTACTGTGCAATAAAGGTGGATGATATTATTGGATCTTCCATAAGTATCATAAAATGTGACATAGAGAAAACACGAATAGAGTGGTTGGCAGACTCACCCAGTTTCAAGTTTGAATGGTAGGGAACCAGGAAAACCAGGCAGAGACTCGATAATCGAGCAAGGAACCGCAGGCTTTGAGGAAAACAGTAGAAGGATCAAGTGGAAACATACACACCTGAAATGTTTGGCATATAATTTGGGGAGCTTGTGCTCACCATATGATGCTGCCATTTCTCGGTAATTTCCTCTTGGAGTGAGGAGTGAGAAAGTACAGATGAAATCCCTCACAAGAGGTGCATGGCTGTTCAGATTCTCACCCTGTCCATCCATTTGTTTGCCACTCTTTAGTTGCATGTTAGTTCCCTGGTACACGTATCGACGACCAAATGAGGCCACATTGCACACATCATAAAGCGGACATCTGTCAGTACGAGCGACTTTCTTTTAAAAAGAAACGAAAGGATATCCAATTAGTTCACTGCAATTTAAAGTGAAAGTGATCTTGAGCAAAATACTAGAGACTTACGCGCAGAGGAGGCGAAGCCTGACTAACCAGTTGTGACGTGACTGAGTAGAGAAAAGGTTCATGTCAGCAGCGTCATCGCAGGAGGTTAGGAGGCAAATGCCGTCCTATTAAAAATGATCCGACATGGTAACCACTTACGTGACGCCATTTTAAACTTCGTTTTGTCAGCAGCTAAGTCGACTAGTGTTGCCACATTAACCCTTAACTTTCAATAACGGTAACTTCATATCTTTCTTCATCAGAGACGAAACTTTTCTATGTTGTGAATTTGTGCAACATGTAGGTTCGGTAGGTTCCATACCCAAGTCAAGATTTGCAACGGCAAATCTTGCAGTAAGCATGCATCTTCATTAAATGCTGGAGTCAGGTGTGCACTTCATTAATTGCAGTAGCCTAACAAAATTTACACGCAGCTGCAAATCTTGACAGAAGTGTGATTTGTTCATACTCTCTGCTTTCTCCTATATAACTATATAAGCCTATACGTGCAGGAGTGCAAAGATGCAAAGTGCGGTGAGTGAAACTGATAAGAGTGAAAGAGTGAGAAAGGGAGAGGTGCAGTAGAGTGGCTGTGAGAGTTGAGAGTGTAAATTTGGTTAGTTGAAATTTGGTCTGTGTGTGATTGGTATTTTCGTTCTGTGCTCTAACATAACATTGTCCGTGAGAAAAATATCGGTGAATACCTTGCAAACTTTCTTTTGGATTTCAGATTCTAGCCGACTATCCTTCCCCACTGGATGTTAATTATAAAGCGAATAGATAAATAATAATAATTAGTTAAAGGTTGTCACACAAAGAGGAGATTCTAAAGATAAGCAGAGCATCTATAAAAGTAAAAAGGTTGTCACACAAAGAGGAGATTCTTCATGATGATTAATGTTCTACTTTGGAGTCGTCTAATTTCAACTGACTGCTTATAACCAAATCTAATCCAGCAGAATAATATAAATTAGCCATAAGAAGTATTTACTTGTTGGTTCCTATACATTGCAATATTATACATATAGAGTGAATTTGTCCCCATGGGATCCTTGTCATAAAGAAGTTAATTAGGCGCATCTGTGAGCTGGATTCCAAGGGGAAGTAGAGATGAAAAGAAAAATGCTAATAACTACCACTACCTACCTTCCACGACGGAGAGAGAGTAGAGGGCCAATCTCAATCTTATACCGTCTTTTTGTTGGCATTAAATCAACCCACGAAAACCCCCGCCCGCGCGCCATAAAAGCTTCCACTTTCTGCCAGTGGATAATAACAATGGAGAATATAAATCGATCAACGTCAAAATCAATTAGGCTGGGGAGGAATTAAGCTATCGCAGGCTGTATCCTCTTGATTCATTAGATCCCTTTGGAGTTGTCCACCGAAAAAACTCCGACTCAAGTCTTTTCCAGGGGCCTTAATCTCATTCAATTTGCAATTAGGTAGCAGTATCACCAGAAGAAACTCATCACACTTAAAAGTACGAAAAGCCTTTCAATTGAAGAAAAAAATGAATGATCCGGCTCAATTTGCCCACAAAAGTGTGGGTGGAACTTGCAGATGCTGCGAGAGCTGCATATATAATTGTCTGTACATTTTTCTCAACAACTTTCCTTGCAATTAGGGAAATGGTTAAAGAGGGAATGGATTCCCTCCGAAGGAGGGAGTTCCAGATTGAGAAATTGCAATCTAATGGGTACTATCCGTACACTTCATTTAATGAGTAAAATAGTTAATATGGCTTGCCGGCTCCAATCTCCCAAAAAGAATTTTAAGCGTGAGAGCCCAATTTCTTTTGCCGTCGTTATTGTCGCTTCTTCCCAAAAAAAATTTAGTCAAGGCTCTCCCCGCTCCTCTCCTCGCCGGAACCTCATCAGAATATCCCCGGAATTCTTCATAAACTGTAATTCTTCCACTGTGCTTTCTCTGCAAATCCTTTAAACGGTAATTCCATGGGATTCGTACTTTGCAAATCCGGACAGAAAACAGTTGGAATTTCAGCTGGAAAACCAACAAAAGAGATTCCAGAAGCAACAGAGCAAACACCCAAAAAGAATCCAAATTCCGGTGATAATAGGGGACCTAAAAGACTGTCCCCCGTTGGCCCTAAGTGCGAACAGAGGACCACAATCTTCCCCAATATTTAATTTTTTATGGGCTCTTGTTTAGTTGGCCATGGAAATCGCTGAGACCAAAGTTAGACGCCAGTTCCGCCGGCGACAAGAATACAGGGCCCGCATGTTCCGGCTACCCCTTTAGCGGTTGCCGTGATCGGGAAGTGCTTTTGCCCTTTGCCTTGTTCTTCAAGAATGGGTTGGTTTACTTACAGTTGAAAGAACCCCCATTATCACTGGGAATAATTTAATTCGAATGTAAGGAATTCCGGCAGGGAGAGAGAGCGAGGTCGATAGTAAAATTTCTTTTGGGAAGAAGCTGAAATAACGACGCCAAGGAAGTTGGGCTCTCACGCATAGAAATCTTTTTGGGGAGATTGGAGCCGGTAAGCCAAGCTACCAAGTCATATTAGCTCATTTAATGAGGTGGACGTATAGTGCCCGATAGACTGCAATTTCTCAATCTGGACCCTCCCTTCGGAGAACTTCGGAATTCCCTCCTTCGGAGGGAATCCATTCCCGGTTAAAGACGACCATGGCCAACAGAAAAAACGGTGGGACAGCGCTATAAACATATTGTTAGCAAGCTTTTCGGGTTGCCCGGCATTCACATATAGATGCCCTAAACATGAAGTTGATTTGAACAATCACAAGATATTCGTGAATAGGTGAAACAAAGCAGAAAGCAATTGCTGAGGGCGACCCTGTCATCATTAGTGTTCGATCGAAAAGCCCTTTAACATAGCTTTTTGTGCTGCAACTTAAAGGTGAATATCATTGAGAATCGAAGAAGTAGCACTGAAGGGCATATGGGTTTAGAAAAATCCAACACTAGAACGTACGGTCGAACTTAATATATTCTATGAAACAGGTACGTGTGAACACCCATTAGCTTGTCATCCAGACATTATATGGTGTCGGTGGGGCAAGCAAACTATAAATGCAGCGGCCGGCCGACTAATTTTCAATATTTTTCTGCTAATTAACGAAGGAAGATGACTTGCTGGCTCAAGATAATCAATCATATAGCGGAATGGCTGTGATAATTAAATAGGGCCAGATTTGTATCAATGAACTCTTCAATTAAAGGACATAGCTTTTAGCTTAATCAGCCAAAACACAATTACAGCTGCTGAATTTGGAAATAAGCTAATGTCCCCGTAAGTTTGACACAACGTATATGTAATATGACTTCCTTGATCTGGAGAAAATTCATGTGCCAGGCCTTTTTTACATGTAGTTATCTCCCAAGGACGAAGTAAGCTGGTTCCAATAGAACTCCCGCTATTTGTGCGTCAACGGGAGTGGGAGCACACTTTCTCCTTAACTAGTGGCTCCCAGAATCGTGCTTCCCGATTCGAGCAAGGCTAGAAAATCCAAAACCTGTACATTTCTTGAAAATTCAAACAGCAACATATTGAAGTAGGGGATTGTACTCGTGAGAAAGTTTATAACGAGTATTCTGAAAAAAAACAACCACCTTGACAATATCACACAACAAACCCCCAAAGCCTCACACAGTCTAGCACTGTAAATACGTTCCGGCAAAAACAAAAAACTAAGAAACAAACCATGAAAAAGATACCCTTTCTTTAATCTTCTTTCCTTGTAGTTTTGCTTAAAACACCCTAGTACGTCTCCTAGAGACGGCGTAGCTTCTGCTTCTTGGATATCCATCTGTGTTGACCTTGATATCTTCTTCAAATTCACAAGGACTGTCTTCGTCTATCCTCCCAATAGCAACACTGCGGCTCCGTGGCATATTATTAGCTGCGGCCACTGGAGAGTTTGAAACCTGTTTTTTCGGAAGAAGGTCCGATTTAGCTTTATTTCGTAGGCTCCTAGTAGAAGCAGCCCTCATAAGCTCCCGGAAATCTTCATTGCTGCTGGATTTGGAGGAGTTTGTGCTGAAGCTCCTGGGAAGAGGGGATATTTGGGGCGTGGGACAGCCAAAGGCAGTGCCATAGTCAAGGCGAGCGGAGCATTCGGTCATGCTTCGGATGTAGAAATCTCTGACCTTGATCAGGATTCTAATGGGTGCCTTCATGTACCGGCTCAGTTTTCTTTCTTTTCTAGCCTCCATGTTGATCACCATGTTGCAGGGTGCCAAATTAAACACTCAGATCCTGTGTGATTTTTGGCCTTGTGACCCACCCACAAGGAGAAAGATATATGTGAAAGACCAATATACAGGAAAGCAAGGAAACGAGGAGAGATATATATGCGAAAGATCAATATACAGGAAATCAAGGAAACGACTGGAAACAATGCAAGAGAAAAGGTGTTTAGAATGGAGGTGAGTGGAAGTTGTGACAAGCGAAAGTAATTAGATGGGGTTCGTTCCGATCGTTTGTATGTGCTTAAATAATGTTGGCTAATAGTGGCGAGGGGATAATTTATCAAGATGAATGTGATGGCTGGAGAGAGAGAGAGATGGGATTAGCTTTTGGATATTAGAGGAGGCTTTGTACGTAGTATATGGTTTCAGACTATTGGAGGGACGTGGACGTGGTGATTTACTTTATTTGCGAGTAAATGACGAGACTGCCTAAAAAAAATAAAAAATAAAAAATAAAAAGTAAACGACGAGACTTCGTCAAATTAAAGCATGTGTATGCTTATCAATTACGAACAGGGATAAGAACAGGAGACGTTGGAAATATCCAAATTAATGTCGTTACACAAATTATTGCAAGAAGAAATAGATTGAATAAATACTTAAGCTTCAAATGGCCGTCCGAATATATTGACTTGATCCGGTCGTTCATCGCTGGTTTTGAACCTCCATATTATATATACCTTGGAAATTAGTTTTGTTAATTATGAATATATAGCATGGCATGGCCGAATTTTCAATTGTAATTGGAATATATATGCAACCCATCGATTATAAATTAGACAGTACTCAAAATCACAACTAATGCTGCTTAATTGATCAATTCATCACAAAGTTGACTTTGATTTAGTAGTTATTTAACTATGACCCCCTATGTTTATTTTCAAAGAGCACTAGGCCGCAGCCTCCAAGTTACCTCTGCATAATGCAATATATTCTTTATCAAAATGGTACGATTTGCATAGATGAATATTTGTTATCATTAAATATACCAGGAACTTCGGTAAGGAGTGTTGCCAGCAAACTACTCTCCTTTTTCTTCGGCAAAATGTCTACTACACGTTTAGGTGGAAAAAAAAAACTAGGCAGTCTGCAAGAGTGAAAGGGAAGGGAATGAAAGAGAAAGGGATGCCACCAAACCATGATTGTGGTCCTGACAATTTGTTTAGGGAAGGTTAAGAAGAAGACTTTCCTCACCGGTCGGCCGGCCGGCAGGCTAGGCGCCATTGACGGGTTGATCATCATTGTATAATTTATCTCATATTTTAGGCTAAATTACTCCGAACGTCTCTGGAGTTTGACTTTTTTCCAGTTTGGTCCTCAAGGTTCGATTTTCCCTAAAAGCATCCCTGGAGTGAGGACTCATTACCAAATAGATTCTGGCATCAACTTTTGGACGAAAATGCACACGTGGCTAACGGCTTACACGTGTCACATTGCGATTGGGCAAGAATTTTAAAAAAAATCCAGCTGTTAGTGCCCACGTGTAAGCCGTTAGCCACGTGTGCATTTCCGTCCAAGAGTTGACGGCAGGATCTATTTGGTAATGGGTCCTCACCCCAGGGATGCTTTTAGGAAAAATCGAATCCTGAGGACCAAACTGGGAAAAGCTCAAACCCCAGGGACGTACGGAGTAATTTAGCCCATATTTTACTATACACTACCTGCATTCCACTATTAATTAAGGGGACACGTTAATGCAAATTGCATTCAAAATATATATAAAAAGCTAGTCAATTTGGATTTCACATATATGATGCATCCTATATGTGTCTGCCTGTATTAAAAAATTATGGTAGATCAGAAAATTAAGCATATATTTTCCTTATGCACTATATATATATGCATGACTCGTACTTGAGATTTAAGCCTTTAAATTATAATATGCTAAATTTTACACATTGATTAGTGGGAAGTTAGGCATGCTAATTAAATCACACATGAATCTACCCGAAATAATAGACTGTGTGATATGTCAATCTATCATTAAAAGTATGGGGCTTGCATGGTGAAAGGTAGGGGTGGTTAACGATAGTGTACGTGATGGTCTGGCGAAAACCGTCACCGTCATCGTCACCGCAATTGACGGAATTACATAATTAACACCGCTACCGCACCGCTAAGGCACAATAACCGCCCTTACCGGTGACGGTATTAACGGTAACGGTTATACGGTAACCGCTTAAAACCGTATAACAGTTGGGCAAAAAAACAAAGGCTTTTTTTTGGGCTTTTCATTTTTTTTTCAATGTTTTGGGCTGTTTTCCTTGGGTTTTTTTGGACCATTAAGACCATTTGATGCCTATATCAAATGGACAAATATCATAACCTATTCAAACATAATATCATAATTATTAATAATTATAACAAATATAATAAGCTGTCCAAAAGTCCAATATAATATCATATTCAAATATAATGACTAAAGTTCAATAAAAGTGTCAAATAATGTGACATAAACTAACTAACATATTCCAATAAAAGCCCAACAAAAGTATGTCACATAATCAATAATCATCTCAAGTCTTAACTAGGGGGTTAACGGTAGTGTAGGTGATGGTTTGGCGAAAACCGTTACCGTCACCGTAATTGACGGAATCATAATAACCACCACCGCACCGCTAAGACACAATAACCGCTCTTGTCAGTTACGGTAGCGGTAGCGGTTTTAGTAGTTAAAACCGCTACCACCGGTGAAAATGAATACCCCTAGTGAAGGGGGAGACAGTAGCTGAAAAAATTATGAATTAATTTTCAGGATAATAGCAACAAACATGAGCGGTGCACCAAACAGTAGGGCAGGGGCCTTGGATTTCTTTAACCGTGTTTCGCGCTCAAATGTCTCTTATCAATGGCTTGACTAGCTGTAGAAGTAGCTCATGATATTGTTCAGTTCAAAAGCAAGGGATCTTCGCATCAAATCGCGAAGCAATTAAATAAGATTAAACGTAAGGCGCTATAAGATGTTGTGGAGCTTTCAGTGATCCAGAATTTATAAATTAGTATATAAGATTGGGCTGTCTTTTCCCAAATTTCGGTAAAAAATGAGCAAATCTATTTGTCTAGATGTACACTCAAATGCTTCGTGCCCCTCTTTCTTTTCTTTTGTCTTCTTCTAAATTTTTAACAAGGAGAACACTCACGCACATTTTACTGTGACAATATCGCTGTAATCTGTACAAAAGCGTTTTGAATTATAGGCAAAGTCAACCTTTCTTTTAAAATGGGTAGGAAAGTTAAGCATTTCGGTGGATGGAAACAGTCTCTAATAAATATAATCACCGGTCCACATACACCAAACGATGAACTTAAATCGATTTGCTTACGGGTCACCCTCAAGTAATATATATACACCGGCATTACTTGAGAAGTTTATTTGAATACTATTCTTCAATAATGATCTACGATTTCAATTTTTATAGTTAATCGATATCGTACGGGTCACTCTATTTGTATTTGAGGCGCAAATAGTCTGACCCAGCGACCATGCGAGGTTGGTAGTAAGCTTTCAGCCTGAAGCTCCCACCATGGCCTAGCATGATTAGCAGCGAGGCGTCACAAACCGAACCCAATTGCCAAACTTGTTTGTGGAAGCGGCGGCGGAGGCTCCGCGCCAACTCGCACAAACGCACGACTGGCCTTAAAAGAAGGGGTGCAACGTAGATTGCCATATCTAGGCGCAGAAAGTAGTGCAACGCTGTTACTAGTAAAGTTGAATGAAGATTTCATTAAGAATTTGAATTCTCTTAAAAGTTTTGACTTTTTTTTTCTCTGTTTTTAATGTGAATTTAATGCTTTTACACTTGATGAATGGCATTAATCAATTGCGTAGCTAAGCTGTTCTTTTATACAGCAAGAGCAAAGCAAGAGAAGATGTTTTTTTTTTTTTTAAAATTTTTTTGAATCTTAAAATTTTAAAATCGAATATATTTTTTAATATTATAAAAATAACTACAACACGCATACTAATAAAATTAATATCAATTAAAAATTCTCAAAAAAAATATTCTAACAGTAATAAAAAAAGGTGAGTAGTGGAAGGGTTCTTTTGGATAACAAACATGGAGGAGATGCCTTAAAGTTTTCAAACTCCGACTGATAAAGAGTACAACATGGTCTCAAGTGGACCTTCCGCGAGTCAAACGTCAATTGATTTGAAATAAGTTGTCCTTCGTAGAGGAGGTCAGTAGTTTGCAAATTGCAATAATGATATTCAAGACTTCAAAACCAAACCAAACCAAACCAAATCAACTCAACTCAAGGTAGTTTATTTGCCTAATTTTTTAAGAGTTTAAAATTTTCACCACACTAAATATATTTTAATAAATTTTACATTTTTACACTTATACTTCATACTTTTCACAAACTCAATAAACTTCAACATTCAAAAAATTCTCAAAATTTTAAGAATATTTTTCAAAATTTCAATAAACAAATGCCTCCTAAATATATATTAATTTTTTTTAACAAGAAAAATTTAGATACTCATTCATGTATACCAGGTTGAGATAAATTTGATATAATATTCGTATAAATTGAGTTCGAATTCTTTTAAATCTTAAAATTTTAAAATCGAACATATTTTTTAACATTACTTGAAAATAACTAAAACATGCATACTAATAAAATTAATATCATCTAAAAAATTTCAAATTATTAAACATTCTAAAAAAAACACTGACAGTAAGAAAAAAAAGGTGACTAGTGGGAAGGGTTCTTTTGAATAACAAACAAGGAGGAGATGCCTCAAAGTTTTCAAACTCCGACTGATAAAGAGTACAACATGGCCTCAAGTGGACCTTCCGCGAGTCAAACGTCAATTGATTTGAAATAAGTTGTCCTTCGTAGTGGTGGTCAGTAGTTTGCAAATTGCAATAATGATACTCAAGACTTCAAAACCAAACCGAACCGAATCATGTCAAGGGGAGTTTGTTTTTTTAATTTTTTAAGGGTTAAAAATTTTTATTATGATAAATATATTTTATAAATTTTAATAAATTTCACGTTTTTATATGTATACTTCACATTTTTTACAAATTCAATAAACTTCAACATTTAAAAGATTCTAAAATTTTGAGAATATTTTTTAAAATTTCGGTAAACAAATACCTCCCAAATATATATTAATTTTTTTTAACAAGAAAAATTTAGATACCCATTCATGTATACCAGGTTCAGATAAATTTGATATAATATTTGCACGAATTGAGTTTAGCACTACATATAACTCTGAAGAGACTGACCTACTGACTAATCTTATATTTAAGTTGCAAATTTTTTACATAAATAATTATTTGAACTCTCAAAGTTGCGCTTAACTCACATTCTCAAACCTCCGATACCACTTCAGCTACCCCAAATGGATTAAAAACCACGTCAATGTTATGACAACGAATATCGCCCAGAATAAGGCATCTAAATGAAATCAGAGACTAAAATTGCAGAATGAATCAATTACTCTCTTATATTTCGTGCATCAAAGAAAAAGAAAAGTGGGAAATAAAATATTAATGCATAGCAGAAAAGAAGAAAAAAAAAAAGAGAAGGTAAAAATGGCACATTAAAGTGCTTTGTAGGATATGAAAAGTAGTTTGTAGGCTGTTGATTTTGGAAAAAAAGACTTGAGAATGTAATTGCATTATTCCTCACCCCACTTTACACAACTTGGCCCCGAATTTCAATTTTGAGGACCCACGAACTTCTCTCAAATACGACTAGATGGCCCACAAATTCTTTCCAAATATTAATTGCGCCATAAACAAACCGTCAGTCGCATTAATACCATTTGGGAGAAAAGATAGAATCATAGATCTGAGACACGGAGACAGCATTCCTTTTGTCACAAACATAGTTCACGGACAAAAACTTAGAGCTTGTTCGTTTTTTTAGCATTCTTTTGAGCTTGTTCGAATATAATGAGCTTGTTCGTGTCGAAGTTTCACCGTCGTGACATTAGTTAAGCCCAAAGAACATTATCACTCAGCCGTTCTGAAGAGTCGATTGGAGCTTCCAAGCCCATTAGGAGTCCATGTCCTTCCCGTAAATTGGGCTTTTGTCTCTCACTTGTGATCTTAAGCACCATCTTCTTTAAGGCCACGGTCCTATTTGTTTCAAAGACGATAATAATAAATAAAGTGGGTCTTACTCTCGATGTTGTTGAAATAATGTTAATCTAATGTTTAAGTTGGGGTTCTGTCGTCCTAATCATAAATTACAACTCCCCATAACACTAATTCACGAGCAGTCCCTAGCTGCGTTACGTGACAACTTATGATATCCTACCATTTCTTTTTCTCCAGATCCTATGATATTTTAGCATATGCTCCTAAGATTCCAACCCCTTGCTTTTTTGCATACAGATTAGCTTCTATTTTTTACTTTATTTTTTATGGAAAACGAAGAGTAGCGTTGACGCATTTTAAATTTGATGAGTCCGTCGCGGTGACCAAAAGGATCCAGACTGGAAACTACTCTTAAATCGTCAGTAGTGTTCCCAAGTCCCAACTCGCTCGAATTGAATCAGAATTCCAAGTGATGCATGTTTACCTGTCTGACCCGTGACCACCATACATAACGTAATTACAATCCAACCACTACCCCCACTTCCAAAAGAAAAATTTATATTAATATGCACGTTTCTGGTCCCAAGTCCAGCCCGCACCCAATCAGACCCGATTTAACTTGATTTTTAGGAAGCAGAGAGAATATATTATTAATGCTAGAAAATTCAGAAGCTAAAAACAGAGATGTAGCCCGAGAGTCACGTGGCATTGTATGATTGGGGAGGACGCAAGGAGAGGAGGTTGGAGGGCAACGGCAGCGTCTGGGACTCGGCATTGGCAAAGCAGTCAAAGGCAAAGACTGGATAACCCAACCGAGGCGTACAGTCAAAGCAAAAACTGTCACGGTCAAACTCTTAGCTGGTCGCTTTTCTTAAAACTAATGAAACTAAAAAGAGATTAGGAGGGAGGTAGGGGGGCCCACTTCTGTTTTTTTTTATTACTTTGTTTTTTTTGAGTCAAGAGTTCATTTTAGAAAAAGTGTCTGAAATATTCGATTTGGTAAAACGAGATGTGGTCCCCCATTACACTTGCGTGGTATCGATTCGTGGCCCGTACCCGGTCTCCTCCTACTCCTCCTCCCCGTGGGGGTTCGTTTTGCTTTTACTGAAAAAACCTCAACCAGCCTTTGGCCTCTTTGCCTTCGTGCGGGTTCACTGTTTTTATCAAAAGACCACTTTGTCCTTTTTTTTTTTTTAGGACAAGTTCCCAAAAAAAACCGCAATACAACAGATTACATCGAAATCAACCGGCAGCAGATCCTTAAAAAGCATAGGATAAAACCACTACATACTCCATAGGAGCCGACCACTTTGTCCTTGTAGGTTAATTAACACCTTCAACCAAAATACCTGTCCAAATTTGACTTCCGTCCTTTCTACAGAGTTATAGAAGATGTTAGTCTCTAGTAGTTAATTTTAATGCAGATTACTGACGAAACCTTTACCGACAAAAAAGAGAACGTAAGAGGAAGGTAGAAACGAGGGAGCACGAAAAATTTAAGAGTAAAAGCAGGGATGTAAATGTCATTTGGAGTGTCTTGTGTAAATTAGAAGTAAGCGAGTAACAGCGATGCGGGAGAATACGGCGACAGATGAAATATGACTGCACGTGTGGTGCGCGGGACGAGGCGCTTATTAACCGGCCGCAACCCCAGGTTCCCGGTAATCCTGATAATAAAACAAATTTACTGCTATTTTACGAATTTTTTAATTATATTGCACTATTCTCATTTCTAATTGTACGTTAAAATATATAATTTAATATTTTCTACTATTATTTGTCTTGAAGGGTTTTCAGCGACTGCCCCAAAAGAAGAGCTGTAGAGGTGGGAGGGAGCCTTTTTGCCAGGGGATGGATGGCTTTTCTCTGCACCTTTCCCCCTCTCTCTCTCTTTCTCTCTCTCTCTATCCTTTTCACCATGGCGGTATGGCCTCTCTGATTTTCCCTTCAAAGCTCTTCAATTTCCACATTTCTTCGTGTTTGTGATCTGGGTCTCACTTCATCTTCTTACTTTTTGTGGTATTTGTTAGTGCTCCTCCTAATCCGTTAGATGTGGTGTACACTGCTGGTTTTTGGGGTGGTCTGAATTTTCTTTCTTCTCTTTCACATCCGTTTTGCTTAGCTAGAGGGTTCCTGATTTTCCCTTTTGGAGCTTGAATATTTAGTGAAAGTACTTTTAATTGTGCGTTTATGATGCGTCTCAGTGAGTGAGTTGTGTGTGTGTCTATGTTATGATGGTAGTGATTCTTTTGACCGTGTAAAAAGAGATAAGATAAAGCAAAGTGCAAAGGTTACCGTGAGTGTACCGTAGAGAGTGTTTTTGCTTGGGATGGTCAATGAGAGAAAACTTTTGGGAGTTTTAAATCTCCGTTTTTTTTTCCCTTGTTGACACATCTCATGTGCAAGCTAGATGTAATCTTCCTTGAAGGGTACTTGTCAATTCAGTGATTTTGGGTTTGGGTGGGTGTTTTGTATTTTTGGTTTGGATTTCTTCGTAGAGAGGGCTTCAGAAATGCCTATGTTTCAGCCTTCAAAGAGGGATGGGGTTGTCGGGTACGAAGGCGGTGGAGATGGGCTTATTCTAGATCTGGAAACTGCTGTCAAAGATGGGGTTTTGGGTAGCGTTGGTGGTGGCGTTGTGGGAGCTGCTGGTGGGGATAAATTGGATCTGAAGAAGATGATTGAAGAGCTCGACTTATCTGAGGTTCCCTCGGTGTTTATTTGCCCAATCTCGCTTGAACCAATGCAAGACCCTGTGACCCTTTGCACCGGTCAAACCTATGAGAAGTCCAACATTCTCAAATGGCTCAGTCTGGGGCACTTCACCTGCCCAACCACGATGCAAGAGCTTTGGGACGATTCAGTCACGCCGAATAGGACTCTTTACCATCTAATCCACACATGGTTTACTCAGAAGTATTTGCTGATGAAGAAGAGATCGGAAGATGTACAGGGAAGGGCTTCGGAGCTTCTCGAGATGCTTAAGAAGGTGAAGGGTCAAGCTAGAGTTCAAGCCCTCAAGGAGCTCAAACAAGTCGTCGCAGCTCATGCCACTGCTAGGAAGAGAGTGATTGATGAAGGCGGAGTTGCACTAATTTCATCATTGCTGGGTCCATTTACATCCCATGCTGTTGGTTCCGAAGCCATTGGGATTCTTGTAAATTTGACCCTGGATTCAGAGTCGAAAACGAACTTGACGCAACCTGCGAAGATTTCATTAATGGTGGATATTTTGAATGAAGGTTGCATTGAGACGAAAATCAACTGTATCCGATTGATCGAAACCTTGATGGAAGAGAAGGGTTTTCGGTCAGAGATTGTTTCAAGCCATAGCCTCCTGGTTGGTTTGATGAGGCTGGTGAAGGACAAGAGGCATCTAACTGGAGTCTTACCCGGCCTTAGCCTCCTTAGAACGATATGCTTGCATAAGGAAGTAAGGGGCTTGATTGTGAGCCTAGGAGCTGTTCCTCAATTGGTTGAATTGTTACCTGCTTTGGATCCTGATTCATTGGAATTAGCCCTTTTCATCTTGGACGCATTGTCTGCTCTTCAGGAGGGAAGATTAGCTTTGAAGGAGTGTTCCAACACCATTCCAAATATGGTGAGGCTATTAATGAGGATCTCGGAGACCTGTACTCAATATGCTTTGTCTATTTTATGGTCTGTATGCAAAATTGCCCCTGAAGAATGTTCATCAATTGCTGTGGATGCGGGTCTTGCGGCGAAGCTCCTCCTTGTGATTCAAAGTGGTTGCAATCCTGTCTTGAAGCAGCGGTCTTCAGAGCTTCTGAAGTTGTGTAGTCTAAACTATTCCGATACAATCTTCATTTCCAAGTGCAAGCTTACGAGAACTATCCAATGAATGGATAATATCACTTTGTATCATACACCAGCCGTTGAACCTTTTGGGGGCAAAGGAGGTAAATGGCCTGCGCCATCTAAGCTTACGAGTCTGGTAGTAACCCTAACAAATGTTGTAGGGTTTCAGGTGCTGATTGCTGTGTCTCACTGTCTTGTATATATTGACGTACTTCAATTCCAACCATCGATTCAACATAAAGAGAAGAAGAATCGGAGTGTAGACAGCAACACACCTTGCTGTCAAGGGTTCTCCGTGTTAGCAAGAGCTCTTGCCAATGATTTTGAAATAAACCCCGTCAAGAAGATTATATAACTTCGAAATAGTTTTATGTTGGGGTACATTAATGCAAGAAGAAGTAAATGCTGTTGTTGGATAAAGCTTCTTCTTAGGGGAAGAGAAATTGCCGGCACAACTTTGGAGCTTGCAACTGTCATTGTAATTGTTATGTTTCTGCTTTTTGCTCCGTGGGTTGTATCTCCCTTAAGGTCTCAGTGACCTCCAATTTTCCTTGCAATTAAGTGGGAGTTTTACTTCTGACCCCACGCGTGTAGAGACTGGAGTGCCTTTGGCCTTCAAACTTTATTCAGTGTATAATGATATCAACCATTTCATTTAGAGTCGGATGTTATTGGTTATTAAACTTCTTTTTATTTCAGCTGGTTACTCTTTTGCTTGCAAATATATTCGCCTTCTTGCCCAGAAAAAAAAGAGAGTATTGGATGGATGGATGTTGCTGCTCTTGGCTTCCTACATGTGCTGGAATTTACTACGTTTGTGGATGACTAGACACAGAGGCATGTTGTACTTGCTTTCCACCCTTTTGCAGTAAGAGTCGAGGACAGGACCCATTATTATCACCCTCTCTCTCTCTGTCACTGGTGAATGGAAAAGAAAGAAAAGGAAGCTGAGAGCTTTCACTGAACAGTTTTGGTTGGACTGGTGATGTGGCTTCAGTCTTGACTCAATGACTCCAAATTGTGAGGGTTGTCCTATCAGTCCAACTTATGCTTCTGCAGAAGCATGTGAGATATTTTGTCGGGATTTAAAAGGATACAGATGTAAATAAATAGGGAATTCAAACGATATTGGTCTAGATATTTTGAATATGAAAATAGTTGCAGTTTGACACTTTTTGGCTCGCAGGGTTACTCTTTCCTAGAACATTTGCGTCGCTTCCTTCAATTGTGAACTGGTCTAACTGGGAACAACAACATGAAACTATAAACTCCTGCCTCACCTTGATGTACAGAAATCCTTGGCATTCGAATGTTTGAATGGCCGTCAAGGCCCATGGTAATGGCCTACGGGAAAGCTCTTTTATTTTTGCAGCCACCAATAATTTCTGCTCTTTGCTTTCCACTGAGATGGGATAGTCCATTCTACTTCTGAAGGTGGGCTCCTTTTGGCCAACTTTTGCAGATTTCTTCCTCAGGTAATCGAATCTTCAATAATAGAATCTGTCTGTGAGCTTACTATTCTTTTTTTTTGGTCTGTGACCTTACTAATCTGTGCTAAGTTAGGCGGTCAAACAAGGCTATGTTTCTCTTGCCTCTTGGCGTGGTGGGAAAGTATCATTACCTTATGGAATGAACACTCATAATAAGGGTTTGGTCAATCCGACTGAAAGTACATTAGGCCCATTATACTGCTATTTGGGCCACAGAACCGAAAAATGTCTGACTGCATTTTTGCCCCAGTTGAGCCCATTACGTAACCTTCTGAATCTGAAGAATGCTATGCAAATTTCTTACTGTTCTTTGATCACATATTTTGGAAAAGCAGCCATGCTCGTTCCTCCATAAGCTACTTGGAAGCAGTCACTGCCTCCGTGACTCGGACAATTTGGCACTTCAGATCATTCGGAACATCAAAAGGAAGTCATATAAGAAAAACGAGGAAAAATGTAGGTTTTGGAATTGTTTGATCATTCCCTTCCTATTCAAAAACCATGGGATATAGGGCCAGTGCGTGAATCACTCACGGGATTTTGTGGCCAGCCAGCGTGAATCACGTGCTCCAGTGAGTAGGTCTTCGGTTGCTTGCAACTTGCAAGTGGGACACACACAAAATAAGCATATTCACCAGAATCAAGACACTCAAACAAATGGATATAAAATGGTGGAAAATTTGGCAGCCGTCTCCATGTGGAAAACATGATAATTATTGGAAAACTAGCAAAAGGATGATGGTTCTAAAATTGCGAGTGCGTTCCTTCCCTCGATACGACACATTCCGAAAATAATACATTATACACCCACTTTCCGGATCCTATGCATGAATTTCTTTTTGCCTTTATTTATTACCACAATCCCATTTCGTTTCAACCAAATTAAGAAGATAGTCGAACAGCTCGGGAATAGAAGTCTTGGTGGGGTTCAGATGGGTTTGAAAGAAACCGTGCTTCATTGAAAATCTACTTGCAAGTACAACAACCGAAAGAAAAAAAAAAAAAAACCACTAAAAGTACGACTTCCTGTTTGGTTAGGTATATATGCGTTATAGTTACTTAGGCGCGAAAGAGAAAAAATGTAAAGAAAAGGAAAACGGCATTTGAGCCAGAGACAATAAAGGTATCCAGCTTTTCACCTATTTACTCCTATAAAAGGGAAGATTACCTTAAAAACGGTATATTTCTGTCATAATCATTCTCAATTCTGCTGTAAGTTTGTTGTTTAGTTTTGGTCAGAGATACAGTAAAAGACTAAAAGAGCCATGTGCGAGATTTCTACGCCCTCTGAATAGGACTCTTGGAGCAGCGACAACTAAGAGGCGGCTAGTCATCGTCACCTTCTCCAAATAACACCTTCTCTGAATGACACCTCCTCTGAATAACACCGCCCCCTCTCTCTCTAAACGACGTTAACGGGGACGAGTGAAAGGGAGAATTGTGGGGCGCCATTGAATAGGAACAAGTATTTGTCAAATTTCAAGGGTTTGACCGCAATGCCGGGACGCCCCAACCACAGATCAGGCCGACGTGACAGAGCCACATTGAATTTTTGCTTGGCCTCCCAATGGCTTCACTTCTAGATCGTTGCCTTTTTCTTTCCTCATCTTTCATCTCTCTGCCTCTCGAGTCTCGGCGAATAATCTGCATACATATATACACACCAAGCAGGCTTTTATGTATTGATCTCATTCCTCACCGTCCCTCTAATTAGGCGAACGAAACCTTCAATATTTGTCACCACACCCAATTTCCATGACTATGAAAGCTTATTCTTCTTATTCTTCTTCTTCATCCTCCTCGACCACCAATAAGAATTCACTACTACACCACCCACCCAATTCCTCACTACTCCATACAGTTCGAAAGTCTGCAGCAAAACCGTGGAAGAAGCCCGTGGCCCCGCTGCCACCAACACCGTCTAGAGTATACAAGGTGGACCCCGTCAACTTCCGGGATCTTGTCCAGAAGCTCACGGGTGCGACCGAGTTAGGCCAATCTCGGCGTCTTCGAAGCGCTGCTCCTCCCCCACTCAATGTCGCCGCGGAGCTCCACCCTTGCTCGACAGCAAAAAAACCGTTGTCCGCTCTGTACCATCAGGACTTGATATCTGGAGCAGTATTGCAAATGAAACAGGAGAAAGCATCTGAGAGTAACGAGTCGCCCTTTTTTCTTGAGTTGAATCTGTCGCCGTCTTCGCATGGTTGGTTTTCATTCCCTCTTCTCAGTCCAGGAAGTCTTTCCAGTATGGAACAGAGCACAGTTCTCTAGCTGCCACTACCATACCCAAGAAAAAAAAATCTTGCTAGGCGTTTCTATAGCTTTTTGATCTCGTAGACCGTGTAGTGTCTACTATTATGTCCCTCTGCTTAACAACAAAGCATGGTCTGGTTTCATTACTCCCTTCCCTTTCCTTTCCGCTTGAACTCAGTATGTTCGAAGTACAACTGAGTCCACTCTCTCTTTCTGTTATCATGTGTATGTTTGATCTCGTAATCATTCACCTTAGTTTTATGGCATTTATTAAACAAGTTTCAACGCAGAAACGTTAAACTAGAGCTGCATTTTGATTTGAATCGTCGTTAGGGGGGGGGGGGGGGGGGGGGGGGGGGGGTGGAGAATGAACGTCCAATTTGGAAGCTTGGGAGAATTTTCCTCCTTTGGCCTATAACTTCGATTGACCATATATAGCAGGTGGTCAGCAAGTCCTGAAAATAGAAAAACTGGGTTGTTAATGCCTACGTCAGAATTTTTGCATATTAAAATCATGAATTAAGACCAGTCGAGCCGGGGTGCGATCGTCTCATGATCTGTTCTCAGGGGCAGTAGAGAAAGAGGGGACTTGAACACCCCCCCCCCCCCCTCTTTTCGAGAAGGATAGACAGATTTTTCCGTCGTGAATTATTTATTCGTCCTCCCTTTAAACCTTTAAGCTTGAGAATGATATATGGCATAAATTGAATTAATCTCTTAGTATAGGTAGCATAAGCGGTTGCCTAAAGTCTCTAAAATTGGAAGTTTCAACTTACTATTTTACTTAATAGTAAACACCCGCTGAGGTCTTCTAGTTGGTTCGTAATATAGCATAAAGGGACACCATTTAGATCCAATTATGCTATATTAACTATCCACACTTGTGACTTCTTTCTAATGTGTGACAATCTTTTACCCTCTCATGTATATTCAAAAGACCCCGGACATTCATGAGAAGGCAATCATAGAAGTCCACCGCGTAAAAGACAAAGCACAGTCCATGTAGAGGTATGATCTAAAGTCTAAACTCGAATGGGAGCTTATGGATGAACATCCCCATTGGAGCTCTAACTGGGCACCCTGATCCCAGAACAAGATGGCACATCTCATTGCTCAATGAGCTTCTACGACACTTGTTTGTGGTTTGCTTAATGTTAAATTACTACCACTCGAAATACCCAATGTGATGTAACAGACAATCCCTAACTTTTGGGAACCTTTTGATGATCTTGGGAAGAATAAAAGAACAGGATCTAACTCGAATTCCAAACTTCCACCCATTTCCCCTGCCCTGATGGACTCCTCCCTAGGTAATTAGGTGTACCAACGGTGGAAGATGTCGGATAATTGAAATTTCCAGACTTTGGAATAGCATTCCACTCTCGCACCAATACAAGAGAAGAGCAGGAAGGGAAGGAACCTGAACTAAGCCCATCGGTAGTAAATATGACGTTGCTCTGTAGATACCTCGATTCCAACACTGGACTCTCAGTCAAGATCCAGGAACACGCAAACAGGAAGAGCTGGCTAGACCGTGGTTGGGATTATAAACCCCCTTAAAATAGTGTGGGTTTATACTACCTTATGTACTTTGGCCTAGAAAAAAAAACAGGAAGAGCTGGCGACGAGAATGCTACGATAAATGGTGGACGCAAGGGACTGCAGTTCGCGTGGGTTTGGCTTGATAACAAAAGCATATATATGCACATCACATTGCCAAAAGTGGGAACCCCCAATTTCCCAAAAGACTTCACGCCCCCTGAATTCTCTTATGTACTGGTCCAAGTACCACTTGCAGAAGTGATTTTAAGGAGGGGAGAAATAGCAGGCCACATTTGATAAAAAACTCTTAAGGAAAGCATACGAAGTCATTCATTTATATACACTCAGATGATTATATCCCACCAGAGAGCAGATGTACAAAACTCTTTTATACGTCGAAAAAAGAGTTGATCAGGACATGAAGCCAGTAAAGGGACACTGTACGCAATTCAGCTCATCTCCTTAGGCTTTTGCACTTCTGTGGACTTCCACTGTTATATTATGGATGTATCTTCTTTAGGCTTTGTGCGTTTTCTTTCAATTAAAAGACCAAGCTTCTCTTGAGATGGATTGCATGTGGCAGAATTTTGAATCTGTTCCTATTGGTCCCAGTAGTTCCTCAGCTGCGACATATGTAGGAGAAGCTCATCTCTGCCCAAACCAGTGACGCTGCTAGTCATGATCCATGGGGGATGTTCCCGGTAGTTTTGTCTGATCAGCTGTTGAAAGTCTCTGATGTTCTCATCTGGCCTTTTTCCCTTGCTTGCCTTCATTTTGTCACACTTTGTGAAAGCAAAAGTCATTGGTATCTGAAACGTACAGAAAATGGCAGAAATAGGATGTTAAGAACTGGATTTGTCATCATGGAATAACGAAGTGATCAAGTGAACAACATCATAAATGTCCAAGATCAGAGAACAGCATACATTGTTCCGTCCAAGCCAATTGGCACAGTCCAGGTCAATCTTCTGAGGTGGAACACTTGCATCAACGAGAAGTAGGACAGCAACAAGAGTATCTCTGTTTAAAAAGTAGCCTTTCGTGAATGAAGACCAATCCATTTGAGCAGCGTCTGGGGCTTTCGCAAACCTGCAAACAAAGTCAACCACTCAGCATCAATTATACTGCAAATAGTCTGAGGTATGACAGTATTGACACCAAATATGAAATCAGAGGGGATACACAAGCTAACTACAAGTATGACCACAATAAGCTCTCTTCAGAGTAGCTTTCAACAATAAAATGAATTCTAGGAAGCTGAAAGAACGTCCAATACTGCAAAAAAAATATAACCTTCAATTATAGCAATTTATTGCTCACTAGAGTTCGTACAGTTCTAAAGATCACACTATAACTAGATGGCATTGGTCATCCAATCACAGTCGTGACACTTAATTCTGTGGAAACTCATCCACCCAAAAACGAGATATCACTAACTGCATGAATGAGGTTTGGTGTTTCATTTCTATATCACTTTCGGATATACTAACGCAGCTTCCAAGACAACGACTAACCAGGAAAGAACAAAAGAATGTGAGTTCATAACATCACACATTTATCCTCACTCACAAACTTGAACATAGAGATATTGAAAGAAAAAAAAAGGAAAGAAAAACCATAGCAATATCCAAAAAGGCAAGATTTCGCAGATCAAATTATCATCTATTAAAAGACAACGATCTAGCAGACTGCAGTCACAGAGAACTATGTATACTCAGTATCATAGGAGCAGACCAGCAGTCAAGAATCCAAGGAGCATACGAAATATGAACCCAACTCTCTGTAGGGAACACAACCCTGCAGACACGCTCTAATAGAAGGATCATAACCTTTTGCAGATGAGTCCAAACTTGTCAAGTCTGATATGCCATGAGAAAAATGAAAATGGGCAAAGGCATCGTACTTGAAATGTTATAGTTTGATGTTTGACCTATCTATTATGCTTATATCCTACACTTTGGTCTACTGAACTTGGGCAAAGTAAATGGCTTGGTCTCTATATTTGAGCTAAAAGTTGGAACTTTGAACTTGCTGTGAAGCGGATAGCCGGGCTTACCCGTAACCAGGCAAATCCACGATATACCAGCTCTTATTCACCAAGAAATGATTGATAAGCTGCGTCTTCCCTGCAGAAATCCCACAACCAATTATAAACAGTCAGACACCGAAAATGGATGCAACTGTAAACTATCGCTCTTATTATACTAAGAAAAACATCAAAACCTGGCTTCTTAGATGTAAGAGCAACTTCCTTCTTGCGAACGAGGGCATTGATAAGGGAAGACTTGCCCACGTTAGAGCGACCAAGAATCGCGAACTCGGGCCGGTCGTCTTTGGGGCAATCCTTTGCCCTCCCACTGCTCTTCACGAACTCCACTTCCTTAATCCGGGAGTCACCCGCGTAGGGGCCAACCACGATGTTGGAGCCGGGCAGGACCATGTCCTCGGTGACTTCGTCCGGGTCGACTCCAGGCGGCACAAACAGGACGGTCCGAACGAACCGGGCGGCATCAGACATGGGAGGTCTTTGCGAAGTCTTTGATGAAGCTGAGGTCGCATGCCGGGTTGGGCTCCGGCGGCGGGTCGAGTAGGAGAGGCGGGTCGGAAAAGTGCGGGTGAAAGGTGTGGGTTTAGGCAGAAGCGGTAGCTGAGGAGATGATGAAAGAGAGGCCAACAGGCGGTTTCTCAGTACTAACATTCTCTGTTCGGCTTTGGATCTTACTGCTGCAAAGTTCCACCTCCACTCCGAGTACCTCGGCACAGCACCAGAAAAAATGCAGAAACTGGTTCAGGTTTTTGCAGATTTGATGGGTTTCGGTGGTCATAGGTTTTTACGTCGCCACTCTTTCAGGTTTTTACTTCTGATCTTTCGACGTATCAAAAGTTGGGGAAATAGATATGGCCGCACGTGGGCAACTGCGAAGGCGACAATGTTGTTATGACAGGGCGATCTGGTAACGAAAACTGTTGCTTAAAGATTGTGTTTTTTTTTTTTGGTAACTGTTAATTAGCTTGAAGAAATAAATTTGATAGCGCCTGTTGCTGGTTCTTAACTTTTTCATTTTTCTTTTACCAGGTATTTGTTAGGTCGACATAAGGAACGTCGAGGAGACATGTCGTTTTAAGAGGATGTTTTGGTAACGTTTAAGAGTTTTGGTAATTACTGTCTTTTTGTGTATTATGCAAGCCAAGGAAGTTGTATTGGCATTTAGAAAAAAAAAAAGAAGTTGTATTGGCAGTTCAGTAAACGGTGTCGTGTCGGCAACCCTTTATCCCTCGCAATCGTCTCGATACGGAGCAGACTGTGTACCAAACAATGTCGTGGCTGGTCAGGTCAATCGCGAACTCGCTCAAACTCGACGACGACGAAGATAGCAATCCCAGTGCCAATGCCACAGATCCAAAATCCCCCCCGAAACCGAATTCAGATTCGCCATCATCATCTCCAACTCCATCGCCGCATGGCGTCAAAGATGATCTCTCGGAGCTCACCAAAACCGTAACCCGCCAACTCTGGGGCGTCGCCTCCTTCCTCGCCCCTCCTCCTTCTTCTCCCCAGCTTTCAGATCTCCCGGATACCAGGCAGCAATCCGATGACAAAGCCGAAGAGGACATAATTTCGGGAATGCGCAGCGATTTCGCGGAGATCAGCGGGAGATTTAAGACCGGGATCTCAAGGCTGTCCAGCAACAAAACGGTTTCTGAGATCACCAAAATCGCTTCGAATTTTCTCCAGCTTGGATCGGAGGAGGCCGCCGATGCTGTGGGTGTGACCGAAGAAGTGCTGGCCTTTGCGAGGAACATCGCGTTGCATCCAGAAACTTGGTTGGATTTCCCACTCCCCGAAGAGGAGGATTCTGATGGTAAATTTTTTGAGTGTCTACTTTTTTATTTATCTAGATTTCAGGCGACGGGTTAATGCCCTTGGATCTGATTAATAATGCTTTAAGCTAATTAAGTCAAACATTACATTGAGTTTCGGCCTGTAATTTTCGCCTTTTTGTTACGTTTTCTGAGTATTAGAATAAACCCTAATTTCTGTAATTGTGCGAAGTGAGTTTTGAGCTTGATTTCAAGTGTGTAAAGCTCGGTAACGCTTGTGATTTTAGTGTATGAGTTCTAAAATTAGAAAGTCATGAAAGGATCTGATTCGACTTCCCAAATTTGGCCTTTGATGCCAAAAATTCAACATTCTAGATATTTTGACGGCATACAAGTAGGATAATGTGTTATCTGGAAATTTATGAAATTGTGATGATTTCCTTTGTCCAGAATTTGAGATGTCTGATGCCCAACAAGAACACGCTCTGGCTATTGAACATCTTGCGCCAAGCTTAGCTGCTCTCAGGATTGAACTTTGCCCAGGATATATGAGCGAGGCTTGCTTCTGGAAGATTTACTTCGTACTGTTGCATCCAAGACTCAGTAAACATGATGCGGAACTTTTATCAACACCCAAAGTAAGGCCTCAAGCGGTAGCACAAGGAGCATTTGAGATTTTCTTATGCAACGTGACAAAATACTAGTAGTGGTATGGTATATATATGAGAAAATTTGCGCGTGAAGAGTTCAATGACTCTTACCTGAGGTTCTAGAAGATATAACAAAGGACCAAGACATTGTGACTATGTTAGGGGGGCTTATGTAACTTTACCATTAATGGTGAGTGAGTCAAGGTGCCAAACTTAATTAGGTATGGATGAAACTCACAAGAAAAGGGAAAATGCCTGCAATATTGCTTGTTGTGTAAGGGAAAAAGCATTTGGAGGTTGTTAGCTTTTCTGAGCTAGTTAGTTATTTAAGTGACCGTCTGATTAGGTCAAAGCTTATGTGAAAGAATGGTTGCTTTCCTTTGATGTTAGATAAACTAGTAATTTGGGGGTTACTTGCTTTCTTACACATAATAGGTTTTTGAATTGGTTAACGTTCTATTGGGGTATGGGATGTAGGAAGTGGTTTTAGCTCTAAGGTTGGCAAGTTTGGCCTTCATCTTGTTTTTGCTATTTGTACATTTGTAAAATGTTTTGTTACTTTTGTTTTGAGCAATTACGTTGCTATACTGTCTTACTAGCAATTGATGTTAATTTTGCAGATAGTGGAAGCAAGAATGCTGCTGACACAAGAGTTGCAAAGCCGACATAAGGCAAAGCAAGAACCAGAATATTCTGGAAGAGGCATGGACTCTGCTGACGTAGCACATGAAGAGCATCTCTCCGTGCCTTCTAGTGCAATGAAATCAGTACCTCTCACAATATCAGCTGTTGAAGCTCCACCTTCCTTCGTGACACCAGACATTGAGATGGAGAAGCATCCAATCCAAAGTACTGAACTCCAAATTGTTGACAAGCCTGTTATAGTGGAAGGATCTGTGGATCGAACAGGAAATCCACCTGCACTACCTGGTTCCTTCTCTAGGGTCTTAGATGAGAAGTTTGAGGATGATGCTGATGATTGGTTGAAAGAGGAAAGTTCAGAAATGGTTGGTGTAAGTGGAACTAACTTTCCTCTAGGCAATGATGAGGATGTATCATTTAGTGATCTTGAGGAGGATGATGGAGATGTGCCCATAGATTACAAGAAGGGCACATCTGGTTCTGATTCTTCAGCAAAAGACTCACGGGACTGGGTTCAGTTGAGCAGAAGCTCTGATGACTCAGTTAAGGATATCAACTCTGTCAACTTAAAACATGTTGGACCTGAGCAGGTAACAGGTCATAACACAGAGACAAAGGAATCTAATGACTGGCTTAACGTCGATGATATTGATGGCATTTGACAGTGCCATGAAAGAAGCATTGCACAGTATATGCTCTTCACTTTGGATACTGTAAGTCTGTACATAAAGCCCAATCTAAACTGGAAGGTTGTGTCTTCTAGATGTAATTTTATGTGTCTTAAACTGTGGCCCTCCCATAAATTATGTTAATTATTTGAATTCAATGCTTGTTATTGAGGTACAAGAATTTCGGTTGGAACCATTGATGGGATCAATAATTATTGTTATTCATTGGAGAAGGTAGATTTTCAGGGGAAAATCACTCAAGAACCAACAGGGGATGTAATCAGGAATGTTTACTCCAATGTACCACCTACACACGTTTTTGTTTATGGTTAGATTTTTAGCTTAACCAACCGCCGTGTTGCTTTGATCTATCTATTTTTTTTTTTTTGGGGGGGGGGGGGGGGTTTGAGTTTGCTTTGATCTATCTCATCTAAATGGATTGCGCAGTTTTCAAAGTATATCTATGTATATGATCCACTCACGCGAATTTGAGTAACTTTATCTCTTTCTATTTCTTTAAGTTTTTGTGATAAGTGGTAATTTCACAGTTCACATGTAAAATCTAATACTAGGACTCCTTAATGTATTTGCATGTTCAATTATTTGCTTCCTGTCCACTAATCTTGCAAATTAATCTTTTAACTCCAAAGTGTTGGTCATGGAACAAAGACCGTCGAGTTCGGCGCTGTGCAACAAAGAAACTGGCGAATCCTATTTGCGTGGCTGTGTAAAGTGCTATCAAGAAGAGCCATGTAAATTTAATTACAGTTGACATTTGTTGGAGAAACTAGACTTCTGACACAACCTTATTTACAGACGTGTGAAGTCAGTCCCTGGTTGTGAAATCATGATCTTATGGGACCGAAACTGCCCGAAAGGCGCTCAAGCTGAGACCATAGCAAGCCTCCGAGTGAGAATCTCGGCCTATCCTCTACGCCACTGTGGAGCCTTCGGCCTGTCCTCGATGACGAAGCCTGAGAAGCCCATTTTGAGGACTTGTGATCTGTAAGCACGGATCCACCAGTCTCCTTTTTCACCACTTCTACTATGTTTGGATTTACATCATGCCCGGAGGCATCTGTAATATAGAATGATCCGACTGCTGTGTCACCTTGTGTCGTGACCTCAACCCTTGATATCGATAGCCCATTCTCGCGGAGTACCCGTGTGACGTCCGAGAGCAGCCCCATACGGTTCTGAGTGCAAAGCTCTAACCTCAGCCCCTGCACGAGAAAAATTTCAAGTCCATCAACCCTCGTTTTAGTTATTGTTATTAACCCCTAAAGCCCAAAGGCCAGAAAAGTTGAGTCGCAGTGAGAGTACAAAGCGGTGCCTTACGGGACATACATGCGAGACTCTCCTCTCTATGGCAGCAATCAAGCATTGAGAAAGCTTCTGCCTCTCGCTCTCCGTATCCAATGTGCAACCGTCCTTGTGCCGTATAAAATACTCCTGTGATATCCCCACTTATTTACCAAACCCCGAGTCTTCAAACCATATACGGAAGATGCACTGAAGAATATTGGTAATACGTACCTGATCAGCCATTGAAGCCTTAGAGGCAACCGCCGCGTGAAACACCACGTACTGCATGTCAGTCAGCACACACACCGTGTCAAACAACAGCTTGGGACGATCTCGGCTCCTCACGTTCACCACCGAGTATCCTTTCTCTTTACAACTCTCTATTGATACGTGGGTCCCATCACAGCCATGACACCGTTCGTAATCCCTATCCGCAAACATCAACTGGTGGAGCCGCCGTTCCGTATGGGTCTGGCCCGCCACCGGGGCTGCCAATCTCACGCTCCTCCTCTCCCCCTTCCCATGATGGGCCTCCACCACGTTCTCTAGCTGCTCCTCCACATGGGCCAGCCTAATCGGGTCCGAAATGGGCCCGCCTTTGATCCCATCTTCCAAGTAGATTATGCAGGCCGCACGGGTGTTGTGAGTCCAAGCCACGGCGGAGGTGACGCTGCACCCAAGCTCGAGCAGAACCGCTGACATCTCAGACATTATACCAGGGCGGTCAGTCCCTGTCATTTCTAAGACCGTCTGCTCAGTGGCCACATGGCCACGTCTCACCTCTCTCATGCTCGGACACAGTGCCTGCAGGTTAGTCGCTATTATTAGAACAACATAAATACGCCAAAATAAGAAAAGTCGGAAGCTATAACGAATACGAGAGATACCTTCTGAATGTAAAGTATGAGGCTTTCGTCGGCGAGTTTGTTGCCGAACCGATCTGTGACGTGGAACACTGTACTAACATGCAATCAAAAGACACCCACAAGAATCAGGCGCAGTTCTAGACTCTCGTACGTACGTCGCTGACTCATACATAACATCCACTTTAAAATTTTCAATTAAGAAATGACATATTAAAGTAAGATTTGGTAGTGGGGTGGGTGGGCAGAGGGCACTGACCGTCCATGAACCATCCACCGTCTGAGGAAATGTATGATTTGGATATGACGAGGTCAAGATCTGTCAAGACTTGGACCATCTCTAGTAGAATCCCGTGCTTGTTTGCACTATCCACCTGTAAAAGGAAAAGGAAAATGTAAGGGTCCATTATTGCGTGGAAAGAGAAGTGCTGAGTCATCATCTAATTAAACAAATAGATCATCATGTTAAGGAATAGTAGGTGGTCATTGATCATCATGGATGCTGAAATGACTCACGAGATCCGTGATCTCCGTCTCTATTCTTCCGAAACTTGAGATGTTTGTTTAATAAGTGGGATTCTCGCAGCTGCTTATCACCTCCATAGCTAAATTAATTCTAACAGCTGGGCATCCACTTCCCACTTTCTTATGTCACAGAAAAGGAAACCTAAGAAAACTCAAAAGGAGAGGAGGAAGAGAAGTTCCCACGAAACAATACAATATGTTTATCACCAGCCAAAAATATGCTAATCCGAACCTTAACAAGTGTGCAGTCTTCGCATGCGTCATTGTCTATACAAACTCTGCAACGCCAAATGATGATTTATGTAAAATTGGAGAATCAAAGAAGTGAAAACAGAAGCCTATCAAACAAAGGATGAATGTTTTGTTTCGTGCATGTTAATAATAATACCTGGGGGGATGGATTCTTTCGATAAGCGATTCAAATTCTGGATCGATGTAGGGCTGGTAAATGATATCCATCTTCGTAGCGAAACAGCTTCAAAGAGAGCATATAACCAACCTGTTTGAATTTCCAATTCATGTTTTTAAAATGCATTCAAAACACATGGGAAAAGAAACCGCGTTAAGAGAAGAGAATATCGGAGGAGATAAGAGAGCCAGCAGAGACTCGCTGGTTGCTGAGGACAAATTAAATTCCTATCAAAGAGTTGCAGGCTACAAGTAGGACTCTTTTATGGCGGCTAGGCACATATTTCAGTAAAAGTCTAAAGATAGCTTCTTTCTGCTAGAAGAAGATTGAAACAAATTATAATTTCTGATAATTGTGGCTCCTAAAAACTGTACTGTCTTCGTATATTAATATATGATAACGTGTTCAGTAAAAGGAAATACATTTACAGTCAAAAATATAAAACACCAAATACACGGCAAGGAATAATTTCCTTATCAGTGCACAGTTTCAAATTTGAATTTGAACAGATTGAGTTGGAGTGATTCACGGTATCTTTGATATATTTGTGATTTTCCTTAATAAAGATGAGCAGACCTCTGCGTTTGTCTAGGATTGAAATTATATCTTGTGGTGACTTGAAAACTATATTGTAGTTTACAATAGACAAGGATCCTCAGAAATATATATTAGAACATTACAAATCAAGTCAAGAGACCCAAAAAAGAAGAAGAGGCAAAGCGAATCCGATCGAACAGAATAAATCAGCAATAATAACTTGGTGACATGGAAGTAGCTACGCAACGGAATATTGGTGAGACCAGAACAAACAGCCGAACATGATTTTACAAACTACGGGATCAAAGAAGTTCAAGTTCGTCAGAAAACTTGATTACAATAAAAGCCCTCGATATTTATATTTCTATCTCAAGATTCAAGTTCAAACCAGAATTTTGATTTCGTGAAAACTTTCTACAACTTTGAATGGACAACCAAAAGAGATTTATAATGATTACCTGTTAAATATAATTAGCCAAATTCACAGAGTTCAAGTACAGTGACAAGAAGCTTCTCTCTGGAAAGATGGCGGTGGAAACAAAACTGAAGCTTAGCAAGTTTACAACAGAGAGAGAGAGAGAGAGATAGCGAGGTACTCACGGCCGAAATGGATGAGGGGTCCCAACTGGCATATAACAGAAGCGGGGGAAACAAAACTGAAGCTTTGCAAGCTTACAACAGAGAGAGAGAGAGAGATATAGCTAGGTACTCACGGCCGAAATGGATGAGGGGTCCCAACTAGCATATAACAGAAGCTAGTAACCCAGCCTTGGGAATCCAAATCCAAATCCAAATCAAAATTCCGAACGCAAAACGAAACCGAAACGAGACCCACATTCATTTATTTCTTTTAGCTGGTTCTCTCTCTCTCTCTCTCTCTCTCTCTCTGTGGCTGTTCTTCGCTCTCGCTCAGGCTAAAAAGTAGCACTGACGACTGAAGGGAATACAAACGTGTTGGCACAGTGTAAAGGTCTCCTGGGAGAAGTGAGACTTCTGCTGCGGATTAGCCACGTAAGATGTTGACGCCACGTGGCATTTCACCCTTGCTGTCAAAAGTGTGGCTGTTCGCCCTCCTGCTTAGGAACGCGCGTCTCCTGTGAAACCCAGAAAGTGTGGTTAGGAATCTCCTTCGGCATTACAGCCTGTCGTTTTGCCGTAGAGAGAGAGACAGAGAAAGAAGGTTTGCATTTGCAGGAGTCGTTCGTCAATTCTGGGTTTTGGCCTGTTTAACCAGTCAACTCCTCTCCTTCGGGAATTACTCCCCGCTGTTCCTCAATTGCTGAGATTTCAGATTCGTCATTCAAGCAATCTCACTGCTAGAGGCAGAAACGTGCAGTTGATCCCAGCTCTCCCTAAAAGGAATGATAATGACGTGGCACTAATGGGTAGATTGGAGTTCTCCAGAAAATTGCAGACCTCTGGCTAATTACATCAGTAAGAGGTCATTGGACGGTAGGCAGGGCCCATCTTGTTTTTTTTCCGAAGTAAGAGGGCCCAATTTGAGTGTTACTCGCTCAACCCAAAGCTAGAATACTGGATACTCCGCTATAATAATCCATGATTCGGTGGATATGGACCAGGAGTGATTTAGACTTTAGAGTTTACCGGCAACAGACCCTTAGAAATTAAACAAACAAACAAAAAATTCAGGAAAAAACAAAAAGTAAAGGGGATCGAGTGCTTTACTCCCCTTTTTTGTCAATAAAAATAAAATAAAAAGAGTGCCATATATTTTTTTCGGTGTTACGGTGGGCTACGAACACGAGAAGACGCACAATTCAAAATAATATTTGACCATAATATCTAATAATAACACATGTTTTTATATTTTAAAAAATTTCATACTAGTCGAAGACTTAGGACTCGTAGCAACGAAAAAAGAAATACTCAAACTTATATATTATAACAAGGATACAGAGAAAATACAGATTCAAATTCAATGAACAATATCTTAACATTAAGGAAAGTATGCATTTTCCAAATTTCATAACGAGGCAACTTTCCAGCAATCTTTCAATAAAAAGACGTGCACAAACTTGAAGCAAATGCCACGCAATTATACATTGTGGAAAAATATTAAGTTAATTGTATACATAAATCTTCACCAAGTTCTAATCTTTTTCTCAAACTCATGTTTATTGAAACATAAGGTGTACAAATAAATACCACTAACCCTCTTCGATTCCAAAATAATAATGTTAAGTATTTTTAGAATCATAACTCAAGATTAAAGATCATATATACCTATATAAAAAATGTTTATTTATGTACGTATACGACAATTGTAAAAATATGCATACACGGATTAAATACAGATGCTATCGATGATAACTCTAAAGGAGGCACGAGTATGTCCGCATGAATGACGGGAGCCGGCACAGCATGTTGAAAATTAATACAAAAGTAATATTTTAAGTCAAAATCTATGTCCGCGTGATTTCGAAGAACATAAAATAGATGTTCTAATTTGTATAGATAAATTTTTAGTTCAATTCTTATTGGGATTTGAAAATTTAAATGTAAATATAAAATTCAATCCTTTGGAAGGTTTTAAAAGAAAACCCAAAGAAACACGCCACAAAATATGCATCTATATATATGTCCATGAACGGGTGTCATCAAGTATCAAAGAGTTTTGTTTTGTTTATTTTTTCTGGGTTCTCAATCTCAATTCCAAGTTTCCAACAGAGATTATACATCTACAGCTCAACACAATTGCCAATTATTCATTGGTCACATTATATTGTGTTTTTTTATAGAAAGTTACAGTACGTTGAAGCCCAGAAACTCCCAGCCTCTAGTGTTCCACCGGGCCACAAGGCCTAGCTACGAGAATTGCTCGAAGATCTTATACTCTCTAGTCTCTTCTTCTTTTCTGCATTAAAATGAAAGACTCGTGGTAGTTGAGGGCGGACATGAAGCATATCGTTGCGTACTGGTTGTTGCACGTACCCCCTAGACTTTACGACATCGCAGTCGCCTCCTCTCTCTTTGTCTCTCTTGCATCTTAAATTTCTTCCATCATTAACTTCCATCACCTACACGCTCTTTTAGTTCATCAAACCCAGCAGCCCCGTTTGTTTTCCCGGGAAACAATAGCGAAACACAATAGACGACATCAACTTTGGCTGAGCTTAAGACTTCTACTATTGCAGGAATAGAACTCGGGCTTCCGACATTATGGAGGGGCGATTGGGAAAAACTGGGTTCAATTCCGCTCGTAGAGGAAAGAAGATGGTTCTTCTGCTCGCGGCTTTGGGTTTCACCGGTTACGGCGTCTATAAGGTTTATCATCTGCCTTCCGTAGCGCGCAAGAGAGAAAGAATTTCAAAGATTTTATCAGCTTTACTTTCTATAGCCGAAGCTGTCTCCAACTCCGTCGAGTCAATCGGGATCGTCTCCAAAGATTTGAAACGGTTTCTCCACTCCAACTCAAACCAAGTTCCCAATAGTTTGAGGCAGATGTCGAAGATCACGAACTCCAAAGAATTCTCCCAGCCTTTGATGAGTGTCACACAGGCTTTAACCGTTGGATTTATTCGGGGCTGTCGATCTGCGACTTTGTCTGACTGCGGTGATGTCGGTGCCGAATTTTCAAGTTTTACTCTCCAAGTCATAGACAAAGTTTTTTCTAAAGCAGGGTCCGGATTTGCTTCGATTGTTGTGGGAAGCTTCGCTAGGAACTTGGTCATGGCGTTTTTTTCAGATGGGCACTGTAGTGGAGGATCAAATTTAGACGATTCGACTTGTTTTGGGTATCTTGGTTCGGAGACGGATCATAGTCCGCCTTGGGTGAACGTGCTCTGCGGGGATAAGTGCAGGGAGCTAATTGGTAATTGTGTCCAATTATTTGTGAGCACGGCCGTTGCTGTTTTTCTTGACAAGACCATGGCTGTCAACTTCTGCGATGAACTGTTTTCGGGGTTGACTAGCCCGAAACATGAAATGAAAGTTAGGGACATGTTGGTATCGATAAGTAACGGCGCAGTTCAGACACTTGTGACAACATCTCACCAGGTATTGACGTGTCCGAATTCGGAGAACTCAAGTTCGGGTCCTCCTTGCTTTGCTCTGGAAAAAGGGTCGAGTCCGACTGGAATTGAGAACGAAAGGCTCAAACCAATAAACTCGTTTGCCGAGGAAAAAGATGGTGGGTGGATGGGCATGGTGTCGTCTACTTTGGCAAAGCCAAGCAACAGGAGATTTGTTCTTGATATGACTGGGAGGGTCACCTTTGAGACGATCAGGTCGTTCATGGAAGTCGTGTTTGAGAAGCTATACGAAGCTTCGAAGACGTGTGTTAATATTACTCGTGAGGCAGTTGTTGACATGGGTGCTGAAGTTGCGAGATATGCTACTGCCAAGACCTCTCTTGTTGCGACTGTGTGTCTCTCTCTGTGTTTGCACATATTGGATGGTGCTTGGATTCTAGTGCCATCTTCATGAGTTGTTGAGTATGTTCTCGTGCATTAAGGTCGTGTGATTGAATTCCGACAAATTCTTTTTATCGAATTGCTTGTTTGGAGGATCAGATGTGTTTGATTTGTTGTTGTATCTAAAACTCAAAAAATATACTTGTGCCTGAGAATTGAATGTTACTACTGTGATACATGACGATGCTAATTGTGATCGTATAAAGTAATTCGAGTTCATGGTCCTTGTAGATCTTCTTGCATCAACACATACGGAAAATTTAATTTTGAGCTTAGATGGAAAGAAACTTGTTCTCGCAAATGCTTCTGATTTCTACAACCAAAGAGATTTGAAGGGCCCTCGGCAAGTGAACTTAAAACTCGTTCACTTGCCGCACAAATTGAGTCGTACCGCGGCCAACTGGGCAACCGCTGATCGTTATCAAACTCCTGCTCTGCTTGAAGACAACTAATTGGCAAAACGTTTGTGGAAGATCAATTAAGTCTGGCAAAAATGGATAGGGCTTAGCTGCGGTGGAGGCTGGTCATTTGCTTGGCTTCTTGGTAAGAAACAAAATAGTTCACACGACACTGGCTTTTGCTGTTAGACAAGTTGTGCCCCAGGCCACGTGTTTTTCCAGACCCTGATCCGTGAAGGATGCATGATGATTATCCTTTCGTGAGAAAGGTTGTCGTAAATTACCAGATTTAGACACTTCCACTCATCATCAACCTCTGCGTCGTTGAAAACTGCTGCTACTTATTGGATCCGGATTTATCCTTTTAAGGGATGTGGTTCATTCGATGCCACTTTTTGTCTCTTGTCCATTTTATGAATTTGCTTTTTTAGCTCTCCCACGCTGCAAGCGGAAGTAGAAAATACTGTCAGGGAGCATCAACTGGAACTGGAACGGAACAGGTTCTATAATCTTCCACCTTAAGGTAGATGAGTGGAAAAAACAATAGATTCTTCGCATCAAATTTATTCTGGTGAAGGGCATCAATGCACGAGATGTTGGAGATGGAAGTAGGAGCATTTACCAAATGATAACCAAGAATCAATTGCCAATAAAAAAATCCAAGGATCAATTGTAGAGGTACATTTGAAAATTACAACTCAAAAGCAACTAAGCAAGTATAGAACTTGCGTGTAGCTTTATCCTAAACCAAAAAGACAGACAACTCTCCTTATCCCTCCACAAGTAGTCGGGGACCCCAAGGCTTTTTCCCCGTTCCAATTTCCCTAAAACGAGACTATCGAGGACAGGAAACGTATGACTTCGCTTAAGCCTCCTCAAAAAGCAAACTGGAACAGTGATTCCCTGACCGCAGCTTTATCAGATGACGAAACCTGAGCAAATTCACCGTAATATCTGTTAATTTGAGCTTGCATCAGTCTCCTTTGCAGCTGCCTCTTCGTGAAGCCTCTTTTTCCAGTAGTCGTCAAGAGGGGGTCCAAATATTGCCTTTCCGGAAACAACACCAATTCTGCAGAATCCATATAATGATTCATGCAGCTTCAAAAACATGTTGCCATACAATTAAGGAAAAAAAAAACACAGATTAAACACTGCCAAATCTATTGACTCAGGTTCGGTTAAAATCAGACAGAAATCTACTCGGGTTAGCACATCTAAAGCACACTAATAGGCTCCCAGAGAGTTTTAGGATTGCATTGTGGAAGACAGATGCATTAACCTGCATTATTATCCAACCATGTTCTAATTTTCTTCGCCAGCAAAATGACATATTTCTCATTGTTTTGTACCCAGTAACCATTCTATTCTAAAAGTTGGCCACAAGATTCAAAGAAGTAAACTTCGCTGAATTTATGTAAACAGGTCAACATGAAGGCTGCTACCTATCTCACGAGAGGAGAGAGGTCCGTATGACAAACCTTAACCCGAGACATTAATCCAGATTCTTATAGAAGATGTTGAGGTTAGGCTATATTATTCAACAGTGTAAAACAGTGCAGTTTCATGTCTACTTTATCCGCCGAGGGATTAACAGGAGGCTACTGGGAAGGGACAACCAGACGAAGCAGGTATGGATACTTGAGAGGAATCATTTCAAGGACAAGAAGACCAAAAAGTTGAGACTTCAAACTCTTAACCGTTGAAACATTTATATATTCAATCACTCAAACTTCCGACAACTATCAAAAATAGGACTTAACTTCTTCGCACTCATACACGTACACCACGCTATAACATAGCACTATGACCTCGCAGGAAATGTTTCACCACTCCAATTCCGTGTATCACGAAATATAACAAATTAACTGCAAAATTTTGGATCCAATTCCATTATGATATTCTCCTAACCACAACGTTCTTTAATTAAAACCAAAAGGGCACAGCCTATTCTGAACAATCAATTAAAGCGAAAGAAAATTACATTGACAGGGTTAGTGATTCCTATCGAGGGTTTAACAAAAAGTGGGTCTGCGTGTAAATTGCAGAACTGATTACCATGATAGTCAACTGTCAAGCAACTCAATTTACGGAATTAAACGCAAAGATGAGACCTTGAAAATTGCAACCATAAGCTAGAAATGTCTTTATGCATTAATAAATATGCTCCTGCATACGCCAAGAGAAAAAAAAGAGAATATGTTTCTGCATACAGACATCAAGAAAGATAGAGAGAAGAAAACCAAATCAGAAAGATTCGACAGAAATTAGAGAAAATGATCAACGTTGATACGAAGGCGAACTTACATGACAGCTCCGATTACCATCGGAAGAGAGAGGAACCTGCTTCGACCGAACATCTTTTCAAGCCTACGGCTTCAATTGAAGCGCCCCAGATTTGCTTGAGATTTGAGTACTTTTCAGGGTTTTGGATCCTTGAATTTTGGACAAAGGAAAAAGAAGGCCCATAACCTAAGTACAACGGAAATATTGGGCTAAAAGGCCATACATTACAATAAGGTTTGGTGGGCAGAAAAGCGTTAGCAGAGAATTAGAAGAGGTTTTACAAGAATTGAGGTTTACTTACCGAAAAAACAAAAAAGAATTCTAAAAGGCCGATCGAGTCCCGAAGACCAGTCTTTTGGGCCCGACTTGAAGCAGAGTTGCTTTCAGAAAAAGACGGTGAAAGAAAATTAGAAGAGGCCCATTGAGTCCTCAAGACCAGTCTCGTAGGGGCCGCAACGATACTCACGAAGGTTGCTTACGAATGCATGCCGTGATATCTACGAGGCTATCTTATCAATCAACTCTATCTATCCGTCGTTCTGAATATGAACAGGTCAATGCTTTGCCAGATACTGCTTTATCTATTTGTATTTTGTGGATCGAATTGCTTTCGCGACAGCCATCAATCGGCCGCTTTCACTCGATTTAACTAGCATCTTCCGTTAATGCATGCATTCACATGAGCTCCCCAAATAAGTTTACGGGGAGATTTTACTGTCTACTGTAAGAAACGAAGTTTATTCTTGACGTTTATGCGAAGGGAATTGTAGGAGGTGGGTGCACACAGGCAAAGTTGCACTATTTTTCCATATGCCTTAAGGAATTTAGGAAGAACATGGTTGTTACTAGTTTTACGGGATTCAATTTATAGCAGGCCACCAAACATTAGCACTAGTTTGTTGCAGCTTCCATTAACGTACGTTTACTTGAAAATGGAAAAAAAAAAAAAATATATATATATTATATATACTTTTATGCCCGTTAGTAAATCTATCTACGCCACTCTAGAAGTTGGCCCCACTCAAATTGAAATTGAAGACCTAAATGTCAGTCTTATACTCATATAACGACCAGTGAAGATAATTAAAGTTCAACCTATGCAAGGACCACAGAAGTTGAGATTGCGAAGATAGTCAAAAAGGTAGTGCTGGGGGCATAGATTGAGGTCCATAACTGGGAGAATAGGGTCCAGAGCCTCTGTTCTTCGTTGCATGGAAGGTTCTTCCATCATGCCCGTACAAGCAAAACGCAAAAATTAATGCAGAATATATAGCTTGGCAGAAACGCCTGCACCTAGCTTAGGCTAGCTACGATTAATTTTAGGTTCTGAACCTTGTAACGTGAACTCACACTAACATGTATAAGTGGCATTTGTTTGTTAAATTTTTTTTGGAGTTTAAAAGTTTCTCTACATCATGCATATTTTTAAATTTTAATAAACTTCGTATTTACCTATTTAATTTACACGAATATTTTCTAAAATTTCGATAAACAAACAGCCGTAATATAATAGCAGGTGTTTCAAGGCCGCCCCGTCTAGTTTCGAGTCTCGCACACAAAATTTTAAAGGTTGCGATCGACTTTATGTCTCCCCCAACTGTCAACCAATTTCAGCGACCTGTACCTTCGAGTTATTTCTCATCTTCCCCGACTGAAGCCCAGCCACACGAGTGGTTGTTCACATTGAATTCTGATATAGCTAGGAACAAGAAGAGAGTAATAGACGAGCATTAAATCCACAAGCTGTGCCTCTAAACTCACCAACTTTTTACTTCTTTCGGTTCTAATTTTGTGAAGCATAAAAGTAGTTGAATCAGCAGTTATTATCAGCAATGGAATTGCTGATAATTTCTCTCGTTGTATTTCATAACAAAAGACCTTGAGGTCTATATACTAATACAATTGCCAAAGGAATCAAAGAAAATACGTCGGGTAGCCAAAAATAACAGAATGCTCTAACTACCTACAGACGTCGATCGGAGAGCATCTTACAGCTCATCAAATAACAATAAAATAGGAAAAGAAAAGAGCCAACAACTAAAGGCTAACAAACTTCTCAGATCCTTAGAATGGCTGTTGCTCGAATCCTTCTGCACATCAATTTGTATTTCTTCTATAACAGCATCTGTAGAACCTTCTACTACATTCTGTAATAGTTACGGAATATCATAGATCTTCACGCGATAGAAGACCGTGGCATTTAAGGTTCGCTAATTTTTTAATTACCAACCAAGGGCTGTGAATTCGGTTGCCTCTTAACGAACTTAGTTATGAGGGCCTTGAATGGGGTTTGCATGGGCGCGGCGTCTGACGATCCACATGAATCATGATCATATAGGTAGAAAGGAATATCGTGATAGCCGGATGTATTTCTTCCTCTTTTACTTTCTCTGGTTTGATGATGTACGGCTTGAAGGTACATATGAAATTAAAATTAAAACAGTATCGAAACTGCATCAAGAACCTTTTTTTTTTTCTCTCCGTTAGTCATGTATTCATTTCACAGTTTTAGTCTTTTTAATTTTTGGGTGCAAAGCTTGACAAATGTTTAATAAACTGGGAAGCTTTTTTCTTGGTTACGCTAGCTAATTAAAGATGATACTGATGCCCGATAAAGCTGTTAAGAGGATTAAAACTTGATTTAGCTGCATAAATGAGTGAATTAAGGTCTCGTCGTGCTGCCTTTGCTATATATGGTTCCTTTTGCCTGAGAGACTAAAGAAGCGAGCAAATGAATTGAAAGAGTACTGAAGTTGAGGCAGAAAGCAGCAAGTCACTATTCATCGACCTCGACAACATTTTTTTCTTCAACCCGACGATGAATCTAATGACATCCCGATTCATATATAAGAAACAGTCAATAATACATAGAGAACACAGAGAGAGAGAGAGAGAGAGTTTTCATAATATGTACCATAAGTTCCATAACAAGTATTACTTTCGTCGAGGAAAAAGGAAAAGGCGAGTAGAAAACATTCCACGATCGAGTAACAAGTCGATCATTTGAAAAGTAGATAATTTCATGGCTTCTGCTTCTGGGTGTAGATGTAGTCGAGGTGAGCAGCCAACGTCCTCCTCGTCAGGCATTCCGCCTCTTGAATTCCGTCGCAGCTGTCATCTACAGCATCAATATGCTCTGCTTCTGCAGCAACCTATTAAAAAGCACGAAAAGGGGGAAGGACATGAATAAAGCTCACCGAACCTAATAATCAAATCTATATATACTTCGGTCTAAAAACAATCGAAAAACGTGTAAATTCAACCAACCCCAAGTTGGGTCTTGGATGGAGTTGCTTCGGCAAAAGCAGGGGGTATACGGGCAGCGTTGGTAAGGGTGGAGCAGAGTACGAGGGCTATCATCACCAGGGTGGCGACCTTTGCCATCTTGGATTCACAATAGAAAGGTAGGGCACTACTGAGAAGAGGCACAGAGAGAAGACCAAATACTAACGAATTTATAGAAGAGACGAGGAGAAGATAACTATAGACGTGTGAACTTGAGGAAGAGGAGGGAGACTTTTTCTACGTTAATCTTACGTAGGAATTGATTGTTTGGACAAAGATATGTCTACAAGGGGGAAAAGTGGACGTTACGGACTGCGACGTGAATTTAACCGGAAAACAGAGTACTCGTAAATCGCCGATGTGGCCGGGGCCATTCATATATAGAACGAGATGACTTGTAAGTTGTAAGTAGGGGGAAGAGAGAGAGAGAGAGAGAGAGAGAGAGAGAGAATGGGGAAAAGGAGCCCAAGCAAAACACAGTCACGGAAAACCAATTAATTCTAGATATGAAGCCATGATTAGACTAGCAACCACCAACGGCTGCACTTTCCTAGGAAAGCACAGATGGAGTCCGGAGATGACGAGAGTTCTATTAATTATGGGCAAACATGCAGTTTTGGGGCTAGGTAATAACATTAGCACGGTAACAATTCCAACTCTGATCGATACGGAATTCCACAGCAGACAGGATGGGGACTTGTAGTCTTGTTGTCAAAACGTTAAAGTTAATTAACTCGCAATCAGTGTTAATGAAGAGTTAGAAAATACACGTCTCTTGCACTCTCTCTCTCTCTCTCCCCTTCTAGCTAGCTAGCTAGTTAGTTCTAGATGGGAATGTTCTTCCCTGTTCTCACAGATTAATTGCTTCGTTAATATTCCAAACTCATTGACCGCCACATTCTAGAAGCCTTAATCAACGTACTTTATCTTCCTGATCTCTTCCAAGTCAGCATAATTCTATTTTTTTCCTTTGTCCTTAATGTGGACAAGCAAAATTACTCAGCACTAGAAGCTGGATTCACGGGCCAGAATCGGACAAGGTCTCCTCCGCAATCACATGCAGCGTTAAGTTTTGATTTAAAACAAAAAGAAGAGAAAAGAAAAGAACGACTGCCTGGCTACTTAATTTCTTATTTCCAAATATTCAGGGGACAGATTGTGATTTGTGTGTTATATAAGGTATCTCTCTTTTATTATTTACTCGAATTTTCCACTATATCAATATGTAAATCATTCTTCTCAGTGACATGTACGTGACAAACTTTAGACACACTGGGTGGATAACTACGTACGAGTTGGTTGTTGCATAGAGTATTCAGAGATTACAATTTACATCACAGTCCTGACCACGAAAAAAATAAAATCAAATATTAGCTCATAATTCCCGAAATTATAGTAAACTGAAGTACTGTAGATATATATCATTAATATTCAAACGCTAAGAGGATCGTGACATATCTTCTAGATTCCTGTTCACGTGGATTAGAATGTTAGAATAATAAAAAAAATGAAAACGTACAAACAACGAAAAGGATCAGGAATTGACCAAAAAAAAAAAAGAATTATATTCGAAAGTTTGAAGAAACAGAGCCATGTCTGTATCCTAGAATATGTAGAAAGACGATATGCTGGTGCAGAACAAGCGGAGACAAAGATCAGCTAGCTAGCTTTGTTCAACGGCGGTTGACAAAAAAGAATGACTATTTCAAAAAAAACCAATATATTCCAGAAAAGTAAGAGGCAGAAGATGAGAAACGCATTTGGGAAGCCGGAAGGCAAGGAGGGAATCAGCAGACAATATGTCATTGTAAAGAATTTATGTAGATGTGTAACCGAAAGCCAATTCCGGACAAAGTCAAAAAGATATTTCAGCTGAAGTTCTTTCGGTAGGTAAAGGCCGGAATGTTGAGCTGGCCAAGCTGCATATATATATAAGAATTGGTTCCTTTCCCGGTCTTTATTCCAATTCATACATTGATAGTATTTTTGTTGCAGTCCGCTGATAGGTTTGCAAGTTTCCAACTTGGTTGGCAAAATAAAACAATCTCTTCTACACGTGCGTACGATCGGCCGCTTGGCAACAAAATAAGCTCTGCCAACAACCTTACCTATTCCAATTATCATCTTAATGTCATAACTATTGCAATATTGATCTGTTGAATGTTGATGTCGGTGTCTTTGTGACGATTTTGTAATCTTTGATTTTCCATCCTCGAATTAGTTCCTTCCAAAAAAAAAAAAAAACTATAACATCCCGAGTTCGCTTGGCTATCGTCTATAGGCTCCATGTATTAGTTCTCTATCCTTTAGCCGTATACAGCTCAATATTCGACTGTTTTACTCGCTGAATTTTCAAAAGTTTCGAGGCAATCTGGTCGCCTTGTTCAGGGCACGCAAATCTTCATTATCCCGTATATAAGGGATTGCTGCAACTAGTTCACATCAAGCAGACGACAAAATGGCAACTTTTTTTCCTAGGAACTGCATCCAATGTGGGCTCCATAAAAGAAAATTCAAGAGTACTAGTAATTAATTTAGTGGCCTTCGCGCTACTATTTCAGAATTCCGTGTTCATTATATTCTGAAATAGATTTGACTCAACATGTAAATGCAGGCATGAATGGCTCCTGTTGATGATCTGTAGTACATAGTTTAAGACATTCGCGGGTATACGATGTTGTCCCAATTCATGTCACTTCTAAGAGGAAATCTATATCTGAGTTGCATCCCTCTATACTAAAATTCATGCACCTGCCCAGTGGGCCTCCACGCCTGCAATTGTCGGTGTAACCGATGATCTTTTTTTTGTCTGGAGTTTTTAATGGATCATATTCAATATAGAGGTGCGATCGGAGAATTAGAACCAAAGGGCTAGAAGATACCAGAAAATGTTCCATCAATTGGAGCCAGATAAGCTTAGAAACAAAAAAAAATTGGAGCCAGATAAAAAGGCCCATTACTGAAAGAAAAGCTAGGAACTGTGGGAGGCAATCAACGTGCAATAATTTGGAGAGTGTTGAATGATTGGGGTCTGGACTGGAGATTGATGTAGACCTTGCAAAAGATAGTCAAAAAGAGCATAAATGAGTTTGTGCTTTGTGGTGTGAATATATACGAGCGAGAATTTGGACTGAGAAAAGATATGCTTCCTGGCACGCTAAAAGTATTTGTTAAGACGTGAACTTTTGTCACTTGTCATGTCCCACCCACCACATCAATCACCTGCGTCACTGACTTGGAAGTGGATTAATAATACTGTGAAGAGCTATTTATCAACAATGACCGACCTGCATTATCCAGTTTTAGTGATAAAAAAAAAAATTTCCTTGATAACAGAGGTTAAGTTCGGCCAAATTAAGGAGTTTAAGCAAAGGACTAAGGAGAATATTATTCTTGAGTAGAAGAGATCAACTGAAAGTCCAATGCGTAACCGGTGCCTGAACCTAGCTGCTTATGTTTATGTTTACCGAGTGGACTTCGACTTATCACTTACGCGTGGAGACTGGAGAAAACCTTACGCGAGGTCGCGCGTTCTCACTTCTCACAGTCTAGGGGCTTCAAAATATCAAGAGCTGAGGCCACAAACAGTAGATCTAGGACTAGCACTGCCGAGCTGGTCCAGCGCTCAATCAAGATCATGGGCTCCTGAAATGTTGACGCACATGCATGCGCACAAGCTTTTTTGTCGGGAGCTGCAACCATCCGAAGAAAACAATTGCAGGAGGCCCTTCACAAAGAAAATTGTGGAGGGTGATTCGTTTTAGTGGGATGGGACATTTGATTTTTATTTTCGCCCTTTTTTTTTAGGTGGTACGATGCACCTTAGCCCTTTTCTCCTCTCTTCCTCGTGGATCATAAGTCAATTTATTAGCTAGATTTTTTTCCAGAAAGTAAGGAATAAACTTCTCGAGTTGGGTACTTCCTCCAAAAGGAATTAAAGAACTTCAGCTGGGCCGTCATACTCACCCACGTTCGGCTGAGTGATCCAGTGACTTTCTCTCAATGGAAAATATAAAAGTAATTAGCTGGACCCAGACAGATCCATTCAAGAAATTGGTCCAGTACTATTAGACAATCAAAGAATCGCCAGAGTATTTTGAGATCGGTACCGGCCCACATAACAACTAGAGCCCAATTGGACTCGCATGCTCACGACAGCCTTTTTTTGTTTTCTTAGCAAAGGACATGCTCAGGAGCTACAAGTTAAGAGTTCTTTGAGATCGGTACCGGACAATAAGAGCCCAATTGGGCCCGCGTGCTGAGGGCAGCTACGAGTCAAGAGAACGACACGTTTCTGACCGAAGGAAGAAGAAGAGAGACGCTGTGGGATTCAATACAATCGACTGAAGAGTAATGGCTACGCTCTTCGTGCAGGCTGTGATCAGTTCTGTTCCATCGTGTTTCGTATACCAAAAAGGGAAATAAAGAAACGCGGAAGTTGCTAACAAAGGTGGACTCTTCTGACTGGACTCATCCTTGGCCACTTCAACTGTGCAATATGTGCCGCAGAGTCTTAATCAAGTGGCTGTTCATTCTTTGCCCAATCTTACTAGCTAGCAGTATCTAACCATTTGACTGGGGAAAGAATGAGATCTGAAAATGATGAAGAGCAATGGGTAGTGGATACAATCGACCATTAGCTAGCTTCTCTTACAAAAAGAGCATCAAGGTATTCTTTTTTTAAGACGGGCATAATTATGCCCCTTTTCTCTCCATTAACATTCAAATTATGTAGTGAGAATCATGACCTTTGACGCTTTGTACATCTTTTGAGAAGGCATCCAATTTTCCTTGATAGCCATATTTCAATATTTCATTAAGTGTAAGCTCAAACCGGCCGCAATAGTAGGAGAACTGCAACTATATATCTCGTGGCTCCTTGTCTAAGCAATTAAGTCCGTTTCGCTACAGTGGAGACAGTGAGTAACTCGTTTGTTGTGCTTTGATTCTTAAACCATCTTAAGAGCAAGGTATTGCTTCACACCCAATATCTCCCCCTTGGCCATTTTGTGGTGTTAGATTCTGGCGTAAATTCCAGAGATAACTCTGCAAATAAGTGATCCTTTTCTTGATACTTTTTCCCCTATAAATTAAGTCTACTATAGCGACGTCGATAGAAAGATTTTGGGATTCCTCATTATAAAACGTCTATAAAATAACATTTTAAAAGTTCTAGCAGCGACCATCATCATTATAATTATAAACAGTAGAATGTCTTGACATGTTAAAATTGATCATAATCACTAAATAATTATATATCTTACCTAACTTTTACACGTACCGGTCCATTTGGTATATATATATGATGTCCATCTTGTAACTCATGTAAACGAAAATGGAGCCAATGCATCCAATAAAACGAGAATGCTTGCGCTTCACGCTGGGCCATAGCACGCTAAAATTTTGTAATCCTATAAACAGAGAGATAGGTGATCCTTGCCCATTAAATACATCATAACCAACCCACCAAAGAAATTACACGCGTACAGAATTATATATAAATTATAGTGTCTCTTTCCTTGCAAATTAAATATTAAAACTGGGATTTGTTAATTAGTGTCCGAATGGAGTATTGTGTAGCTTCTAAAATATTCTTTTACCCCATCAATCGGAACCCCTAAAAGCCTATCCACCACTCTACGCGTAGCTATAGAGGCACGCATCTTTAGAATTTGATTAATCCAATGGGTGATATTTCTACTCCAAGGAGCGGCATCAACTTGTGCTATCGTACAGGGAACCCTGAGGAGCCGAGGGTCCATACATCAGCGAGCCCTGGCTGTGGCACTCCGCGCAGAAAGAACATTGATGGTGTGGCCGCATGGCTCTGTCAAAGTATTGCGACGGTCTTTTTCGCATCGCTTGAGCGGTGCTCCTGCTTTTATGTTGACACTAAAGACGACTCAGATCATTCCGATTGCTCGCCAATGATTCTCAACGATGGGCTCAAGGAGAGCAGTGGGGCGGAAAACCAGGGAAAACAAACAGATGGTTTCCTTGAATAATTAGTAGATGGAGTTGAAGTAAGTACTATGCATGCGCTTCAAGTTCATGATTTGGTAAAAGACTAGCGCGTGTTCTTTGTGACGTTCATATTTTGATTATAATCTGTATGGCTTACCGCCCACGTAAGTTAGAATAAAGTAAACTGGTTTATAATTAGCGTTATGGATTATAAGCGAGTTTTTTTTTTTCACTTATCATGGACAATGATATGGAACTAACATTTGCAAAGTACTTCTTACCATCTTTAATCGTTGCTTACGTATACAAGAGCTGTACACATCTGCACATTTGCTTGCGTACATCTGGAATGCACCGTGCATCGGTCCATGACTCACTTGATTTTATCTAGTTTAATTGCCTAATGGGAACCATATGTTTTCCTTTCATCGCCATCCATACGATCGAGTAGCCTTATTTTTTAAGGTAATAATAACGTAGTGGGGTCGGAAAGGCAGACTCCGATGGAAGACAAAGAAACTACGAGGGAATATGTCAAACTTAATTAGGATGAACGATGTCGCTGCGAAAAAAAGCGTTTCTAAACAAAGGAACTACGTAAGACCCCATGTCACACAAGTTGCTACAATCAATATCTCGTATGGAAAATAGGAAACTACAGTAAATAGCTAGACTGCTTGGAGTTGGAGGTTTAGTTTGAAGAAATCCCTAACTTGTAGGCGCTGAAACTTTTTTCAATATATATGGTCCACCACCGACTTGAGCAGCAAAATTTGGTACGTGAAGACTAGGGTAGCCGATGGCCATGGCTGCTTAATTCGTGCAGTATGTGTGGTCCATAACTAGCTTAGTGTGGCCTGTGGGTGTGTACCACTTTTGACGGGTACGTGAGTATGCATTAATGCCCGTGGCTAGCAAATTTCTTCGAATATTCCACGCGAATGGATTGACATGGTCATGCATTGGTTTGGGCTCCTCCCATCCATTAGGAACACCAGCCAAAAGGAAAAGCAACTCTTGAAATCTCTTTTTGCTTATGATTTTTGAAATCCGTCTTCGACGTCCTTTCCCTTTTCCCCTTCCTCGACGCGGTTGGGATGCATGTTCAACTGTTAGCAAATGTCTAGCAATTATGCAATATGTCTTCCAAATTAGAAATTGTGTTGGACATGTTCTACCAAACAGCCAGACGGACGCTTTATTTATTTTGGATCCTTCTCTCCCAAATTAGGCCAAAATATATGGTTCACATGCGGCCTACTCCAAGTCCCAGAGTGGTGCAAAGTTCCCTCAACCAATACTTTAGAGCTTGCAACAAAGGTTCTGCATATGGCAGTTACAGCTTTGCCATTAAGAAATCTAAGGGAAGAATATTCGCCCATTTCATACTATAAGAAAGTTATGAGTACACTGTAACATGAATGGGCTGCATAAGAAACTTTAAAAAGCGAGCTACATGATATGTGTGTGTGTGTGTGTGTGTGTGTGTGTGTGTGGCTGTCCTTCAACAACCATATTATTAATTAGCTGGATCGCCGATAATGACCTGGAAAAATAGCTTAATCCGTAGCTTTTCAACACAGGAAATGAGGATTGCATATAAAAGATAGATGAGGAAAAATGAGAAACATGAGCATCCTTTTGCCCATGTTTTGCGGTCAGAGCAGAAGTACTTTTAGATGTCGGCCTCATGCTAACCACTGGTCATAGGACAACCCCATGAGTTTGGGGTTTGTTTCTTTTGTTCCATAACTTCCTTTTCCTACCCCAGAAATGATTCTGCGAAGCTAGCTGTAGATTCCCGAATCCCTACTCCGGGAACATTGAGCTCTATCATCTTTATTTTCAAGGGTTCAATCTCTTAACCATAGGAATTATCACGATTGTCTCCCTTTATAAGAATCCTCCTACCTTCGTACCTACCAAGCTTCGTCAGAGAACCAATTTACACGTGAAGAAGAAGAAGAAAAATATATATATATATCTTGCAGACGTAAGTAATAATAATAACTACTTAGAAAATAATAATAATAATAATAACTAGCAGCCAAGCGAATCACTATCAGTCGCACGAAATTACTACCGAATTTGTGGCCTCGCCTCAAACAAATATTCCATTACAGATACCAACTTCATTCCCAATTAACAGTTCTCCTAATTTAAAAAATGGCAACTGGGTCTGGGTCTGGTCCTGGGACGTGAAATTTATTCACCAGTGACTGTGAGTCCAGGCCATTTATATTATTGTATATATATATATATATATGTGTGTCGCTCTAACACTGTTTACGTGTTTATTACTCAACTCCTCCGAAACCCGCTTGGTGCAGTGGTGCTCGTCAGCCGTACCCATGCCACTCAACTCCACGTCAGCATCTTTCCAGTCTATTCGTCTCCGGTACGTGCGTCTACATGGTTACAACACGTGGCCAAAGTGGAACCCAACTCATTTGTTTCTTCATGACCAAGCTTAAAAACCAGTCTTTTTTCCTGGGACCCATTGGCTGATGTCACCCACCCATATGCTGCTTTTCGTAAAGTAAAAAGTTTAAAATTTAAACCCCACCATATAGTGCCACCTGACTCAAAAGCCTTTTCCTGTGCACATACGTTTGTACAGTTCACTCCTAGCCATACGATTTTAGACGAAAATGCCCCACATCTTCCCCCCACCCACCCTCCCCTAATTTGCCCATAAATATGAGCCCCCTATGCTTCATTTCTTCCCTTTCTCCCTCCTTCCTCCCTCCCATATCTTATTAGGCAAATATAGCGTCCTTTAATTTCCAGCCATGTTGTCCACTTATAGCCATAGGGCCAGCTTGCTGTCCGATACTATGTTTGGAAACCCACTAATTCCAGTCTTTGATGCCGGCTCTACGCCGTGGGAATGCCCGGAATACTTTCCACCTAACCCCTTCCCTAATCCTGTCATTTCAAACTCCGGTTCCGATGCTTTAATCCATTCACCGGAATGGGAACCGGATGCTCTACCCTCCCCCAACACCGTTATTTCAAGTTCCGGTTCGGATGACCCGGACCAAAACCGAAACTCGAAACATGCCAATTCAAATTCCTGTTCCGAAGAGCCTAAACGGAAGGGAGAAGCGTCTCCAGTGGACGAGCGGAAACGAAGGAGGATGATATCGAACCGGGAATCGGCGAGGCGGTCACGCATGCGTAAACAGAAGCATTTAGAAAACCTAAGGAGAGAGGAGAACCGGTTTAGGATCGAAAACCGGGACCTTTCGAACCGGCTGCGCTTCTTTTTGTATCATTGCCATCGGGTGCAAACAGAGAACAATCAGCTCCGGTCCGAATATGACATGCTCCGACACAAACTCATGTCGGACATACGTCAAATTTTGGTGCTCCGGCAACTGCAACAATTCACTACTGCATGGCCATGCAACACTGATGCGTCATAACAAACTCCATCATTAGTTACATGATCGATCTTGACTATAATAACCGCCTTTAGCAAAATCTAAAATGAGAACAAAGAGTCATGATCTCACTCTCTCTTGCTCTCTGTATATTACTCTTCTTAAAAGCTGCTAAAGAAAATGGTGGGGTACTCCGGTGATTTTTGGAAAAGGGTGCTTTGGAAAATGGCAGTCTTCTATAAAACTAGGGTTATTATATATATAGTCTGTAAAAACTGTAGTTAGCCAGTGTTTTGTCTATGCAGCATATATTTTATTGCTTCGCTGTTTTCTACTTCTTGAAAAGTCATGTTCTTGACTTGAGGGTTCGGTGTCGTTGCCAAATGCTAATTATATATAAATCACGATGGGCCATATATCGTGCCGACTCACCGAAACTTAGACCAAAATGCTGCGATGAATCAAGTTCCTGCGATCACATTTGCTTTGCGAAGTTTGCTTAGAGTAAGACAATCACGAAAACGAAACAAATTAATTGACATCTCAATAAGTGGAGGAATTACGTGAAAATCGGGAATATCCCTAATTGCCCAAGGAAGCTAAGGTATATAAAAACCATTTTGGAGGGATCGTATTGTCTTCGAATATATTCTTACATCTAGGGAGAATAATTGAACATGCCAAAACCAATGGTCAAGCAATACCACTTCTGTTAATTACGTTTGATTCGACCGGCAATTGATGTGCGGTTTTTACAAAAAATAACGGACACCCCATGATTGCGATACATTATCCACGCCAGAGTACAACGCTGACGATAATAAGAATTAATAATGAGATTAATCAGCCAAGAATACACTTTAACGAACCAAAGTTAATTAGTTTGCTGCACTTAATCCTCCCATGATCAGATTCGACGTCGTATAAGTTTATAACGAACCAAAGTTAATGTTAAACGTTTTACCGTAATTGGTGTAACTAGGACGGCTGCGTAAAATGTGTTATTTCTTTCTAACCACGTACAGTATATACATAATGGGCAATACTCACTTATTGTCATTCTTTCATATTAACTTAATTAACTAATGGGCAATACCCTACAAAATATAGTAAACAAAACAATGGCAGTCGTGACTGACAGGCGATATATATATATATGTTGCTTTCCTGGTTTCTCTTATCAATCAATTGCTCGCTCCTTTTTCAGCCACACTTTTTCTTTAATAAACTTGATAGGTTTTGGATTAAGTGCAAAGAAGATGCATGGGAGCTGCTTTAGTGTAAACTAATAAAGGGATTAATGACTTTGTACTAGCTTAAATTGACGAAAGTGGGCGCCACAATTGCTGTCCCAGAACGTAAGTAATCCCATACGCGCGCCTTAAGAGGGTGGATGCATTCATCACGCCAATTCCAATTGCCTTTTATTAATGTGTATATATATTAATATAGGCTTATTAATAATAGTCACAACATAGATAGATCAGTGTATCTCAACCCTACAGCTTGTTTCTGTTCATTTCTTATTCTTTTTTATCTTTTAATTTTTCGCGATAGTTTTAGTGAACAACCCAAATGGCGCCATGTCCTTGGTGCAATATGCATATTTCAAACAAATTATATATAGCTAGGCAGCTGCTTGCAATATATATATATATGGTGTTGTCAGGTTGCAAAGAAATGGAATGGAGTTGAGACAGTACTAGATTACCAAATGCCAATACGAAATGGGAAAAGAATATTAAAGAATTATGAGAATCTAAAAATTGGTTAAATGTACCTCTCACTGGAGCAGCACGTAGAACCTTTTAACTGGAAGATCAAAAGGTTCATTAATTGGGAGGTTACTGTCAGTGGGGTTAGGTATGGATGACATATATATATATATATATATGGACCGAAACTTATATCGACTCACTTTTAAAAGGATTGGTTTCAAGGGTATAAGGTGTCCGGCCGTCACTGTCTCCGTCCTTTTTCTTTAGCTAGTATTGTCTCTTTCTTTCTTCACTTCTAAGTTATAAAGACGACGACTTTGCTCCTTTGGTAAAAAATGATATAGACAACTGGCTCTGGGGCACTCATGGGTGTGCCAAACCTCTGGAGTACTTGCATGCTCTATATATGCATAACTACTCTACAGAGAAATAAATCAATATGTTCGACAAAGGTTTCAAGACGCATGGCATCATTCACATTCAAAAATCATGGCTCAGAAGCACTGCATAATCTACCCCATGCAGGGGGGCCAGGCTCTGTCTTAATTTCCCCGGTCTATGTAGGTTGGGTCCCCCTCTTTTGTATCTGCCTGACCACCTGTCCAAATTCAAGTCACATACTGCATGTTGACGCGATCGTTCATCAAATCAAAACAGTTCCAAATGAAGTTGGAAAGTTCATTTTGCACTACTGAACTTGTTGATTCGAAGTCATTAAATGCCAAAAATTATCCCTTTAATTCCTAACCCCCATGTGCACGGATCATGATATATATATATATATATATGGTCCAAGAGACAATTAAAGCGTAAGATGTAAGTTGTCCTGAAGTTCACGTGGCGGGAAACAATTGTAGGACGAACCATGGCACACAGTTGAATACATATTAAGATGATCCCCTGCAAAACTTTTGGATCCTCCTCATGAATAGGGACTTGATTTTATATATAGGTCGCTCATGGGTTCGGGGATACGATGCTTTTAATATTAAAACAAGATTAGAGAAATTAGGACCAAGCTAGAAGGTGATTAGGTGATCTTGATGCTTTAATATTTATGAAAACACCTTTGCGCTCTATATCGTCTGCAACTTGTTTGCGTACGTACAGCAACGCGCGGCCAACCGGATATTCTTAATTTGCACCTCGACGTTCAGAATAGAACATAATTAAGGCACCAAAACATCTCTGCAGTCAACAACCCCAGTCAAATAATTTAAGTTACTTTTCCAGAATCTACTTTTGCCCGTTTGCCGATGCATGACTTTGTAGTCATAATTTGTTATTAATTAATTACAAGCTAATGACAACTTGAGAGTTTTAAACTAGCAATATAATACAAGAGGTTAAACTTGCTCCGTCCGCTGAGGATTAGAGTAATAATTATGGGCGTTTTCATTAATGACACTGATCATGCAATGACGCATATATAATATATAGAATGTCCACTAAAACTTGGAAAATAGCGCTCCAAGGCTTTTCTTAAACCTGTTAACTAAGCACATGGTGTTGGATCAAGAAATGGAACTCCTGTACGTAAAGATACTGGATTATTCTTCAATTCTTAGCTTCTATTGCAGCCCTTACACAGCTTCTAACTATTCCCACTCTTTCTGACCCTCTATGAACAAGTATATATGCATTGACACCACCCCATTAATTCTCTACAAAATAATTAAAAAGAAATTTGTAGCACCACTAGTAATGATCAGCTAATAAGGGAAACCCACCATAAAAAGATACAACGAATTGCCTTGTAGACCGTAGTGTTCTATCCATATTGATTACGGGCTCTACAGATCGATATTTGCGGCCCGAGCTGCTAACTGCTGGGCCTCGGCCTGCTCGGACTGGAATTCTATTTCAATTACAAATGTAGTTTTTTTTTTTTTTTTTGAGCACGCAATAGAAATGTTAGTTTGAGTGAATGCTTGTTAACTTATATAAAGAAGTGGCCCATAACATGTTCAGACTCTAGGCCCAAAAAGAAAAGGCCCGTTCAAACACCAACATGTACCTAATCAAACGGAAGTCGTAGGAGAACTATGAGACGTTGAACATTTTGTATGATGAAAGGAAAAAAAAAAAAATTCTAAGAAATCAGGATCGAGGGGTCGGCTGCAAAACATAAAGACAGCGGCATGGCAATTAAGCACATGATATCACAAACGCATAAAATAGAAACAGAGACCGCGGCATCCGCTCATTTATCATATCAGGAGACTAAAATTCTATTCGCAACTAACGAATTTCATTCAATCCCGAAATGCTTTGGGCCGAATCTTTAAGTTGGAATCCAGAATTCGGCTGGCCCTCTGTTTCTCAGTTCCAAATTATGCTTATTGCAAAAACCAAGATTTCCCTATATATCTTCCTAATCAAATTTGCAATTCATGCAAGAACAGACACTGTATCGTTCTTCTAGAATCTGTCTGGGAGAATCTCTGGCGATGGGCCATTTGCTTGCATCATCAGCCCAAGTGCTCAGTTGATTTCTGAGTCGAACGGCCTACAATTATGTCAGAAGCTCAGCAGCGTCCATTTTTATGGGGGAGCTAAGACTCCATTAGAATGGCATTAATGTCCTCAAAAATTATTTCAAAATTATTCTAACACGGAACATCATAGTTTACTTCAGTGAACTAGTTGACAACTCATATATATATATATATATATAACTATATATGGTCGAAATAAAATTTGGTTGGAAATTTTTTAAGCAATCGTACGAGGCATTATAATTCTTTCTTTCGTTGATTTGTTTGAGTCTTATAATTAACCAACCGGTGAGAAGATCGCTCCAAATATCCCATCAAATGAATCGTGAAAGCATTGGCCGAGTATCCACTCTCCCGTAACATGTAGTAGTAATACTGCAGTTGGAAGGAGCCTAATAAATCCTAAATATAACAGCCTCACACGGCCAGGCCACAAACTAGCTTCAACGTGTATACGTACGGTCGACCCCAAAAAAAAAAAAAACAAAAATGATATCATAATTAAGCCCATAAAAGCGGATATCAAATTTTTGATGTAAGTGAAGGAAATTGGGTAAGTACTAGAATCTTCAGCCTTGATCTATCATTGTCTTAAAACGTGTAACTCTAAAACAAATGCCCATAAATTAGCCAGAGCTGATGATATTTGGCCTGCTAATCAGTAAAGGTAAGGTACTGATGAACGTACGGATAGCTCTGTGATTCCTTCAGAATTGATCTAGTCCCCGATCCCGTGTTGCACGCGGGCAATATTGTATCTAGGAAGAGCGGGGAGCTGAGAGAGCTTCAAAATACTATCTTCGCTGACATCACATGAAGTACTCTTGCAAGAAAAAATAGATTTACTACTCTTCCTTAATTTGGACCCAATACCTTTCTTACTTTCCCTGCTGGAATGCTTCCCACTTTCCACGCTTTTAGTACATTCCTTGTACGCCACAAGAAAAGGGTCCTCCTGCCACTGATAACCCTTTGCTGATGCACTTCTGCGCGGAAGCTGTGGTGGGCACGGAGGGAGAGGGATCTTTAGATCATTGGTCGAGACCAGCTTGGCTCTATCCGGATTACAAGGTGTCGGTGTCGACGGAGATGCTGTCAGTTGCAGGGCATTTAGTCTTGTATTGATGGGGCACCCCTGGTGGGTGACCTTGCAGACCCCAGGCGTGTCCTCCCATGAGAAGGGTATGCTTCCTTGAGAATAAACTTTTCTGTGGCTCATATCTGAAAAGAAAGTAAGTTTGTTCAAACTCTTGGGAGAGTGGAAGAGTATGTTTATGTAGTTGCTTTTCATGTGCTTCGCACTCTCCAACGGCAGAGACACCTAAAAGGGCAAGCAAGGAAAACGTGAAGAGAAAGCTAGTTTTTCTCTTCAACAAATCGATGGAGAAAGCAAATCATGATGAGGAGAGTAGAGAAAAAAGAGGTTCTTGACTCTTGAGGGTCCCGATGCCCATAACTTGGCAAAGGATTTAAAAGGCATGGACAAATAAGTCGATGGACATGGACAAAAGAATAACAGAAATTCAATGGCACATTTATTAGATAGGTAGAGCGGATGAACGTAATTATATTCTGCATAAAGTACTCAAATTGATACAAGAATATTAGTGTACCCCTTCCCTGCCTTGTATTATACATGCTTTTCTGATGAATGCATGTGCACTTCTTCGCTATACAGAGAGTACCCTTTGAGGAATTTAGCAAGATTTATTGATAGAGTAACTCCTTTCTTGCTTGTCATTGTTCAGGATATATTAATTGATGCACATGATTTAACTCTTTGCATAGTCGCAAAATTCGTCTACTTCTTTGGTAAGTATCCCCAAGCTAACTGCTAATGTGTGCGTGCATCATAACGTCTGACAATGAATTTTAAATGCCCAAGTGGCTGTGGTACTACAAGAGACAAGTATGAAGGCTGGTAAAGTGGTGGATCAGCTTAAATAAAATATACCTCTTTTAACATAGAAGGTCAACGGGAAAAATCATCAATCTAATTTCTTCTGCTTATTGCTGATTGTGGTTGCAGGTATGACAGCAGCCGACCACCTAGATGGACAAGTATAGACTGATTAGTAACACTAACAGCCTCTTTTTTTCTTTATTTTTTAAATCAAGTGTAAGCACTCATGTTGTGAACAAAAAGCATTAGAGTCAAGGAAACTCATGATTCTTATCATCTTATGGTAGCGTAGCGCCGCAGTCCAAATTAAGAAAGGGAAAGAGATAGAGAGAACAAATGGGAAGGGCGATACAGAAACAAATCAAAGAAAATGGAATGAAGGAGAAACCTTCACAATCAATCAATAATAATTTTAACTTACAAAAACAAAAAAACTCGATAATAATTTGATATTCAGAAAACAAAAATAAAAAAAATTTTTAAAGCCCCTCTCTCTCTCTCTCTCTCGTCTCAACTGGTAACAAGGTAAGCAAGTTGAACATATTTTCAAATTTGGGCCTCAGCATTTTAGTTTGCTTTAGCTTGTTTTTGTTTTTTTTTTTTTTTCCTGCTTTTTTTGCTCTACGTTGTGTTCGAATTTATTTGTTTGGTTGGTAATGGATGCGGTGTTCTGCTCTGGTAGAACAACGTGGTTTCAAAAATAAAGAAAAAAAAGAAGAAGCAATAAGCACCTACGAGCATTATTAACAGTTTATCTATTCTAGCTAAAAAGCTAGAATAGATAACCAATATAGTTAAATAGTTAAAAATATGTGTTTTGCAGCTTATCTATTTTAACAAAAGTTAACAAAAAAATTTAACAAGCGAACGGTGGTTATCTATTTTTAAATAACTGTTCACTTCTTCATATTAAAATAATAATATAATTTCTCTTTCATTTTTCTCTCTCTCCCACTCATGCTCTCTCTCTCTCTCTCATTTTCTCTCTCTCTCTCTCTCATTAAAATAATAATATAATTTCTCTTTCATTTTTAGATAATCGAATTTAAAAAATATGATAGTTGGAATAAGACAAAATTTTAAAAATATGACCGTTAGAAAAAGATAAAATTTAAAAAATTCGATTTTTTAGGATAAGACAAATATTTAAAAATATGACCGTTAAGATAAAACGAATATTTAAAAAAATAAATATTAAAGAAAAAATAGAAAAAATTTGAAAAATAATATTTTAATAGAATAGTAAAGTAGATGGTTAAAATAGAGAAACTACTGAGAATGTTTTTAAAAAGTTAGTAGTTAAAATAAAGAAGTGTACTTTTTAATTAATGTAGAGATCTAAATACGAAGAAGCTGCTAATAATGCTCTAAGTCTCGTACTCATAGGCCTTGAGACCTAAAAGGCTATTGATATTAAGGGGGGAAATAAGGGACAATAGTGTCATTTGCTGCAACCCTTGTCACTGCTGTATAAAATCCTCGCTTAGATTTAGGGCTTTCGTAGATCTGAACTGATAAAAGCTCCAGACAACGTCTGCGTCTTTTGACCTCCAAGGCAGCCTTCTCCTTATCTTGTTTTCTGCCCGCGTCAATTTTTTGTTGATGTTTTTGCTCCTCCGGGCTGATTCTTGTGGCTTATGGAATTGCTTTTTTGTGTGAACAAATGTTCAGTACTTTTGCGATTTTACGAGGCTATGATGACGAAGTACATTTCTCGAATCTGATGTTATTCTCTTTGATGTTGGACCAAAGAGCAACTAGCTATACACACGACGTGTGTGGCTCTCTGATGACTGCGTTTGTGCGTGTCTGAGCCTTTTTTGAGTTATAATTCGACGTATTTTTGTTTATCTTGTGTTTTGTGGGTACTAGTATGACAGACTGTGTGTGTGGGTACTAATATTCCAAGTGTTCAACTTGTTATTTTGAGGAACGGTGAGTTCATGTCTCACCATGAGTTGGAAATTGTACGGTGCCCATATATTGGCTCAATTTATGTTGCAATAACCAGCTTTCCTCGACAAATTTTTTCTCTCAAACTATATTGGTGTCTGGCTTGGGTTTACGATTGTGGACATATTCATGGTCTACTAGGCTCTTGTTTAATAGAGATTCTGCCTTTTTGATGTTCAAGGATGCCATGCGACTTGCAAGGATTTAGGAGAAGCTCACTGGATTTCCATTCTTGTGGGGGCTCACTGGATTTCCATTCTTGGGGGTGGAATTAGATGGAGAAACAGTAGTCAACACTTAAATCCACTTCCACAAAAGCAGAGGAGAGCGTAATCAAGGTTGGATGCTGTTGGGGTTAGTCCCACATCGGTTGTGGAAGGGGCTGATGGTCAGTTTATAAGTGTGAGGGAAAGTCTCACCTCTTGAACTAGCTTTTGGGGTTGAGAAGGCTCAAGACCACCAACACTGGTATCAGAGCCCAGGTTTACCAACAAGTCTCGGACCCAACAGTCCATAGGAGAAACGGGTTGTCTTGCCCAATCCAGGGCCCGATATGTGAGGGGGAGATTGTTGGGGTTAGTCCCACATCGGTTGTGGAAGGGGCTGGTGGCCAGTTTATAAGTGTGAGGAAAAATCTTCACCTCTTAAGCTAGCTTTTGGGTTGAGAAGGCCCAAGACCACCCAACAGATGCAACAGAGCAATCTTAGTTTGCGTTAGAAATTTGAAGATGCCATCGTTGATACCAGAAATATACCACATGCACAGCCATTAGACCCTGACTGATAATGAATTATACTCTCCACAGAGTAATAATTTGAGCTGGTTCAGACCTATCAATGCATAGTTCATGGTCTCACAGAATCATGATGGCACTTCCTTTTGCAGGCAGTTAAATGTTTCTAACTCTGGCGTTTGCTGCCAGTTAAATCGGAGTTAACGAGTCTAACTCTGGCGTTTGCTGGATCTAATCTCCCCTTACTCCCCTGGTAATAATCTTCCTCATCTCTAACTCTGGACTTTTAGAAATTTGTCAGCCTTCTAGAATTAAAATGCGGAAATCGGGAATTTAAGAACCATAATAAAATTCAGCGCAGTTTAGCAACCCAATTTATCCTTTAGAGCTAACTCCTGCACTCACAAGACAAAACCAGGCTTCTAGCCAAGACCAAAATAATGCAAACTTTTGTCAGTGGTAGGTCCAGTCTCATCCAATGGCCCATAGGAAATAACTCTCAGGGACACTGGCACGGTCTGCCGGATAGGCAGGCCACAAGAGTGCCTCCTGTCTGGAGTCCAGGGTACTCCAACCGAATTCCTATCCTAATTTGATATCATGCAGATACTGTTGAGAGCTATCTCCCAACCGAAGAAGGTTTTAGTGGGTCTATCGAAGAATAGCTTGATTTTAGAGCTATCTCGTCCCCACTGTTCCGGCCGCCATGATTGTCCTATCCTGTTCCCACTGTTTTCGGGATATTCTGATCCTCTTCTTAGATTGTGATCTCCCAGTGCTTTTGAGTACCTGATTCTTTACCATAAATAATATAATTCAAACTAATAAAATCTAATTCTTTTTATTGACTTAAATATTTGGACTATGAGGCTCATAATTAATAAAATTGTATAAAAAAAAAATTACGTTTCTCAATCATAATGTTGTCGCAATGTTACCTGCGGCTGTGTTGATGATGAAATTGTTGTAGCACAGAGGAAAGCCGAAAAGCTAACATGATATGAGAGATATAAACACGACAGAAATTGATTGTGACAAAAACCTATATATGACAGCAATTCCTTGGGAGCAACTCTTTAACACCTATTGAAATTAAAATCAGACAAGTCCCCAGTTTCACTTGACCATCCATAACACACGAACACACAAGAGACACAGAGAGAGAGAGAGAGAGAGAGAGAGAGAGAGAGAGAGAGAGGGGGGGGGAAGAAAACAAAACATAAAACGCGAGAAATTCCATCAGAAGAACCGATTGTAAGTCCGAGCTTCTTCACTCCTCTTCTACCTTCTAACTCGATCATCATCCTGTTCTTCAAAACCTTCGTCAGTTTCTTACCCAGTTCGTTCCTGTTTACAGGGATGGAAGTGAGGAACTAGCAAGAGTTGAACCAAGCACATCATCAGACCGGCAAGCTCTCTCACGACTTTTTTTGTTCTCAGCTCCCGGGCTGCTGCCTGAACTGCAATTTGAGAGTGCACCGAAAGGTGCCTTTTGCAAGACACTAGTGGGGGAAGACCCCCACTGAGGGCTGCCATCCCATCCTTCAGTCATGAGGCTAAGAGCTGAAGAATTCTTGCACGCTGTTACAGGGTTTGCAGTGTTGGTCAAGACCTCACCTAGAGGACCCCCCATTGAAGTAGCCCAGGAGATCGGTATCCTGTTAGTTTGATTCTGGGTTGGTTCAATAAGGTCAGCACTCATTCCCAAGTTCATTTGAATAGGCTCAAACTCACGAGATAACCTTAGAGGTGAAACAGAGAGTTTCTCTTGCGTGGGTGAGGATGAGTATGATGAGAAGTCTGAGGCCATAGGTATTGACATTGAGAGCTGGGTCCAGTCAGATTTTAGTTCTTCTGGCCAGGAAATGACCGAGCAATTAGACTGGTCCTTAGGCCAATCCTCAATGAACCGGTGAAGTGGAATTTGGTCTTGGGTATCCTGCTCGTTGAAGTCGAGGAAACAGCCATAGTTTTTAGCATTTATGTAAGAGCTGCTATTTGAAGGATTCGGGAGGGTATCAGTTGAGACTAGTCCAAACAAGAACTGAGGGAATCCTTCTAATGGGATCTCCTGTTTTGAAATGGTCAAATTAGCCTCATTGCATTTCATGCCGATGGTGCAAGACATCTTGGAGAGGCTCCCTGGGTCTTGCATTCTGCCACACACCTGCCCTCTGATTTAGAAAAGCAAAAATATTGATAAAGGCCAACGGCAGAGAAAAGCTCACTTATCAGTTAGAATTAGCATAAACTTTTAGCTCTATAATTACTTCTAATTTCTTCGTCAAAGGCATCAAATCAACTATCCAACATAATTGTAAAACAGCGTATGTAGTGATATCTGCCTAGAAAAGGAATCCTAAATTTTTACTACTAGGATTAGTCTCTTTCTCCAAAGCAAATGGCGCTGGGATCTTCTATAAAGTAAAGGAAAGGAAGTAAAAGTGCAAGCATGCAAGCTATTTTAAATCACCATCATGTTATAAAGCTCAAAAGGGATAATAAGAAGTGAACAGATAAAGGAACCTCTACACATAAGGCCTGATTTTTCACCTGCTGACAAGGGCATCTGCAGAAGGAATGGGAGCACCACCAGGCTGCAAATTCTTGAACTGGTGCTGCACCATAGTGAGGCTGTTCGATGCACCACCGCTGGGATTTGCTAATGCTGACACAGACGAAGTCATCGGCACCACTTTTGAATTAGCTGTCCCAGAGGCAGCATGGCCAGTCTGGCCTTCCACAGGCTTTCTTGAACGATGACGGCCCCGGTTTATGTGCCTTTCACAGTACTTCTGATCGGCAACAGCATCCCTTGAGCACCGCCATTTCTTCCCATCAGTTCGACGGCACCTTCCAGGCTCGGGATCATTGTTGCTGGAGAAACCCAGATGGAGAGAGCTCCAACCCACTGTATGAACTCCAAAAAGAATAGCACCCGTAAAAATATGAGGGATTAAGGGAAAGGAATACTAAGACGAGAGGAGGGGAAAAAAAGAAGAGGAAAATGAATTCTGCATCCCAGATAGTAACTTTATAGCTAGAAACACTGCATATCAGGGACATCGATAGAACTTTCTACCAGAGCTTATTGAAAACTCGGACATCACTGCCGACAGCATAAAATTGGAAATTCCATGCTATGAACCCTAGAATAAGATGGCGTACACATATAATGTTAAAAAATGAGCAGATTACATAGTGAACAGAAGCTACCCGCATCAAGCCGATGCCCCTGCTGTTCTCTATCACTACAGCAGGGTGAAACACTCAATCACACAAAATCCAAGCATGATGTCAGTTGTTCAAGTGGGGACATAAACCTTTCTGTAATGTTTTTAGTTTTAAAGAAATAACAAGCTCACATGAATTGTGAGGCACGGATCCAGGAGTTGAGCCAGACAAGCAATAGGGGTAGAAAGTTCTCTTGAGGGGGTTGAGCAAATTGGACGGCACGGGCACATTTGAAGTTATGTACTTGTAGATCAAAGCCTGATGCTCTAGCTCAATCCATTGAGATGGAGTAAATGGTCCTCTAACCTCAGGGAAGCTCCCATGCATGCTTGCATTCAGGCTTCCAGAACCATAACCTGACAAGACAATAATAACCTGCCCGTCACATTCATGGAGTCACACAGTATGTAAATTCGAAACAAAAAAAAAAGGCATTGCTGAAACCCAAACAAGTGTTTTCCGGCTGTCCCATTGATTTTTTATCCTTTCTTCCCCCTTTTCCTTTTTGTTCCATCATTCCGAAAGTGCCGAAAATCTTAAAACTAAATGCCAAGTACCAAGGGAATTAAAGGAGGCAAATTCCCACATCCTATTCGTGAAAAGACTCAGAAGTCTAATATTTCTTCTAAATGCCCGTGAAAAGACCCTCATCAGGACATGGAAATAAAGCTACCGAACAATATAACGAAACCCATCTTCTCCCCAGAATGTGCCTCAATCTCTCCAACATACAATCTTGACAGCCCACCTTCCCCATTCCCCCCCTCCCCCCCCCCCAAATAAAAAAAAATTGGAAACAAAAAATAAACCCACAGGAGCGCACAAACCATCTCTGTTCAGAGATGATGATGATTACCTGCATTTTTAATGTAAGCAGAGGGTGCGCGTTGGTAGTAAGGAAAATCGTTGTAGGTGCCTTTGTCCACTATACTTCCGTCCTTTCGAAGAATGGGAACCTCTGGTTTGACCGGAGAGAAGCTCAGCATATGCTCCTGTTGCCGACCTTCACCGCTGAACAAAGCATTAGATCTCCGCAGAGGAGTGCCCTGGTGCAATGGCATTGTCTTGTGGGCCGAAAGATTGTCATTTTTGGCCATCTTTGAACTCTTCCAGTCATATTCAGCATCCCAAGATTTCTCGTGCTTGACCAACTCAGATCCAAGACCCATGAACCTGGTTTTAGGCTCTGAGACCTTGGACGAACCTGCTGTTCCCGCTTCAGGACCCACCAAAGCCTCCAATGACACTAGCCCGAAATCCATTTTGGAGATTACCACCAATCCGCAGTAACTCAATCAACCATGAGGACATGGACAGAGCAGAGGATAAGCTTCAAATAGATGGAAGGAAGAGAGAAGGCGCATCTGGAGAGTGGGCTTTGCACTTTGCTGAGCTGAGCAGCCCCCCGTGAAGGAAAAAAAAGAGCTTCGAGGAGGAAATAATTGAGAGAGAGAGAGAGAGGAAGAGAAAGGGGGGGGGGAAGAGATGAAACTTGAAACTGGGCAGCAGACAAAGCTAGTAGACTAGCTAGTGACAAACCAAACCCTCTCTCCACAACTCAATTCAGTCGTTCCGTGCTTCCATGTACTTTGACTAGATGTATTGCCAATTCGCCACGTCGTCGCCACTCCTACAAATCCAAACCCAGATGCCCTTGCCAAGAGAGAGACCACCCCATCGAGCCACCGCTCAACGATACGAGATTCTACGTTTGCAACAAATAGCCCAAAGAAGGATTAAATTAATAGGTTTAAGGTTGCCTTTTAACGGGTGGCTGCCGCTGCAGGGCTGGGACTCAGGCCCACGGTGCCCCTCCTCTACAGATTATTCTATATACGTTAATAACATTTTCCATGCGTCATTTGTATGTTTTTTTTTTCTTTCTAAAAAACATATAATCCTTTTTATTAATGGCCATTGAATATCATTAATGTTTCTCTATGGCACCTTAATCATATTTTCTCTATTCCAACTTACTCTTTAATGCAGGCACGTTTATTACTGCTCTGTAGAAGCTGGTAAAAGGTTCAAAGACTTTTATCAGATTTTTAATATAACCCAAGTTTTAAAAGCAGCTATATCTATAGTCTATACCAATTTATAAACACAAAATGCCGTTTCTGTCCTTGTCCTCCATTCTTTCAACTCTTTTAGTGATGACATTGCGCCACAGACCACTCCCCCCGGCCCAAAACACAAAAATGCACCTCCCCCGCCCAACAACAGGAAGGTCCACTTGTTTTGCCACTGTTACTGGCCCAAACCTGCAAAGTTTAGTTTGGTAGTGTGGTAATCTGGCCCATTTAGTGATGTTTTTGGTAAATCCTGGGTTTCGCTAAAAATTAGAGTGAGCACTGAGTACAACATGTTTTGCGCAAAAAATTGTTTTCCTTTTAAGCGGTTTTTTTTGTTTGATAAATTTTAGATAATGAAAATAAATAATAATTTAAAATGAAGAGAGATTATTTTATAATAATTTTATTGGGAAGAAAATACCATCTCATTTTATTAATTGTATTCAGAATTTAAATTTTATTGTCTGCTATAAGTTAAATTAGACTGTAAAACAGATTCTGAATAAAAAAGTTCTTCAAAGTTAAAACTTAGCAATGCATCTAAATGGGGTCAATTTCCTACGAGAGTAATGCATCAGTCGTGCTAACGAATTTCCCTCCCCTTACCCAAAAAAAGGGCTTTGTGGTAGGAAAATTCATATGCAAATTTATAATTAAAAGTCGGAAAGAGGGAATTTATGTAACACGATCTGGCGCGTCGCAGGTTCTCCTTCACACCATTTACCAGAACTTACTCTACTAGCTAGAAAAATTCCAACCGTCAAGAAAAAATAAAAAATAAAAAATCGGACCATCCTTCTTAGGTAGTCTGCCGTAGTCACGTGCCTGGTCGTTGGTATCGGCAGATATCCGAAGCCATGGCCTCGTTGATGGTACCTCCTCTTCCTCAGACCTTACAAACTGCGATCCTCCGACCTTCTTCTCTCGTCTTCCCTAAGTCGCATCCTCCTCGTTCGTCTCCTGTAATTTACCGCTCCCCAACTTCAACAAATCCCGAAATCAGCCTTGCTGTCTGTACTGGTAGGAGAAGATTGACTCGTCTCCTTGCGATGTCCTCCTCTACATCGGAATTTGTCCCAAACATCGGTGACATCCTCGGTAATGTTACCATTTTCAAAGCTTCTGGTGAACCCATCTTGTTTGAGAACCTCTGGGATCAGAACCAGGTGCATATATACATCTTCCTCTTTCTACGTTGATTATTTTTTCTTCTCGTTTTTTAAATTGCTTTGTTCTTCCAGGGAGTAGCTGTTGTCGCACTTTTGAGGCACTTCGGATGCCCGTGCTGGTAAATCAATAGATTTACTCTCCCCATGCCTTTTATCTGCAATATTTATTCCTCTTACACACTAAAACTTGGACTTTGTTCTTGTTTTAAAGTTGGGAACTTGCTTCGGTTTTGAAAGAATCGAAACCGAAATTTGACGCAACGGGTGCAAAATTAGTTGCAGTCGGTGTTGGCACTCCCGATAAAGCTCGGATTCTTGCAGACCGGGTGCATTTTCTTTCTCTTCATTTCTAAAGCTGTGTGCATTTTCAGCAGCAGTTGGTTATACATCGAATTCGCGGTATTTTGCATGCATCTCTCTGTACATAAAAAGAAAAATTGGAAGCTTTGACGACATACACCACATGCTCTTACGTCCGAAAAGTCGGTGCTTCGACGAATATGAACAAAACCCAGATCACGAATCCTATTTTCTCCTTTAAAGCCCAAATGGGATTCTTACAGATTTTAGCTACACTGAATGCTAATTGTATACTGTTTGGAGATGTATAAGCATTTTCTCATTGCTTTTGAACAGTGGTTTATATAAGACCCTTTATAAAATCTTTTCTTTTTCAATTTGGTTGGGATTAGTTGACCAAATTATTGATTCCATGTTATGCAAGGGCTTATACATTTAGAGATGGAAACTTCGGGAGTTGGGTCTTTCTAAAGAAGCCATTTTGGGCCATTCTAGGACTTTTTTTTCACTCTCGCAATTGAAAAGCATGTAATGACATATGGCCGGTGACTGTCGTGTCATTTGGCTTGTTAATATAATAAGAAGCGAGTCATGAAAAATCAGCATGATTGAACGACTACAGCCATTTGTTTTGACCTAGGATTACCAACAACGGTTGGAATTTGCTTGGCCTAATTTATCCTAAAAGACAGAATCCTAGGAGTTTAGAAAATGTTATCTCTTGAATCTCAATGAAGCATTTATGTTTCCAGTTTGTGATAGTAAATTTTGTTCTTATTATTCAATGCTTCCTTGATTGTCCATATCCTGATACTTGGTGGGGATATCCACAAATATGTTTGGACACTTGACAAAGGAACAATATTCCAATCTACTTAAGAATTTAGGTAAAGATGCATGTTTCATTTTTCAGACATGGTAGTATGCCTGCATCGAGTCAATAAAAACTGTTCTTCTTTCCATGAAGAAAATGAGTGTACTTACTGACATGGATGGCTGCTTAGTTTTTAATGTGCCGAGGTTTCACCGACAGTAGTTGAACTACAAACTAGGCTCTAGATTCGGGCAGAATGTTTCAGGTTGCAGTCATAAATTCCGTTAGATTCTGTCAATATAGTGGAAATTATTATACGCCAACTGGCATCCCGTTGATCTGAACCCATCATTGCATTTTGTATCATCTTTGATAGTTATACTATTCTGCTTTACTCGACATTGGAGTTGATTCTTCTCCCTGATGTTCAGTTACCATTTCCAGTGGATTGCCTTTATGCGGATCCCGACCGAAAGGTATTTCATTGGGCAGCACATCTAACGATTCCTTCATATGATATCCCCTCACTTAGCAACTGTTAGGTCTGACTGAAACTTTATTTATTTCAGGCATATGAGGTTTTGGGATTATACTATGGTTTTGGCCGTACGTTTTTCAATCCGGCTAGTGTAAGCGTTCTTTTCTGCTTCCGTAAGTCACATGCATCCTTCTTAGAGAGTATAATTTTCTCTTAACTTTGATGTGACAGGCTAAGGTGTTTTCGCGATTTGAATCTCTGCGGAAGGCTGTGAAGAACTATACGTTTAAAGCAACACCAGATGATAAGAGTAGTGTGCTGCAACAGGTTCGGTCCAAATCCAATAATAAAGAATGATCTTACTCTCTGTGACTCGGTCCTTGAATTTTGTTTACGCTGGGCAGTTGCATGTGTATTGATGTCTCTTTTTGTTTGGGTTAGGGGGGGATTTTTGTCTTCAAAGGGAAGCAATTACTGTATGCACGGAAGGATGAAGGGACAGGCGACCATGCCCCTTTAGATGATATTTTCAATGCCTGCTGCAAAGTTCCAGTTGCCTGAAGCGTTACTATGGGTCACTCTTTCAGATAAAAGTATAAATATTTGCTTCTTATCAAATGTGGCTAAGCATATCCGGAATGTTGTCTATGAGTTATTATGCATGCAGCACCTGAGTAACAAAACCAGCTGTGCCTAATAAAATCAGGGCATATTCATCCAAACATCTCTATGGCTGGTAAAGTGCATGTACTGAACGAAATATCAAACTAATTGAAGTCTGGTCTATCTGAAAATCGATAAATTGTATGTAATAGGTAGTTGGTGTTTCTGCTGTTAATAGAGCGTCCTTTATTTGTTAACTACTATTGTTTTGGCTACTTGGGGTTGGGGATAGCAGACGAAGCGATGCATTAATTTGGAACAGTGGCTTTCCACATAAGCACCAAGTTGCAGATTGGACTGGTAATCCTGCTTTTGGGTACAATTATGGAACATATTAAGCTGGCTACCACTTGTCATTAAGTTAAATCACCAATCAGTTGGATGGCTGTCCTCTTCAATACATTCCGAGTCAAATATGTCTTGCATATTGTTGGAAATGGGAGGTTCAGAGAGTGTTTGAGAAAGAAGATAAATGGAGAAAACAGAGGAAATCAGGTTGCGGGATAATGCTTCTGCATATTCTCATTTCTCTGTGTATATGAAAATTACATCAAGAATGTTTTATGTACAGTCTCTGTAAAATGAATATTTCCGTACAAGGAGCGCAACCAGCACTCTGGTGCGTGGCCAGCATGGCATGTAGCAAGCTCAGCAAATGGAACAAAAAAACTCTTAACAAAAAAAATGGAACAAAAAGACTAACTAGCGTAACCAACATAGAAGGAAAAAGAAAAGAAGAAAAGAAAACTGCAATGCTGCAATGTTGCCTCACTCAGCCTTTGTTATACTCCAAATGTCCTCCTCCTGACTTCCCACAATCATCAATGGTTCCATTTTTATTGTCATTATAATCTGCAGCATAATAATTTAATACATATTCTGAAAAAAACACACAAATGACACAAAAGAACAGCTCGCTTAGCTCATTTCTCGTGCTGATGTGAAGGCAAAGGAAAAGTGGAAAGTAAATTAAACCATATTTCCAGGGCGTTGTAGCTGACACGAAAGGCGCCTCTTTGCAAATTGAGACCATAGTGGGGACGAGATTTGGACTCCTCTTTGAAAGGAATTAGTTGTGTTCAAACTATGGACAAAGTTTATCTGGCCCCCTCTTTCAGACGGTATAGGGGTCTAGCCTCTAGGGACGTGGATATTTTGGTCGTTGGACTGATGGACTTCGTTTAGTTAATAGAAAATGCGTTTACTTGTTGCTTGCTTTCCTCCTATATCCTTGGGTTTTCTTTCTTTGTGAAAGAAGAATCTAGCGGGGTCTCTAATCTTGGCTAAGGCTAGGCTACACATCTTATGTAAAGCTCGATTGTCCGAGGCTCTCCGTCCCAGGCTTTTTCCACCTCAATGATCTAGTAATTAATATGCGTAAAAGCAACCAATCTTATGTGTATCGTTCTATTTAGAAAACCAGAGCAAAAAGTATAGATGGATGTAACGAATCACGATTAATGTTGACTTGGAGAGATTTTTAGGTTAACTCAGTTGAAAATGCTCTTCATTTTGATCGCTGACCCCTGACGTTTTAATCATTTTGTTGATATGGTTCTTAGACATGGGACAGCTTAAGGTGCTCTGCAAGTAATGTGCATTAGGCTGAGTAAGATATATCTAAATGAGACAGAGAGGCAGAACAGATCGCATCTAAAACCCACAGATCGCTGTCTTATGCCTCCGCTTTGGAGTCCTGTGCTTTTTGTTTTTCTCCTCGTAGTGCGAATTCTTTAGCGCACGATGTTGCTCGTTGGGCCGCCTTCTCTCGTTTTGAGGGTAGTGTTCCCCGCTTTTTAGAGCTGTTTGTAGATTTTCCGTGGGTGTATTCGGGTGCGGACCGCCCTTGACTCTCTTGTATTTGTTTTTGTGGCTCGGTTTCTCTCATTGTTGTAGCTCTGCCTTTGCTTCAATAATGAAATATTGCTTATCAAAAAAAAAACAAAGATATATCTAAATGATCTGATACCTGACACTATTGGTCACATGCTTGGACTAGGTGTGAGACTGTGAGTTATCCAGAAAAGTAGGCCTAGAGAGATAGAGATAGAAAGAGGACGCGGGGTAAAGTCAATATTAAAGACAGAGATAGGTTGGGTGTTGCAGGGGAGCAGACTAATCACATTGGGTTCGTAGAGGTACTACTTTAACGTAGAGAAGGATACTGAATCACTGATATCTCTCTTTCTCCCTCCCCAAAGAAAAAGAAGCTGGCAGACCTTTTAGTCCCCATGCAATATACCGTATTGCACAAACACGGTTCTGTGGTCACACTGGGTTACGCTGCTGTCCACCCATTGCTTTTTCTGTTGACTTGTTGGCCATTCAGCGATCTTATTTAGATTTTGTTTGGATTTTACGTTGCCATGTGCCTTATTTTAGTGTCAGGGTGCACTTACTTTTATTTATTATCGGCTACTTTAAGTAGTTGATTCTTACCACATTATGTTACTCCGGATACTTATTTGAGGGTGACACTTTTAGCCATGGACTAGTGTAGGTGAGTTGATTTGTACGGCAGGCTTGATCTACTACCACATTGCCCCAAAGAAAGAGCATGCATATTCAACACATTTGTGTTGACATTTCTACTTATTGTCAGGGCTCTTCTTCATCAAGTTTACTTACTTCTTTTTTTTTTTTAATTTTTACTCTTTTCTAAGTAGCAGAGCTAGTCTCTCTCTCCAGATCTTTCTCTCATTTATTGCATTTAACGGTCCTGATCAAGTGACCGGCTGGTGCTTTGTTTTCCCCCTTTTTTTGCCCTTAACCGATATCTTTATTTTTTTTTGATCTTGAAATTTTTAACTTCCATAATTTATATGATAAGCCCGTGTAATATTGTTTGTACAAAAATTATCTATCATGATTATGATTGTGAATATTTAGTGGTGTTAAAGTTGTATAAAAATACGTGTAGAAGTTGTTGAAAGGGATTTGTGTGTAAAAAAATAATAAATGTTATATAAAAATGCGTGTATATTATAATGTTTTGATTGTAAAAATAAAAGTAGGATTAAAATCCTACAAAAATTGATAAAAACGAACATGTCCATAGTCGCAAATGATCCATGTCCCGAAGGGGCATAATGGTCCGTGCACAGTAAAGACAAAAGGGCTAACAATGCATTGCCGATAAAGGGCTATGTGACAGGACCTATCAAAAGAAGACAATTCAGAGAATAGATAGGCACCACCGCCACGAACGCTTCCACATGATCTCCCACCAAAAGGACGGTGAAAAAGGAAAGAAGGCAATTTTGCCGAGGGCTGTTTCGTTTGTTTTTTTTATTCTTTTTCTTCGAGGGCTATTTCTAGCAAAATCCTATCGGGCTTAGTGCTGGGGTGGGTGGATTTATTCATCATTACTACAATCAAAAAGAGTCTCTCTACAAACATTCGCCCCGTCCTTAGCTACCTCTTTGCCCTTTCTTCTCAAACCAAATCATTCGCTCTAGAAAATCTGTCTCCATGATGCAAATTTGCATGCACATCTATAATGGAGTATATTAAAGTTGAATTTGAATGTAAATGATTCAATGGCCCGAACTAATTTTCCCAGCTTGGCCCAAAGCCCCCGACAACCACATTGCTAGGCGGGGAGCAATATTGAAATGAGTTTAGAGGCTAGGACAAAAATCCAAATTTACTATTTAGATTTTAAATTTACTTAGTGCTTGCTTGAAATAGTCTATCCATTTTGTGCATAATTTTGATGGTTGAATGTGTTTTATGGGTGCAAATTGATTATATTTCATATTTCTATGGCATAATATGACAAACTTAGTAATTGAAATTTCTCGGATTTTTTTTTGATAATTTTGGGGCATAAAGTTTTATTGTTTTACGAATATATATTCTGCCTAGATATCTACTAGGTTCAAATAGTATATATTCTTGTTAAACTAATTCCATTGGCGCCGTTGCTAACAGCTTGTACCATGGACAAGAAGTCAATGCTCTCCCTCCAACTCAGTGGGCAGGTATCAACCTTACGTATATATCTAGCCCCTTTTTGGGAAAGAATACTTGCAGGCAAACGAGTAGACATTCAAGTGCGACTTGCCACCCCTTGTTTTATAAGCAGGCTTTGAAAATGAGGTCGTGGATCCATGTCTTTATATTCTAGTCGAGTATTGACAATTCGAATTCGGCTCGTTAGACCTATATATGAGTTTAAGTTTGAGATAAAACTTGAATTGAATTTTTACTGGGGTGTTCGAACTCGACTAGATTAAAATTTTTTATGTTCGAATGAGTTCAAACTCGATTAAAATATATAGACGAGTTGAATTTGAACTTATTCGAGCCAAGCTCAAAATCAAACCATCCAATAAAATTTAAACTTAGAAAACACAAATATAACAAATAAAACTCAAATTAAGTCCCGATATATAGTGTCATAATACATAATACACAATACACGACATATTATAAAGTATTAATTACATTTGTGCGAAGTTTTTTTTAGAAAATATTTAAATTTATATATAATTTATGTTAATTGGCAAAAATGAGTAAAAATATATATTTAATATATTGAGGACATAATAAATCTTTATGGATAATACACATCTATTCATTATTAATATAATTAAATACATATTTTACTAATATATGACTATTAAATTTAAGCTAACAAATAAATAACAAATTTTGTTGACAAATTTAAATCGAATCGAACCAACCTAGTTTAATTTAAATTTGACTCATTTAACGTTGGAGTCAGAGATGAGAGTGGAACACCAAACCATTCATTTACAGCCCTATTAATTCCCATAAGAGATGTACATACCTATCCCTCTAGTTGCAAATAATAGTAATAGGTCAGTACAGATACTGAGTACTGTTGTGAAGTGACTCGAGGTACAGTTTGTCTTCTACCTGTGAGATCCTAGTATAAGGTCTTCTGTGCATGGGAGGCTGAGGCCATTAAAGCAAACCCAGTTATGCATTAATACGGTGTACTCCACTAAGCCCACTATCAGTCAAATTATTCAAGAGAGAACATGCGAACTGATTACGACTCGATGGTCTTTTGGGATAATTGATCAGCCTATCCAAACGAGGAAATGACAGATTGTTGGGGTGCAGGTTTTTGGTCCTTCCATTTTATTTTTTGTTTCAAAGGCTTCGCCGTTTAAGGGTTTTTCTTTTCTAAGCGTTTAAGCCTTTAAGGGGTATTTTCTTCTTGCTGAACCGTCTAGGGTTTCTTCCCTTTAAAAAAAGGGTCTTCCAAGCGTTTAAGGGGGTCTTAAAAGAAAGCAAAAGAAAGGCTAGGAGCGTAGGGTAAAGCAAAAGAAGAGGTCTTTCTCATTCACAGATCCCTATGGAATGCAGGAAGGATGCCCAGCATTTCTTGCTGGAACTCATTCTTTTTGTTTAGTTTAAAGGAACTTGCTTTGTTCTCTTTAGAAATCTTTTCAGGGAGAGAGAGAGCACAATAGATTCAGTTGCAGGAGTTGAATTTGTTTAGATGAGCGCTTACAAATCGTCCCATCAGTACTCACTAGCAAACAAAAAACCCAGTTTGAAAATGGAGGGAAGCGAGTAGATGTTGGTATGATTGCTTTATTTCTTTACCAATGATTGAGTTGCCTTGCCGTTTAGAACAAAAAAAAAAAGAATATTGAGTTGCCTTCCTCATGAGAAACTTGCCCAGAATTTCTTCCTAGTGGAAAAAGGAGCAACTTTGAAAGAAGATGAAATCCATGGAAAACGATGATAACAACGAAACCCGTAACAACAGCACTAACTGGTTGGGTTTTTCTCTCTCTCCCCAAATGATCATGGAGGTTCCTTCGGGCCCTCCTAACCGTCACCAAACTCCTGCTGCTGCTGCTACTGTTTCTACTGCAGTGCCAGCAAACTTTTTTCATTCCCAACCTCACCTGAACTATGGTATTTACTTCGGAGCTGAAGGAGAAAATGCTGGCTTGTATTCCCCCTTGTCTGTGATGCCACTCAAGTCTGATGGGTCCCTTTGCATAATGGAAGCTCTCAGCAAGTCACAGCCACAAGGTCTGCTTACATCCTCTATCATTCTGTTCTTTTCGGGCTTTGTTTCGTCCTATGGCAACAATTTTATTGTTAAATTTCTTGACTCTGTTGTGTCCGACTTCATATGTGAAGCAATGGTTCATACTACAACTCCAAAGCTGGAGGACTTTTTCGGAGGTGCAACCATTGGGACCCATCACTACGAAACCAATGACAGAGAAGCTATGGTTCTCAGCTTGGACAGTATGTTTTACAGCCAGACCCCAGACCATGAAGTCAACCACCAAAATTGTCTGGCCGATCATTTTGAACAGGACTCCAGGCGGCAAGAACAGCCACAGCAGATTCATGCCCAATACTATTCATATTACTCTGACTATAGAAGTCATGAAAGTGTATTACAGGATGCTAGGGAGTCCCAGTTTACAGATTGCAATCTCCAGCTTCCAGCAATGGCAGGTGATCGGGTTCCTGGCGTGAAGAACTGGATCTCAAGGAACTATCCAGCTAACCATTCAGTGGAGCAGAAGATGATTGATTGCATGGGTGACAATGGTAACGAATCTGGAGCTATTGGTACAATGCGATATGGGGACTTACAGTCTTTAAGCTTGTCCATGACCCCCGGCTCCCAATCAAGCAGTATTACAGGCTCACAGCGCATCTCGCCTCCTGTAACTGACTGTATAGCAATTGATACGAAGAAAAGAGGGCCTGAAAAGGTCGATCAAAAGAAAATTGTTCACAGAAAGTCTCTGGATACATTTGGGCAGAGAACCTCCCAGTATAGAGGTGTCACAAGGTCTCTGCGATATTTTCCGCCTCATTCTTTTGATTTCCTGTATGATATGTTTTTGGCTTATTGCTTTGTTCTTTCCTACAGCCTTTTGCCGCCGGATTCTCTTGCTGTGTTATCCTCTTATTTCTTCCTTTCTTAAATATTTCTGTCTTCTGATGTTTGTTCGTCAGGCATAGATGGACTGGGAGATATGAAGCCCATCTGTGGGACAACAGTAGCAAGAAAGAAGGCCAAAGCAGGAAAGGAAGGCAAGGTACGGAAAGAAAAACAAATTACAGAACGCACATATCTATAATCTCCCTATGATTTTCACTTGCCCCTGCTATCTTTAGTCTCTCTTGTATGCTTTTCCTGACCCTGACCATGTTTCACTGATTTTGGTGTTTCTTTCTTTGCTGGGGATGCCATTTCCAATTGAACTATAATTCTTAGTTTATCTGGGTAAGTCTTCGCATCTACAATGACTAAGCATGGTAAAATGTTCTGTCATCTATCGTTTCATCAAGTCATTTCGAAAATTCAATTTCAGGGGGCTATGACTTGGAAGAAAAAGCAGCAAGAGCTTACGATCTTGCGGCACTCAAGTACTGGGGACCCTCCACTCACATCAATTTCCCTGTAATTAATGATTCTCTCTTCACTGTTTTCCCATCTGTCAAGGTTGGCTACCTTAATCTTAATTACTGAAATGCAACTACTATGTTTGTTTTGGCAGTTGGAAGATTATCAAAAGGAGCTGGAAGAAATGAAGACTATGACCAGACAGGAATATGTTGCACACCTGAGAAGGCATGTCTAGGTTCATTCTGTTTTCTTATGCTATTACGGTGCATAGACCAGTGTGTTTTCTGATTCGGTAGGTTTCTCAACTTTATCCCGTGCAGGAAAAGCAGCGGATTCTCTAGGGGGGCTTCGATGTACAGAGGAGTAACAAGGTCGTACTAGCCTGGTTTATATAGTATGCTGATTTATTTTGTTACTATGGCAGTATGTTTACCTTAAAAGAAGAAAGAATTGTTTTCCCGTGAAAGCTCTGTTTATGTTTTCCTACTTGCAGACATCATCAACATGGACGATGGCAGGCTCGAATTGGCAGGGTTGCAGGCAACAAGGATCTTTATCTCGGCACATTTAGTGAGTTTCTTTGAGTCTATCGCTTTATTTCGGGATAATGCACTAAGAACAAATCCTGCAATAATGAGAGCGTAAGCAAGGGGTCAAAATGTGTGCTTAGCGAATTTAGAGTGTCATAAGGCCGATCTCGAGCCAGTTTACCATTTGTGCTTGACTAGCAGTGGGACCCAGTTTTTTCTGAAGCTGTTTTTTCACAGACACGAGCACCAAAAACAACTTAAATCTTAACTCTATGTCGCCGTGTACGCAATTAGATCAGAAAGCACTATGCATTTTCATACATCCTAGTTATGATAAGTCAAACTCATGGTCATTGAAATTTTAAAGGCACCCAAGAGGAAGCAGCTGAAGCCTATGACATAGCGGCTATTAAGTTTCGTGGGGTAAATGCTGTGACGAACTTTGACATAACAAGGTACCATGTGGAACGAATCATGGCAAGCAGTACCCTTCTTGCTGGAGAACTTGCTAAGCGTAATAGGGAGACCGGATATTCCACGATTGAGGCTTTGAACAACCCTCCGATAGATAATAGCAACATGGAAGCAATTCTCCCACCGAAGAACAATGAATGCGAATCAGACTGGAAAATGGCAATCTATCAATCCACCCAAGAAATTGATCACAAGCCATCAAAAACTGAAAATTACAGAGCCCCGTGTCTCTCAGTGGCTCCGGACATTATTATTCAGCGAGACATAGAAGACTCGACCAAGATGGGAACTCCTTTTTCTAATGCTTCATCTTTGGTGACAAGCTTGAGTAGCTCAAGAGAAGGTAGCCCGGATAGAACAAGCCTACCAGTGCTCTTTGGATTGCCTCCATCTGCGTCCAAGTTGTTCACTAGTCCAACTGGTGCTGCGAATTCTTGGTTTCCATCAGCTCATGAACTGAGGCCTGCAATCTCCCTGCCTCACATGCCAGTTTTTGCTGCTTGGACAGATGCATAGACCTTTGTCTCTTGATAAAACTAGCAAATGCTTTTGTGTGATTCATCCAGTTCACTGCAGATGGAATACAGAGAGGAAGGTTTAATGGGGCTAATCCGATGGATATATTGAAAGTTGATTGAAGTTGAGCTTTTAATTTTCTTCTATTTGAAATGTCCAATGTCATCTTTCGTAGTCATCTCATGCAGATGTTACAAACAAACCCATAAAATTGAAGGAAGGGCTTTAATTACATTATGATTAGGTATGGAATGATTATGGCTCTATGGAATGACCTACAGCCATAATTAGAATTAGCTTTATTGAACCTGTGAAGTACAGAACCTGCTCATCAGTTTTTGTCCCAGAAATGCAAAGATGCGATCTGTTGCTTTGAAGTCTTCGCCCGTATAATCTCATTGATCTCGTCACCATCCAGTTTTTCACGTTCACAATATCATCATTGCTTGTTACCTTTCTGATCTAAGCTTTCGTAAAAGGTAACAAATATTCCATTCCCCTAGCTAGAAGAAAAGAGCGTCGAGGGTGGAAATGCCTTCATTGAGGACTTTAATTGGTCGCATAATTTATTAGGGCATGGCCCATAGTTCCTAAGAAACATCTGTTTTTGGTTGAAAGCATCTCTTGTTGGAAACCATTAAGATCTTTCGTCCTAATTAAGCCAACCTACTGTAAACTAATGATGCTGGGCAGAAAAGCAAACTCATGTCCTAACGTGAGCTTGTGTGACCAATCGAACTCCATCGCGAGTAATTATAAATAAATAAAAAAGTACTCCGCCGTGGTCCGTTAGTACCACGTCTTCACACGTGAGTTGTGATCCGTTGTGTGCCAAGATCTCTTATTTAGTTGGGGAAAGTATCGCAATTCGATCGACCCATCCGTTCGCATGCATGATTCAATTATATATATATATAATTATGCGCCGGTCGCAGCCAGAAAAGTGAAATGAAAATTTTATGAGGTTCAACGGCTTCCATGGTCCACAGACTCCACAGAGATGGATCGATTCATATTCATCACTGATCAGTGATCGGTAGCCCACAATCGCTCCTGGGTTCATGAAGGGATGGAAGAAATTTGGCTGGAACTGGAATTGTTGCCGTCGATAGGACGGATGTGGCCCTGGACCGGGAATGCGGTCAATTAAGCACACAAGATATTTCCACTCACGTACGCAACATTGGAATGAGCAAATGAGGAGAGTCGTATCCATCCATAGCATTTGGCAACGTCAAACAAAGTAGCCGGCCGCAAAAGCTTTCTATCTGTCGCAAACTGTTATTTTCACTAATATGATCTCTTCTTAATTTCCACTCGATCGCTGACACGAAAGCACATCATTGTTTTCGGATTCTGAAAAGATCAGTGAAAAATGGTGAGAAAATGAAGCGGTTAAAGAGTCTCCACAGTGACATTTGATTCTTAACCAGAAACACCATGATGACATAAAACTAGGCATAGCATTTCACATAATGCATGCAGTAGAGGGCAGGTGCTCCATCATGAACTCCAGCAAGCATGATTTAACACTGTTTGCTCATGTGGCACCGTCACATCTTTTCATCTTACAATCTATAGCTCAGCGCTGAAGAGTTTTCATTACCTAAGAAATGTCTCCATGAAATTCAACGTAACATATATAGCAGATATGTGTCGCCTTGACATGATTCTCCACTTGTTGTCTAAGCATGATCATGATGGACATACAGGCTCACAAGTATCGGTAGTTGCAAATTCGCGTCTTGGTCACTGCTTTCCAGCTTGGACGACGAGAAAAAATGGCGAGTGAATTCTTAAAGACGCATGTGGCACACTTATTTCGACATGCAGACCACCCCGCCTGGGGGGTACAGTGAAAGCATTGTCCAGATTCAGTACTGAAGTCATTTAGATGCCCTTAACTAAGCATGGGGTGCCATGTTTATATTTCCCCTTCTTTTTCGAGGAATTTTTTACCCACAAAAGTTGTGTGTCATGTATGTGGAATGAAAGGTGAAAACAACAAATTGAAAAGGTAAACAGCATGGATCGCAAGGTCAAAAGGGACACCCCTACTTGTGGAAATGATGGCGAAAAGTTAGAAAGACAATTGTCCTTAATTACAATGGCGTACGGATCTGGTGGGGGGATTATTGAAGAAATCATGCAGGATCATGTCAAAAATACAAAAGGCCATTGTCTGAACTCTGACGTACGTAATTAATTACCCCCTACTGCTACTTTGGTGATGTTGAAGTAATTGTCTGTCGTAGTCTTTTGGGATTGAGGGATTCTTGTGAAGATGGGGCAAATACAATAGGAAGAGGATTTTGGCCTATTTTACACACGAGCCAGTACTTGATCTGTAAAAACGAACCAGATTTCTGAGTCATTTTCAAAAGCGGAGTCGGTGGAATACCTTTCATTGATGTTTGCAAGACTGGCATTCAGAAATAAAAAGTTGATTTGATTGAAGTCGCTCTACGAATGCTTCCTGTAGTAATCACCCTCCGCTTTAGTTGATTTGATTTGCTTAAACCAAAATTCGCCCTTGTGGGAAAGCTCGTCCAAGCGATATATTTATAGGTTTAAATTTTTGACACTGCTAAAAGATCTTGTCCAAAGATATGTTGGGTGGCAGTATATGTGTTTCAAAAGTTTGTTCATTCTTCTTGTCGGCTCTTCCATGTCATTTATCTAGTTTGAAACATAATTTTCGGTCAACATTGTTTAATTGTGAAGATATTTTAGTTGCATATACGTCCATCCATCATCTCTTCTTTAATCCTTCCAGGCTCCAACTAGTTGTAAACGATGCAGAAACGCAAACAACAATATTGAGTCCCAACCCACAGTGAATAATATCACGACGCAACGCGCTTGCCGGCTGGCCCAGTTTAAATAACTGATGGCCCTTGCAAGGCCCTTAACATTTGGGCAGCCGGGAGACGTAGAAGCACCGAGAATTTGGCAAGCAGTAAGAGAAAATATTGGCCCATGAAAAAACAAAGTGTCTAGTGTAATGTTGTTTTCCCAATATATAAATATGATCTTTTAAGGCATTGCAGAATATTAAATAAGAATAAAATATGTTTTTTTTGTTGTAACATGTTATCATCAGAGTATTAGTCTTGGATATTTCAAACCCTAACTTTGGTCTAGGTTTCAATTAAAATGTCTTTATGGAGTGGATACAATCTGGTTCATACTTTTTTGGCCACACAATCTTAAGAACTTAGATTAACCTCAAATTTTTCTTCCTTCACATGAATAAGAAAAATAATAATAAAAGAAATTCAGAATATATTTATGTGCCTAGGAGAAATTATAAGCAGGCCCTTATTCTAATCACGGGTCACCGGCCAAGTGAATTTCTAGTCATTTTCTTCCGATTTTCTCTATCCGTTGTGTTTGGTTATTAAGAGAAAAAAAAAATGAAAAAGGTTTGCGCATAGTATGTTCTGTCTTTTCACATGATCTCCTCATTCTTCTCACAAGGGGAGAAGAGTGTACATGATCATTAGATAATGTCATAAGCAAGTGAATCTCAAATGTTATCAATAATCATAGAAACTTATTGCTACCGGCTCCATGGTTTAGAAGTTGATTTCTAAAATTCATAGATTAGGCGAAACATAGCAATTTACCTCAATAATTTAGGTTAGGAGAACACCTTTTATCCCGAACCTAATATGCATAATCTCCCTCGATTTAAAATCACCGCAAAAGATTTATGTGAAGATCCCCAAAGCTTGTGATTTCAGGCCTTCAAACAAGTACGAAAATGAACATGTTCAACTTAAAAAGAACAAAAATAAAATAAAATAAATTCAGAAATTATTTATGTGACCATGAGAAATTATAAGCGAACCCTTATTCTAATTTTCGGCCGAGTGAATTTCTAGTCATTTTTTTTTCCGATTTTCTCTATCTGTTCAGTTAGGTTGATTAGAAAAAAAATGAAAAAAGTTTGCCAATTGTATATTCTTTCTTTTTATTATTTTTTTATTATTTTTTATTTTCATGTAAACAGTATATTCGTTCAAATATCTTTGGGCGTTGCATTAACTATTAAGGTGCTCAACCTAGCTCAACTAGCTCAGCCAAGCCTCTTGATCAACCAGTAAAAAGCCTAGCCCAAGATCAAGGGATGGGTCGGTAGAAAGAAAGTTGTGTAATCTTTGGCCCAATAGTGATTATCACTTGCTCTAATATGTCCTTCTATGGATCAAATTCACTATAATAAATTTGATATTTTTGGGACCTGAAAAATTTGAGTCCCAAACAAATACAAAGAGAGATGAATTTTTCTTTTTTGAAATTAGAATAATTAAAGAGATCAGGATAATATCACACTATATAATTCACAAACTAACCGAGAACTTCTACTTGGAGTCTTGGATATCCTTTCCATTTATTCAAACCTAAAAATCTCATCCCATTGATCTACCTATCTAACCCAAATGTCGATTCCCAACGAATTGCCTGAACATGTGGTCATACAGATTCTGCTATGCCTGCCGTTGGTGTCTCTCTTGCGATTCAAGTGCCTCTGCAAATCCTGGTACGCGCTTCTTTCCGATAAAAACTTCATCAAAGATTGCGTCTTCCACGACCTCTCAACCTCCGGAAAGAATAAGGACTCCCACTTTCTCGTCAAGCGGCGGGATTCGACCACCAAGGATTTCGTTGTCTCTAGGCTTTCTTACGAAACGCTTCAGGTGTCTCTTACACAACCTATGCCTTCACCGTATCTCGGGATCGAAGAGAAAGTAAACGTTTTTATCGCGAGTTGCTGCGATGGTCTGGTCTGTCTCTGGGATAACTACGATTTGCACACTGTTCTATGGAACCCTAACACTAATGACACAAAGGTTGTCCCTGAGTCAAGCCTGCCACGCTTTCCTGCTGACTATGGAGTAGTAATTAATGCTCCAGGATTTGGTTTTGATGACAAAACTAACGACTACAAAATAATAAAAATTTTTACCGTATATGAACCGGACGATCCTCTCGTACCCTTTTCTCTAATCGGCATCGTATACCCATGTGAGGTTTATAGCTTAAGCACCAATTCTTGGAGTAAAGTTGAAAGTTCCCTCCGTTCTCTCCCTCCTCAGCTTTACACTTGTGGCCCTCCATATAAGATTACACAAAATGGGAGAGCTTCTTGGTGGTCATCATCAGGCTATTCTAATTGGGAGGGTATTTTGACGTTCGACATGAGCAATGAGGTTTTCGTAACAACAGTGTTTCCGGATGAAATTTTTCCAACGAAAGAATTTCTTATTCTCAAAGATTTGTTTGTTCTAAATGAAAAGGTAGCTCTGGCTGTTCGTCCCTATACCCAAAAAGAGTCGGAGCTTTGCTTCGACACATGGTTGTTGCTTCAATATGGAGTTAAGGAGTCCTGGGTGAAGCTCTGCGCCGTTGGACCTCTTACAGGAATTTGCCGACCATTACAATTTTGGAAGCATGGCACTGTGCTGTTGGAAAAATTTGGACAGCTTGTCTTGTATGACTCCTCTACCAAAGAAACGACTAATCTTCAAATTGGCCATGCTGTATGGTGCTCGATGCAGGTCATAACTTACCCTAGCAAATGAATCTAAAGACCGAAAATGTATTTGAAGAACATGAGAATTCTTGAAGATGTTGAAGGGATCTTTCAAATAGGAGACATGTTTTTAGACCAGTTTTAATCTGTGCTCATTGTTGTTAGATGATGTCTTGCATATCAATCAAGTCTTTTAGATATTGTTCTAAATTTATGTTTCAGTTTTCCATTTGTTTACTGTCAATTGGACTGCATCTCAGATTTAGCTTTATATTTGCTTCTTGCTGTTGATGGAAATAAGAAGTCCTGGATATGACAGGAAGAGTTCTAGAATTTGTTGCGTCTCATGAGCAGTACTGGTGTATTATAGTTGTTAACGAAAGGGTAGATTATTCCGGTGTATAATTTGTGACGCATGTTTTGGGGGGTTTGGGTTCAGTCCAGACCGTACGGATCCAGACGCATCCAGACCCGCGATCTAGATTAAATCCCACGAAATGGACGACAGAGAGTCCTCCATGTCATTTAATGAGGCCTCTCTGTCGTCGGCTCAGCTCGGCTCTTTGCTGAGCGAGCCATGCGCGTCCAGCCCTCTTTTTTTGTCTCTACATCTGTACCGGTCGAACCACTATAATTTAAGTGCGACCACACCTCCGACCGGTACAACTGCTGCTTCAAAATCCCCTTCACAATTCAAAACTAATTTCAAAATCATTCGACGTTTCAAAACCCTCAAATCCCTCCCATTTCGAAATCCCTCTCCCTCGAAATCTCTCTGTCACTCTCCAGTGTCTCCACTCTCCATGCTGGCTCTCTTCCTCAACTCATTGCTACATCACTCACCTCGCTAGTCTCTCTCTCTCTCTCTCTCTCTCTTTGTCTCTCTCTATGGCCTCTCACTCGATTTACTAACATTTTTTGTTTGATTTTATTTTTTGTTAGGTTCTGATCTTCTAGTCAAGAATGTGGGGATTTTGAGTTGCTGTTGTGGCCACATTAACGGTAAGCCCTATATAATTTTTGTTTTCTTTACTGTAATGTTGGATTGAGGTTTTGGGGATACAAAAGGTTTGACTGGATTGACTGGGGTTCTGCTTCTCCTACATTTCTGCACAATATTGTTTGACCAGATTTTAGCATTAAATCCTGTAGAGTTATTGAGCTTGTATCTTAAAGAACTGAAGGCCAACTTGCATAATAACTTTTTCTTGCGCGAGTAAATAGTTGTAAATGCATGCTATTAATCCCTGTATTTTCTATTATCACTGATACTCAGCTTATAATTGGCTTGAAGAAGTTGTGATATATGCTAAGCATTCACGATCCAGAAGCATATGTGATGACATTGGTAAACAGGAACTGATCATTATCTGTCAATTTGTGTTGTTTTTCTCCAGATGGTAGGCCCTTTATACTTCAGTCATGCACTATATCTTATCTATTTCTATGTACTGTATTTTTATGCTTGCATGCCATAGACGGTGTAGCAAAAACTTATTGCGTATCACCTTTATGATCTGGAACTAGGTGTATTTTTCATCTCATCCATGCAAAACATAACTTGCACTTGAATTATTTTTCTATCATTGTCTCATGAATTTGTTCCTTTCTTAATCTGTATATTTCCAACCCCCTAAGTGATCATTGAGGTATTTTTCCACCATATTACGTCTCACTTAGTTTTGTAGTTAGTTACTTGTATTTTTGCCATTTGTTTGTGATCGTATATGATTGTCCAACTATATGTTGTTGCAGGCTCAAGATTTCAGGCAGCAAGGAAGATAAAGCTGATAGTTCTTGGTCATCAGTTGCAGAGCATGTATTTTGAACTATATGCATAGTTTGTATTCTCGGTATTTTTTTGGTAGAGCAAATCTGTAATATAAATGGTTGTTGTTTTTGTTAGACATTTTTAGTATAAAGTTGTGTTGGAATTCGAGGAGCTCAAAGTCCAATTTTCAACTTCGAAGGTTGATGTATGGCTCTTTCTAATTTTGGTGTCACTGTCTAGTTTCTGTTTGTTGTTTATGTGTAAGTATATATAGTCAATTTTAAACAGACTTATCAACTTTTTTATAGTTGGCCTTTAGCGAATCATCTGTTTGTTTCATAATTGTTGTCATTATCTTCATAATTAGCACTACCCTCTCTCCAAACAATTGTTTATAGTTTATTTGTAATTATCCAATATCTCTTCTTTTCAGACCCCCTTCCCTCCCCCTAATATATGAAACAGGTTATGGTTCTTTTCTAAACGAATGCAGACAACTATGTATACGGGTTTTTTTTTAGGACAATCCTCCCTAATTAATTAAGGACAAAACAAAATTCCAATATCGTTTGTCCTTGTCTTATCTTACAGAGGGAAACATTTGAAAAGGTTATTTTCTTATTCTAATAATTATGTTTTTTTTTTTTTTTTTGTCTCTTAGCTTCCACAGCCCTCTGTTGTGCGTTATTAGCTTCCAGGTTGCAATGTTTTGGCCCCTACCCATTTAAAATTGCTTTTATTCTTTTAAATATCCTTATAGAACGTGTTAAATCTCCTTTCTTTACATTCAATCTTTTTTGTCTTTTCGATTTTAATTTTGAATGATCTCCATTGTTTTATAGTTGGTCTAAAGGATGCCCTGGAATTTCCAGGGCCTCGAGTGAGGGAGGCACTGGAATTGACCTTGCGCGGGGTGCCCTGGAATTTTCAGGGCCTCCAGCGAGGGACAGCTTGAAATTTCCAGGGCATCCCGCGCGCGAGGCCCTGGAAATTCCAGAGCGTCTCGGCGTGAGGCTCCGAAAATTCTAGAGCATCCAGCGTGTGAAGACATTGGAATTTCTAGGGCCTCGCATTTCAAGGTGTCCCGACGCGAGGCCCTGAAAATTCCAGAGCGCCTCGCACTCGGGACGCTCTGGGATTCCAGGGCCCTGTGCGATCAAGCTGGCGCGCGGGAAGCGCGCACCAGTGCTCTGGAAATTGATCCAGCAATTTTCAGAGAGCTCCGTGGCGCTCGGGGGCCGCACGCCAGTGGTCTGGAAATTGCTGGATTTTATCCAGCAATTTCCAGCGAGCTCCGTGAATCTATTGGCCCTGCTAGCTAAAACTTCAATTCTCCCGTGAATCCGAAAATAACAAAAGAGAAAGGAGAATGATTAAACATATTGGGAAATCCCTCAATGTTGTTGCCTTAAAATATTTATTTTCTTTATGAGAAACAAAATTAAAGGAAATCTTCATTCCCGCGTGATTTTCACTAACGTGGGATACTTCTAAATGGAAAAGTCAGTGGCCTTAGTCAGATTGCAGAACGGAAGGCAAACTCTTTCTTCCTCAAGCAGTGGAGGTGATGTCAGTCTTGCGCAACATACGTGGGCTTTCCAACCTTTTCTAACGAATCCAACTCACAATAAGATCACAATGTCTTGATTGGTGATGGGTGAAACAAATGTTCTACAAGCAGGCGAAGAAGACAAATACCCTACTGTGAGTTGCTAAGGAGAAAAGCTATCCTGCAAGGTGATTCATCATTCACAATCCCAATAGATAATTATATAGTTGATGATCAATAGAATTTTTAAAACCTAAATTATAAGCTAGCTGTACAAAAAAAGCAAACAAAAAAAGAAGGCATTAATTTTGAATCTGTCACTTCGCCACAAAGAGCATATCATATTTCTGTCATTAAAATCTCTTAAACCTTCAAACTACAGGGAGTGGCTAATCATGGTGCATCCATCCATGTTGGACGTGAAACTGAGAAAAAAGGCAAAGGTACTGCCCAATTCTCTTGAAGCACTAATTAAATGATATGGGAAAAAAACAAAGATAATATCAAAATTAAACTTCCTTTGTATTCTATTTCCAGAGAAGAGCAGTAGGTTTTTTACATCTAACCTTACAATTCTCTAAAGTATAGGAAGATTGCAATTCTTTAACTGATCAACTTCAGTGATAGACTGAGATTGAACTGACTATTAAAAGCCTACGTGACTTGGCAAAGGAATATTTTTGAAACTGAAATGAACATGCTATCAATGAATACCGTAACTCTGTGAGTCCCTGCTAATCTTTTAGGGCAATCCAACATTGCAGTAAAGAAAACAAAAATTATATAGGGCTTACCATTAATGTGGCCACAACAGTAACTCAAAATCCCTACACTCTGTACTAGAAGATCAGAACTTAACAGAAAACAAAATCAAGCAAAAAATGTTAGTAAATTGAGTGAGAGGCCAGAGAGAGAGAGAGAGCGAGGTGAGTGATGTAGCAGTGAGTTGAGGAAGATAGCCAACATGGAGAGTGGAGAGTAACAGAGAGATTTCGAGGGAGAGGGATTTCGAAATGGGAGGGATTTGAGAGAGAGAGACAGAGACAGAGAGAGCTAGCGAGGTGATTGGTGTAGCAGTGAGTTGAGGAAGAGAGCCAGCATGGAGAGTGGAGATTGACAGAGAGATTGAGGGAGAGGGATTTCGAAATGAGAGGGATTTGAGGGTTTTGAAACATCGAATGATTTTGAAATTAGTTTTGAATTGTGAAGGGGATTTTGAAGCAGCAGTTGTACCGGTCGGAGGTGTGGTCGCACTTAAATTATAGTGGTTCGACCGGCACAGATGTAGAGACAAAAAAAGAGGGCTGGACGCACACTGGCTCCCTTAGCAAAGAGCCAAGCTGAGCCGACGACAGAGAGGCCTCATTAAATGACGTGGAAGACTCTCTATCGTTATTTCGTGGGATTTAATCCAGACCGTCTGTCTGGATGCGTCTGGATTCGTACGGTTTGGACTGAATCCAAACCCTGTTTTGGGATATCTTTTGAAATTATCTTTGTAAAAATCAAGGTTGCTTGTTTCTCCCAAAATCCATTTTGGAGACTACAACCAATCCACAGTAACTCAATCAACCATGAGGTCATGGACAGAGCAGAGGATAAGCTTCATAAAGATGGAAGAAAGAGAAAAGGCGCATCTGGAAAGTGGGCTTTGTACTTTGTTGAGCCGAGCAGCCCCTAATAGAGAAAAAAAAAGAGCTTCGAGGAGGAGGAAATAATTGGAGAGAAAGATGAAACTTGAAACTGAGCAGCAGACACGCAGCAGACAAAGCTAGTAGACTAGCTAGTACCAAACCAAACCCTCTCTCCACAACTAAATTCAGTTGTACCATGCTTTCTAATGGTGGGCACTCGAGCAAATTTATCCATGTACTTTAACTGGATGTATTGTCAATTCGCCACCCCTACAAATCTAAACCTAGATGCCTTTGCCAAGAGAGAGACCACCGCTTCGAGCCACCACTCAACGACATGAGATTCTATATTTGCAACAAATAGCCCAAAGAATGATTAAATTAATAGGTTTAAGGTGGCCTTTTAACGGGTGGCTGCCGCTGCAGGGCTGGGACACAGGCCCACAGTGCCCCTCATCTACAGATTATTCTATACATGTTAATAGGGCTGGAAACGAGTCGAGCCGAGTATTGAATGTTTGAACTCGACTCGAGCTCGAATGAAGCTCGAAACTTCTTGTTCGAACTCGGCTCGTTAATTTTTAAATGAGCTCGAGCTCGGCTCGAGTTCAACACAAAATAAACAAACGAGTTCAGCTCGACTCGAGCTCGAGCTCGAGCTCGTTTTGTATTTTTAAAGTTAGGGATTTTTCTATAATCTTGATTTGTGATTATCTACGTCTTAGTAAAATAAACAATAATATCAATATGTACTAACCAATAGAATTCTATACATACAGACTTTTACAAAAAAAATATAGCTTGGAAAACATTAGTATCATAATTACATGGTAATGAGGACACCCTTACTAGTTACAACCTATCAGGCATTCAAAAAATACTACAAGCTAGTGATTTTTCTACCAAGTCATGAAGTATAAGTCAAACACATAATAGAACACTTTGTCCATTTAGCCTTCACAAAAAATATAGACTGCCAAGCAATGCTCCATTTTCCAGCAACTTTAGTTCTCTTGATGAGTAAACAACTTTTCAAAGATGCATCTTAACTACTATATGCTTCAACTACGATTTCATAAGCAAAAAACAGCTAAAAGGGCCAATTCCCAACCACTGACATGTAATAAAAAAAACCATTACATGATTAAAAGCAAAGCAAACAAACTCAATAATAATATATAAATAGTGTATAAAACCAAAGAACTAATGTATAAAAGGATAAAAGAAACTAAATAGTTGATGAAATTCACCAACTAAGGTAGCATAATCTCCGTAAATGTTGACTCTTCCCTCTACAAAACAAAACAAGACAATTAATAACTTGATAACAATTTATTAAATAATTAGTTCAAAAAAAGAAACAAAATTCTAAGCAAAAGGCATACTTACAGCAGACGACTTTTTAAGACCATGAAGTACTCGAACCCAATCAGCGCCACATAGCAATATTTGCACCGTTTCAACGGATAAGGATGCACGATATGGGTCAATTACTTTACCACAAGCACTAAATGTAGACTCTAAAGACAATGTTGTAATAGGAATTGACAAGATATCCTGTGCCATCTTGGATAGAATGCGGTACTTCAAATTATTGACTTTCCACCACTCCAAAGCATCAAAATTCAAATCTGAGCCTTTACCACAAATTTACACGCTTTCCTCCAAATATACATCCAAATCAGATTTTGTGGGTCGAATAGTGTCAACACTTCTAACAAATGTTTGAAACATTGACCTACCACTCTTAACATTTCTCCCAACAGCATCTATAAAATTGCCACTAAAAGAACCTATCAATCGAGCATTTTCGTGTGCACTTTGCTCTACATGGATTTGGGTCGAGCTAAAATCTTCAACATATTCATCATACAGCTCATGTAAAACTTTAAGGACCATATCAATATTTTTAGTGGCTTCACTTTCTGAATAAATTTATGGAAAGCAAAATCGAACAAGCATCATTTTAAACCTTGGATCTAAAATTGCAGCTACTGCCATAAGTAAATTACATTCACCCTAATACTTCTCAAACTTGGAATTCATTTTCACAACCATTGCTCTAATATAATCATTGTGGTCTTTAGATTTCTTATTCAGCACATCTTTCATTCTCCATACCTCAGGAAGAAATAAGTTTGAAGTTGGATACTCACTACCTGAGATAATATTTGTCACCTCATTGAAAACCTCTAAAATTTGACACACATTTTCCACTTTGATCCAATCTTCAGTACTAGGAACATAATGAAAGCCACTATCCCTATCTTCATATCTTAGGAAAACTTATTTAAACTCTAAAGCAACTGCCAATATTAAATAAGTGCTATTCCAACGAGTAGGAACATCTAAAATGAGTTTTTTTGAAGATAATTGTAGTTGTTTTGCAATCTCTCCAAATTGTTTGATCCGAGACTCCGATGCAACTAAGTACTTCACACCATCTCGAACGCAATCAACAATGTCACCAATCTCACTAAGGCCATCTTGCACTAACAAATTTGTGATATGTGCACAGCAACGTACATGAAAGAGTCGTCTCCCAACAAATAATTTTTTTTTCAATGCAAAAATATCTTTGAGAACCCTTATAGCAACATCATTATATCTAGCATTGTCAACCGTAATACTTGAAACCTTGTTCTCAATTCCCTAATCTATGAAACACTTTTGAAGAGTATCAGCAACAATAATCCCAACATGTGGAGGTGGGACATTACAAAAATTCAAAATTCGTTTTTGTAAGCGCCAATCAGAATCCACAAAATGACATGTAACAACCATGTATGAAATTTTCTGATCAGAAGACCACATGTCTGTTGTTATATTCACTTTGTTCACGCCCCTTAATAGTGTTCGTAACTTTCTTTTCTCTATTTCATAAGTAGATATGCAATAACTTTTTGCAGTAGCATGACTTATCTTTTGCCAATATTGAGTATTTTCCTTCATGAATTTGTTAAACAAAACATGTTCCATTTGCATAAAGGGATCTTCATGATAGAGTATCATGTGAGAAGCAAGTTCCCTTACCTTTTTCACATCATAAACGAAGTTTGCCACTGAACTTACATTTTCTGGCCCCGTTGTGTCGAAAGCTAGAACCTTTTGCTTGTTATTGCAGGCCATCCGTGAAAGACAATTTTTTAAATGTCCATGAAACTGAGTAGTAGCACTCGAAGGAGGAAAAGAAAATACTCCTTTGCAATAGTTGCATTCAGCTTTCTTTGCACACTTTTAAGCACTAATTTGAAGTCTTTCCACACAGGAGAAGTCCTCTTCCTAGGCTTCCTTTGGTATGCATACTTTTGTGGATCATCAACGGCACTAGTTTTAGTCTCCGCATCATTTCCTTCATGTTCACCATTTCCATCATCGTCGCTATCACAATCAACAAGGCTGGCCTTAACCGTATCTTCATTAGTAGATGCCATATCTTCTGTAACTCTTCTCTGCTATCTTATCAAACACTCAAACATAGCCTTCAAGGTATTTTGAAGATATAGTTGAAACAGAAGCAAATCGTGCTTCACAACAATAGAGAGTAGGAGACAAACGTTTGAAGGGTTGAACGATGAACTAGAACCTTCTCTTCTCTTTTTCTTTTTTCCCTTGGGAGTTGAAACAATTTGCGTGCACGAAAAGGAAAGAGCATTGTGAAGTGTAAGAGATAAGACAATGTCAGATTTTGTTAGATGATTGGTGACCAAAAGTTACAACTTACATGCCTAACCTGTTGGTGTAGTTAAATTTATTTAAAATTTTAGAAGTAGTTGAGTGTGGAACATGTTATGTATTTAGTTGAAATAATTTAAATTTTAAATTTAAAGAGTCACCTCGCCACATGTGTTTTCATTTAGTTAGATGCAAAATTTGATTTAAAATTTAAGTGTCAGTTCGTCAAATGCATTTTTATAAGTTAGTTGGGTGCAAAATTTGATTTAAAATTTAAAATTTAAAAATTCAGCTCGTCAAATGTTTTTGTACGTTATTTTAACTCTATATAACGATATAAATAATTAACAAAAAAATTTAATACACTAACCTTTGCCTTAAGCCCAATATATTAGGATGCATATTATATAAAATAATATATATATCATATATATACAAAAAAATATTTTTAGAGAATATAATTTACATAATAAAATATATTTCTTCTTATTAACTTAAAATTTTGGGATAAGTGGTCACATAGTATCAGGACTAAAGTCTTAACTTTGCACTTCACCTCAATTTTAATTAAATATTTCAAGTATTAGGCCTCCCAATAAAAAGAAATTCCTAACCACACGTGAAGGGAGTATTAGATAATATAATTCAAATAATAAAATCTATTTTTTTTGGTAGCTTAAACTTTTGAAATAAATGATAATTTCACAGATATATCAAATATCTCTCTCTTACATAAAAGTTAATACAACTAGATATGTTGTATAACACATATCAATTACAACTTATAGTATGAAATTGACATGTATAAAAGTTCTAAATTTATGAAACATAGGTCAATAGTAGAGACATCTATTCTTAAAGATAGTTACTCTTAGCTTATGAATTACAATAATATCAGTTGTATTTTGACTCGATAAAATCTCAATGGTACATTTGTCTTCAAGTATAGACTACTCTATGTCTTAAGGTATACTAAACATGACCTATTAATTAAACTAGAGTTGCTTCCATGCTTATCCGCTATTCCACAATAAGAACTCCTCTAATCTTAACCTTCTATCAGTTCTATGTACAGAATCAAGTTTAGTTATTTATACTTTTGTCAAAATTTGATATATATTGAATATCTAGATCATTGATCGCAATGATGGAAGTTATGAAAATGAAGATTAGTGGAATTTCTTATCAAAGAATCTTTAACTTCATATTAGCTATATAAATATATGAATGACTATGAATTACTAAGAAAATGTTAAACTAACAGGTAGCACATATGTTATATAACATAGTGTTTACTTATCTAAAATTTTAACAAAATTTTAATAAAATTTTACCTTTACAAACACACTTCAAAATTTTACTTTACTTTTATCACTCATTCACCAATTCCAATACCACCTCTATTTTAACACCAACACAAAATTTTATTAAAATTTTCAAGTAAACACTATGTAAATTGAAGTAACTAAATTTTTAAGTAAATATAAAATTGTAAAACATGTAATTACATATATGTGGTTATAACATAGAAATTAAGAAACAGTTCTTGCAGAGTGTTTCAAACTTAAATTAAAATGCATAACAAAATGTATGAATAGATATACATACATTAATATCAAACAAAATGACAACCAATTAAAAATATTTTGTTTTATATAAATGAAAAAATATTTAATTACATATGTTATAAGAAATATATTAAATCAAGCTTAAACTAAAATGCATAACAAAATATATACTTATATATTCAAAAATAACATATACATATATACATTTTGTAACGTAACTTAATATGATAATATCATAAAAATTTAATATAAACCATAACAATGCATATACATAGGGATATATCTTTTATATATATATATAAACCATAACACATGCCTATACATAGGGATATATCTTTTATTTATATATATAATAGTAAGAATATAAATATATTTTTATTTATATGTATCTTTTTAATACGAGCTTTTAAATGAGCTCAAATGAGCCGAGTCGAGCTTATACGAACTTTGTTCACGAGCCTAAATCGAGTTGAGCCGAGTTTAATTGAGTTTGACTCATTTAATAATCGAGCTAAAAATGGTGTTCGAACTCGACTCGTTTATTAAAAGAACCGAGCTTATACGAGCCGAATTCGAGTTGTTCATGAACGGTTCAGTTCATTTACAGTCCTACACGTTAATAACATTTTCCATGCGTCATTTGTATTTTCCATGTGAAATTACATATTCATCATTTGTATTTTTTTTCTTCTTCTAAATAACATATAATCCTACTTATTAATGGCCATTGAATGTCATTAATGTTTCTCTATGGCAACCTTAATCATATTTTCTCTATTCCAACTTACTCTTTAATGCAGGCACGTTTATTACTGCTCTGTAGAAGCTGGTAAAAGGTTCAAAGACTTTTATCAGATTTTTAATATAACCCAAGTTTTAAAAGCAGCTATATCTATAGTCTATACCAATTTATAAACACAAAATGCCGTTTCTGTCCTTGTCCTCCATTCTTTCAACTCTTTTAGTGATGACATTGCGCCACAGACCACTCCCCCCGGCCCAAAACACAAAAATGCACCTCCCCCGCCCAACAACAGGAAGGTCCACTTGTTTTGCCACTGTTACTGGCCCAAACCTGCAAAGTTTAGTTTGGTAGTGTGGTAATCTGGCCCATTTAGTGATGTTTTTCGAAAATCCCAGAGTGAGCACTGAGTACAACATGTTTTGCGCAAAAAATTGTTTTCCTTTTAAGCGGTTTTTTTTGTTTGATAAATTTTAGATAATGAAAAAATAATAATTTAAAATGAAGAGAGATTATTTTATAATAATTTTATTGGGAAGAAAATACCATCTCATTTTATTAATTGTATTCAGAATTTAAATTTTATTGTCTGCTATAAGTTAAATTAGACTGTAAAACAGATTCTGAATAAAAAAGTTCTTCAAAGTTAAAACTTAGCAATGCATCTTTCAATTTCCTACTTGGTCGTGCTAAAACTTACCCAAAAAAATTGTGGTAATATGCAACACGATCGCACGTCGCAGGTTCTCCTTCACACCATTTACCAGAACTTACTCTACTAGCTAGAAAAATTCCAACCGTCAAGAAAAAATAAAAAATAAGAACCATCCTTCTTAGGTAGTCTGCCGTAGTCACGTGCCTGGTCGTTGGTATCGGCAGATATCCGAAGCCATGGCCTCGTTGATGGTACCTCCTCTTCCTCAGACCTTACAAACTGCGATCCTCCGACCTTCTTCTCTCGTCTTCCCTAAGTCGCATCCTCCTCGTTCGTCTCCTGTAATTTACCGCTCCCCAACTTCAACAAATCCCGAAATCAGCCTTGCTGTCTGTACTGGTAGGAGAAGATTGACTCGTCTCCTTGCGATGTCCTCCTCTACATCGGAATTTGTCCCAAACATCGGTGACATCCTCGGTAATGTTACCATTTTCAAAGCTTCTGGTGAACCCATCTTGTTTGAGAACCTCTGGGATCAGAACCAGGTGCATATATACATCTTCCTCTTTCTACGTTGATTATTTTTTCTTCTCGTTTTTTAAATTGCTTTGTTCTTCCAGGGAGTAGCTGTTGTCGCACTTTTGAGGCACTTCGGATGCCCGTGCTGGTAAATCAATAGATTTACTCTCCCCATGCCTTTTATCTGCAATATTTATTCCTCTTACACACCTAAAACTTGGGTTTCTTTATTTTAAGTTTGAACTGGCAAGTAAAAATAAACCGAAATTGACGCAACCGGGTTGCTAAAATTAGTGCTCGTATAAATTCTGGAAAAGTTATGTTATGTGGACTTATTGGGAGGCTAGGATTTCTAAAATCGATTGATGGATAAAATTTTGCATTTGGGATTTGGTCATCTGCGTGCTAGACATAATATGGACATATTAAGATCTAAAGATACATTTATCTGTCGACTTGGATATTATGTATGATGTATGATTTTCATGCAAGGCCTTAAAAGTGAGATGTAATGAACAGGTACAGAATCCCTGTTTGAGAGTAGTTGCTTATTTTCTTATTAATTTTGCACGAAATAGAATAGAAATGAACTATTAATGATGAGACTGAATCTGGATAATTTGAGATAGAAATTAAGGGCTTAAAAGAAAAAAAAAAAGATTAATAAAGAGTTGTTGCTGAAATTTTCGTTTTGTTGTTTGGTGTTGTCACCCGTGTGTTAGAGCTTTGATTTTGGGCTGAATTATATTATTTCTATGTTGCTGGAAATTGTTCAATGGTAGCCTAGGCCTTGTAATAAAAAAGCTAAAAATAAAAAGAACTATTTATTTATAAAATAAACATAAATATAAATATAAAAAGAACTGAAAGTGCAAAACAAGGATGTAACTAATGGGGTTAGTGAATAAGGGGCCGGAAATACTAATATTAAAGGCCTTGCTTCTTGGACCTTGTAATAGAACTAGTGGGCCCAAAAGGCCTTTCTGAGTGGACCCTAAATGGACTGTGGTAGAAGGGCCTGTCAGGTGTCGCCAAGACTTGCGAAGGCGCAATTTGCTAAGTCCAAATTCTTGAGCCGCCACCTACACCACCTTTGCAGCCATTCGGTACTTGGACGTACCGTCCCCTGAGCCCGTGGACTATAGGGAGCCATGACAGACCTTACCCTTATTAGCTGTTTCCTTCTTGTTTCTGAGTATTGCTGTTGAAGGGATGTAAATGTTTTGTGGGCCATGCTGCTTTTGGGTGTTTCTTTTGGGCCGTGTGAGCCAATTTTGGTTTATTGCCCAAGCTACGCTTTTTTTGCTAAGTTTTGAGGAGCTGTACTCCTAGTAATGTTGTTTTCTTTTTACTACTTATATCGGAGTATTCCTTTATTTTATTTTTCTCACTTCTGATTTTTATATGAGATTAATAGCTGTCGCATAGTAGCTTATTTAATAATCTATTCCTATAAAATAGCTTAGAGGCTATTATGGCGCCGGAGTTGACACAGCAACCCCTTGAAGAGTGGGATTTGTCACCTGAAAGATAAACAAACACATAAGAACTGTTAATTATTTCTTTAATTGGGATAATTAGTACAGCAACAGTAGTAGTGCTGGATGATCAGTTCTTTTTGTTTAACAGCGCGACTCATAAGTCCACCGAAACCGGGGCTCAATGATTTAGGGCAGACTTGGAAGAGGTGGAATGCTTTGTTCGTTCCTGAAGAAATTACTGGGATCAATCCTGGTCTTCACACGTTGCAACCTCTCCAAATTGCCCTTGAAATACTTGGTCCCATAAACTTGAGCGCTACTGACGATTGCGCAATTATCTGTACCGGCCGCATGGCCGATGTCAAGATCCCTGTAGTTAAGAAAAGCCTCTCGTGGGGACTTGGAAACATATGGCGTCATCGCCTTGTACAAGGTTCTTGACAAATTGAGGTAAAGGTTGGAGGCCTCAGTCCCTACTTCCTCCCATGACACAGAATACTGGATTTTGAATATATTGCCTGCCCTGTGCGGGAATGGGGTTTCTGACTCTGAAATCTCACTCATTCGTCCTCCATAAGGATTCCATTGCATCCACCCTCTTCCGTTTTTGATCATCACCTTCCAAATGGATTCTAAACCCGTCTTTGGAATCGGTTCCTTCACATAGTCAGACTTACCCTTGGTGAAGCCAGTTGCCTTCCCTGTCCTTTTGAGCAAAGCATCTGTGGGAGTTGTAGGTAAATAGGCCCAGAAAAGTGTGGACTCAATCCAACTCATTTCAGTACAGTCATTTTTCTGTAGACCTAACTCTGGAAATCTCTCATTCATCAGTGGGAGAAGTCTTTTAATTTGACCCAGGAAGTGGCCAATGAAAGAAATTTGAATGGTCTTCTTACCCTTCTCACTAGCATTCACTACCTGTGGCATTGCCCTTATGAAGAGGTCTTTAGGTAGTTTATCGGCAACGTGTTGCCACCGATAAACAACATCTGTTGCATTCTCTTCCAACGTCCTTTTTACATTGAACACAGTCACGTTGGCTGGAACCGGCACCAACTTGATCTTCCACGAAAGAATGACTCCATAGCTCGATCCACCTCCTCCTCTGATGGCCCAAAAGAGATCCTCCCCCATGGACTCTCTATTAAGGATTGTCCCATGGACACTGACAATTTGCGCATCAATTATATTATCCACAGAGAGGCCATACTTTCGCATTAAGTTTCCATATCCACCTCCAGAAAAATGTCCACCCGTGCCGAGGGTAGGACATACTCCAGCAGGGAAGGCATGGACTCTACTCTTCTCAGCGATTCTGTAATAGAGCTCACCTGTAGTGGCTCCAGCCTGAACCCATGCAGTCTCGGCTTCTATATCGATGTGTATCACAGAAAGATTGAACATGTCAAGGACAATAAATGGCATGCTTGATACATAGGAAAGACCCTCGTAGTCATGGCCCCCGCTCCGGACCCTGATTTCCAAGCCATGACGATTTGCACAAATCACAGTCGCTTGGACGTGAGATTGGTGTCTGGCAGCAACAATAGCGAGCGGCTTTGGAGTAGCAGGTGTAGAAAATCGAAGGTTTTTTACGTAGGAGTTCAAAACTGAGAGGAAAGAGGCATCGTTTGGGGTGTAGATGGCCTCGGAGACCGGGTAAAAGGGTGAGGAGTTATTTGAAAGGCATCGGAAAAACTCGTCGAGAGCTGGCTCGGAATTCGCAGATGAAATTGCGAACAAAAGGATAATCGCCCATATTGGGTGTACGGGGCTTAAAGTCTTCATAATGTTGTTTGAACCGATCATTCTGCTCTGCGGATTGAGAGCCCTTTGTAAGTATCTGGTTGTTGATTAATTGTGAAAATTTTGTGGTGATTAAAATTTTAAATTATGGAAGTCGGCGAAGATATTTTATAAGTGTAGACTTGAAAAATGAAGTTAGATCTTTTTTATAAATATTATAATAAAAAAAATATTTCGATGAATGGGAGATATTATTTTATAAATTTTTTAATCAGTCACAAAATTTTGACTGCAAAAATCAGGTCTACGAGAAAGCTATCTGGATAAGTACTACTCGAGGAGGGTATCAGTTTGTGGGGTCCTTTTTCTTATATGTCTTTATTTCGATCGATTGCGGGTTGGTCTCTAAGTCAATGTTCAGTAGGCCTTAATTTCTTTTGGATAAAATCCAAAACGTGATCCTCGAGTAATTATAAAATATGTCACAACTCATCAAATGATTATAATAACGTCCCATGCCCTGTCTGGATTTTATTATTTCCGATTTTCTTAAGATATAGAACGTTATTAATTAGGACGAAGATATAGCTGTCATGTTTGTTTTATGTTTCCGATAATTGTGATCATATTAAATTGAGAAGAAAACAACAGCTCATGTTCCGGAAATCATCGATGCATGCAGATTCTTTGTAATAAATGCTGCCTAAATATTTTACCACCTTCTCCTCAATCCATTTGTACTACACAAATTGTCGTAAAGTCTCTTTTAACATCTGTTTTCAAAGGTGAGTACCGAAATAGAGGTAATCGGTTCTAATTCTGCTACTCGCCAGATCAAAAATTTTATTCCGGTTCTACTAGTAGACCTAAAGGCCCAAATTTTACTTTGGCCCAAAATGTTTGGAAAATACACTTTTTTTTTCTCCCTATTATACGGTTTCATTAACTATGATTTCACTCTGTTTTTTCATTTCCTATTTTTCCTTTAGATGTCATGCATTTTGCAAAAATTGAAAACTCACCGTGATAACTTCCAAGTTATAGAATGAATGTAAATCTAACATACACCGTGATAACTTCCACAGATAAAACCATCCAGATCAGCATCAACATTGCAATAATGGTCTGGAGAAACGATATAGCTATGATTGAATCACCAAAGAACGAATGTAAATCTAAAGAAGATCTTTTCAAAGAAACCGCACACAAAATTCAGGCCAAGACTCTCCAAAACTGAAAGTAACCAGGGGAAAAATGAATCATGTGCTGAACTGAAACAACAGGTTGTATGAACCTAAACTATGAGAGGTGATCTCTTGCATAATGGCCCTAGCTTTCAACTGAAAAATGTAGAGAACTCAAACCTAGGCGGATACTTGACCCATGTCCCAAAGTATTATATCACCCTGACTACAATAAAAAGTGCGGTACAGGCACAAGATTGGGCATGGTCTGCGGCTTGCCGTTTGTAAAGCACCAGCTTTGTCTACCGCTAAGGGATATCCATCAACGATGACTTAGAAGACCTCGACGGCGACAAAAACATCGGGGCCAGCAGCTTACCGTCAGTAAAGCACTAGCTTTGTCCACAGCTGAGAGATATCCGTAAAAAATGACTCTAGAAGACCTCGACAGCAACAATGACATCAAGAATTATTGCAGAATCGGTGCAAGTCATCGTCGCCTATGGGTTTCTAGGAAAATATTGAGACTGAAGAACTGATCTTGGTGAAGGCCATCCATTCTTCGACCTACTCCTTCTTGCTCATTGAGGAAGCCCGCACTACAAAAAAACCGACCTATAGCAGCGGTCGGAAACCGCTGCTATAACCTATAGCAGCGGTTTTTTAGCGGTGGTTTCGACCGCTGCCATAGACCCGTCGGCATAGGTCTATCACGGCGGTTCGGGTGACCGCTGGTGAAAACCTCGGGTCTATAGCGGCGGTCACCTAGCGACGGTCACAAACCGCCGCTATATACCCAGGCGCAATTGCGCTATTTTGGCACTAAAGTCTGTAGCAGCGGTCACAACCGCCGCTACAGACCTAATATGACCGCCACTATAGGTCTATAGCGGGCGTCAGTGCCACCTATAACAGTGGTCACCGACCGCTGCTATAGGTTTGCAGCTTTTTTTTTTCTTTTCTTTTTTTGCCAACATTTCCGAATCCACTAATTTTTTTCTATATTTTTTTCTATACATGCTTTTTTAATCGGTAATACAAATTTATTTTAATAATCATAATTCATTGGATGTAAAAATTTAAAGACCAAGGATAATAAAACAAAATATACTTCATTATTATTGATTAATAATATTTTATAACAAACACAAGAATCTTTACAATTAGGAATAGACTATAATAAGATGTAATTACAAGCTTTAAAAGAATCTCTATTGGACATGTTCTTAAAACCTTGTTTTTCTCAATCTTGCTAGCTTTGCGCTTCATATGATCCTTGGTTTCATTGATCTTGCTCTGCAGTACCAACTTGTGCAGCTTCTCTTCATGACTTTCCATCTCACAGTGTTGCTTCACCTGTGCAACAGTCACATTTTCTTTGTGCCCAAGAGAGATGACTTCGTCAAAAGCAAAAATCAGTATTAATGCTCTTGGAAAGCAAGGAAAAGATGGCTGTAAACAGGGACAAAAAAGAGATATGAACATGCAATCTTTATCCTTGTACTCATAGCTTATATATCGAAGAACAATGGAAGCATGTACCAGGAAAATCATCCTACAGTTTTACTATTTCTCTAAACCCAACAGCTTCATAAGATAAGGTACTATTACATTCAATAATAACATTGACAACCTAGACTCCTTTTGGCTGGTTTCAAAAGATAAGTTGAAACTTCGCCATTCTACTTCTACGTGGTATATTAGGAGGCCAAAAGTGATGAAAGTCAGTGATCTTCAAGAACCCCAGCTTCATGGAATGTACATGAGGGCCAATTCTAAAATCTTAAGCCTCCAATCAAGGACTTTGTTCGTAGTGAAATCCAGGGTGCCTCTCAGCTATCTGAGTTGGTGCTCTGTAAGCCTCCGAGTAAAGCACCCTTCTTTCTTCGAAGGTCAGAAACTAGAGAGTAATGAATTGATTTTACACTCGTGTATGGCAAAGTTGCCTCCTACGTATACTCGATCCCAAAGGCAAGGAAGTTTAATTTACTCCTACTCGTACTTCTTTCCCTACCTATTCTTTTTATTAGTAACAGACAAAGGAGATGCCAAGGAAGTCACAAGTATATAAGAAGAGAACCGTGCATATAGTGGGTACAAAAATCATAAAAATGTGCACCTTAAACTAGTCTAATTAAGGCCACTTAGAATCTAAACATGATTGGCATGGACATGCCTATATGTACTGGAATTGCATTATTGAAACCCCACAAGGAACTAAAGATATCTGTGCTTCGATGAAAATAACAGAAAGTGTACCTGACAGATCAAATCTCCAATTAAAGTTAAAAGTGCAAATGTCAGAGCCTTTGTTGACACAGGATACTTTGCAAGAAGAGCCAAATACCTGTAATATGGGAACTTCATATTGGAATTACAAAATGTGGATCATAAAGGACCAATCATGATTTGAACCAAGTTTAACAGGCAATTTTTTCACCTTACATTACTATTGATCAAGGGTTCAGCACAAAGTCCAACTTAGATTCTACTTAAGCCAAAAAAATTAGAAAATAGAAGAAGTAAATAAAAAAGAAATATAAACTGATTGAGAACATATACATTTCACAAGATGCATAATAATTGCACCATAGGAAGAGAACATATTATGATCGATATTCTGCTATAACTACTTCATCTCAGTACATTGGCCACCACCTAAGCATTTTCTCCCTTTTAGCCCAAAATAAGAAAATAGCAGGCAACGGGTTAATTGAGGATCTCAACTTTTGTTCTGAATATAGGGCAACAGAGAGCTGTGAAGGAAAAGTAACACTAAAAAAAGCTTAGAATCCTAGAGGAAAACACTTAGGTGATGTTCGGCCACTAGAACTTTAGTGGGATTGATTATGGCTTTACAGCAGTAGAACTTTAGTGCTCCTAAAAATGAAGAAATCTACAAAAGCTTAGAATCACCCTACAGACTTCTACAGGTCTCACTTAGGAGAAGATAACAGAGTATTTCCCTTAATAAAGCTAAATGATTCAACGATCTATATCCTATTGTCAACACTAACAACCCAATCCTGTAACCAAAAAGCTCAACATTGCTTATGAACCAAAAAGCAAGGTAATTAACATCCTAAAACTGAGACAAAAAAAGTGAAATGGAAGTACATTACCACGACAGCAAGGACCAGTTATTTCCACCGTCACTGTCAAAGCCCCCATCACCACTACCTTCACCTCTCCCACAGAATTTCCATCACCAGAACCCCATATCCACCGGTATTGGCCGACCCGACATTCGAAACAGCGAAAACCCGAAATCGGGCATCACCCTGTTGCCTAAGTCCCATTTCAGAACAACCCCAAGCCCTCACCCCCTGGTGGGTGGTGAGTGACGGCAAGGAGAGGGAGCTCGGGGGACCAGGGGGTGAGGGCTGTGCCGGGGGGGGGGAAGGGGTGGGTTGAATTTCGCGTTTTAGGGCGCGCGCGCGCGCGGGGGGAGTTTTTTTTAAGAAAGGGGGAGGGGGAGGTGGGGGGAACGGCAGCGTTTTAGGTGGACAATAACTATGAGCGTCTTAGGTAATTAGTCTTATATTACAAATTATTGAAATATAATTGTTAATTATAATCAATAAAATATTCAATTACCATAATAACTATGAGCAGATATTAAGTTATGTACTTTAATTGCATAAGCTAATTAATCTCACAATATATTTTTGTTTGAAATTAAATAATATGTCATAATTAAATCATGCATGTTCCAAAAAAAACAACCCACAAGCCGGGCTAAAATAACTAAAATCCCATCCCTAATGGGATTTTACCAAAATTAAATAGACTACCAAAAGCTGGCCAAATCGGGTTCAGAAATAATTCCTAAACAGTAAAGGAAAGAAAATCATAACTAAAAATAGGTTTTTGAGAGGGAAAACAGCGGATTTAGGGCTCGAAATGAGGCGCACCGAAGCTTAGCTGGGTGGCCAAAGTTATGACCAAAAAACCGACACGTGCACGAAAACTACCCAAATTAGGTTAGATTACGATTTCTTGCCATCCTTGCGCTGATCTACCCGCTCAAGGTAATTCAGCGCCATCAATGTGTAATATGACAGCTCAGCGTCGTCCGACTCGGCTCCCCCTGCATCTGCATCAATATGCTCATTATAAGCATATGATAATAGATGTCTAAACTACTTAGATTTAGTCAATAAAAATACAATTACCATAACAATCATAGCTATAACTTTCATAACATTATTTCTAATTCCATATAACAACTTCAATTTTCATAAAACTCCTTTTAATTCCATTTTTTATTAAGTAGGTCTCCTAAAATTTTTTTTAAACACGTGACAAAATAAAAATTATGTATTAAAAGGAATAAAATAGTTTATAAAAATAATTATTAACATTAAATAACATATAATTTTGGATTTTTTTTAATTTTTTTCCAACTATACCTATAGCAGTAATTTTTTTCAAAACCGCTGCTAAAGGTACAAGACACAGCGGCGGTCAGTATGACCGCCGCTGTAGGTATACAATCTCAAGCGGCGGTCAAAGACCGTCGCTAGAGATTGGCCTTATAGTCGCGGTTTTGAAAAAACCGCCGCTACAGGAGGTATATAGCGGCGGTCAGAGACCGCTGCTACAGTGACTGCTGCTATAAGAGGTCTATAGCAGCGGTCAGAGACCGCTGTTACAGTGACCGCTGCTATAGAAGTCCTATAGCGGCGGTCTGTGACCGCCGCTATAAAGACCGCCGCTATAGGGGTGTTTTTAGTTGCGTTTAAAGTAAAACGCCGGGATAGGGGTCGAAGGCAAACTTCTCACAATAACCAGGTTACAGTTTGCATCCAATAATTGGGTTGCAAACCCAGGAATTGGGGGAAAATTAAAATTCCCCCATTTTGCTTTCAGTGTTGGTACTCTATTCGACAATGGGAGTCTCAACACTTCTTTTCGTGATTTGTCCCTCTAGATTCCATAGGTGACCTTGGCATTTGGCGTCCACATTGCATCAAAGGAATAACATTCCTCGCACGGGCATAGCTCTCCCTTCGCCTGCCTTCGCACGTCCTTAGAAGGTTTTCAAATTTTCGGTGTGCATATTTCCACCTGCTAGCTTGTCATTTGTGAGAGTTTTTTGTGCACCTGCTGTTTGTGAGAATGACACTTAGACTGTAGATGGCTTAGCATGAACACATTTTTTGCATAGAGCGCATCCTTGCACCAGTACAACGTTGCAGACCAGCCCCCACAGAATACAACCAATTTCAAGGATACGACAAATTCTGCACATCCCAAGCGCACTACAACAAAATTCCACTACACTGATTATTTAGGTATTGCTAAATGTAGAGAAGAATTCCCCATTTACTACGTCAAACAAGGTAGTGGATAACTGTTATTTTTTTGGGGGTAAGTAATAACCACTATTTTAATATATGTAGAAGAGATGTTTGTAGCATAAATTGTATATAGTTTACTAAAGTTTTTGACATATGTCGGACACCAATAGCACAAGATAGCAGCGAACATATTACATTTACTAAATTTTTTGCAATCCCAAAGTGGGAGAAAGCTACAAACGTGCAATCTATATGTTATAGACACTTGGATCCCCAAGCATGTATGCCCAATGAAGTAATATTTGAAATCCATTTAACGCAGGAGAAGAAACAATATGGATCCCACTGTGCTATGTCTATCTCTCTGATCTAATTTTAAATAAGAGAAAATCATGATCCTGCCAAGGCCAGTCTAATTTTGAATTGAACTTTTCGTTGCATAGTCACATATTTTTTTGCTCATATTATAACTAGTATTCTATTTTATATCTCTTTTAACAAGTGTTTAAAGAAACTTTTCGTTAGAAGTAGCTGCAAATTAAAGCTTTGACTTTAAATATATGTTGTTCTACTGTTCTCCAAATTGTTTGAATGGAGATTCTTGATGTTGATTGTGTTTTGTTTTGAGCATTATCGGTTGTACATGATTAATTAAAAGCAATAAATAACTTGGTAGCACCCGCCGCCACTCAAAATATGTAACGTAACATTACTTATAATTATTAATTCCCTAAAGCAGCATTCGTATAGTTAGAATAATTGCTTGCATTTATTTTTTTTGGTACACACGTAATTAGAAATTTAAGAATTACTATTGTGTTTTATTAGATTAAAAAAATGTCTAGATTTCTAGAAGTGACAAATCACTGGCCAGGTTTAAACACGCTCGCAAAATCATTTTCGCTGTCACATTTTCGTCCAGATTTCTAATAGAATTGATGACATGACAGCCCAAGATTCCTGAATGAACCAAATGCTTATAGATTATGGAGTTAATAAAGATTCTTTGAACATATTTTGTAATAACACCAGGGCTATTAACATTTCAAAAAAGCCTGTACAACATTTAAAAACTAAACATATTGATATTAGACATCATCTTATTTGAGATCTTATTAAGAACAACATTGACTCTTGAACGTGCTATTACAAAAAATGAATTAGCTTATTTATTTATGAAACCTCTTGATGGTACAAGATTTAAATTTTTAAGAAAATCAATTGGTATATGTTCTTTGTCTTAAGTGTTTCTTGCATTATAATTGATGTATTATGTGTTGTTCATATAGTTTTTTGACAAGTTAAAGTTTTGCAAAAAAATTGATTTTTGGAGAAAATTTTGATTTTTTTGAAGAAATTTTGATTATGTACAAATATGTGTTTTTATGTGTCAGTTTGTGTTTTTAGTCAATTAAGAGTTAGACTATGGTTAGCCGTCACTCTGACAAATTACAGAAGTGAGTAGGTAAGTATGTAAGGTGAAAGGTAAATTTTTTTTTTTTTTTATTTATTATTATTATTATTTACACTTAGTCATTTTCTCAATTTTACCATTTCACTCTCACGAACACTCTCTTGCACCCACCATTTTGCGGATTTCTTAATCAAATCTTGATCAAATTAAGTGAAATTTGTTGGCTTTTGTTCAAAATCATCTTCTCTACAATCTACTAGACGCCTCTTAAGAGATCTGCAAAGAAGGGAAAGAAGACCACAGATCATGATACTCAACTGTTTGTGGATTCCAATGCAGAAGAATACTTCAATGAACGGTTCTCATCTTTGAATTCGTTGATTGAAAGGAAAGTATCTCTTGAAGAACTATCTCCAACTCCTATCCTAGACTATTTATGGACAGACAATGGGAGTCTCTTCTAATGAATCTCATCACTTTCTCAGACCAGTTTTTTGAAGAATTTTACTCTAACATACACAATATCTTTGCATCTGGTCATTTCTCAGTCTTCATTAGTGAAAATATCTTAGGATTACTCCAAGTATGTTGTCAAATACACTTTCATTTCTTAGGATTGTTAATTCTGTCTTCCCATATACTGTAGAAACTTATCCTCTGTTAGACACTATGACAAGTTTCCTTGCCAAGAGAATTTTGCCATTTGATGGTAAAGGTTTTTTGCCGTTGATTTTATTCCTGAAGTTATGATAGTGAGTAGGATTATTGGTACATACATTCTACCTATTCATTGTTTTCTTGCTTTGTCTCTTGATCGAGCAAAGTTTCTTTATGCCTTTCTACATGGTGATTCTATAGATCTAGGATTTGTTATATGCTCTCATATCATGAAGATATTTCATTCGAACAAAGCCAAAATCAATCTTCCCTATGGATGTTTGATTCAAAAACTGATTATTCTTCATGAGTTACCATTTCCAACTTCAATTCCTCAAGGAAAACCATATTCAAAGATTGGACTTGCCACTCTTACAGTAGTAATAACATACATAAGAAGAAGGCAAAATCTTCTACTTCTACTACTTCATCTGCTCCACTAAGAGCTGATACTTCTTTTATGACTGATAATACTTATTTGGTGGAAAGCATAAAGATTGTGCTCGAACGTACATATGCAATTATGACTGATTTGCTGATTATGAAAGCTGACTCTCAACTAACCAGAAATAACTGCAAGAATAATACCCTAAAAATCATTTATTTAAAAAATAGTTATTTATATGTCACATGTTTATATTTATTTATTGGGTATATGTTGTGACATAAGATGTTACATAGATATTATTGAGTGACATTGTAGAAAAGTCATATCAATGATTAATGAATCAAAGGCAAGAAGTATGACTCTTCAGTTCCTTGTTCACTTGATATTTTATTCTAGACCAAGGTACATATTGATGTATAATAGGTCTACACTCGTTGCCTCTATTTAATAGGATGATGGACTTCATCATTGAGGTGGTGACCTTAAGCAAACGAGTAGGTGTAATGTAAGAGTACATGCACTGAATGATCAAATATGAATACCTTCTAAAAGTGATCACTGATGTTGAGAAAGTATTAAGCACAATTAGTTTATTATATCCTTAGACCTGAGAGGTTTATGCATGTCTATTTATTGTGTCTTGTGCTTTGACCGAGTCATTTGGTGATGATCTTTCTAGGTCAAATATTCCAGATAATGTTGGGTCTTGTACATAATAAATGAGTTTGTATAAATGCTCAATAAGAATCCACCAGTCTCTTGATGAGACAGTATATTCGATATAGCTGTATAGGGTTGGACTAAAAAGAAACCATTGGCCAATGGTATTTTGTGAAAATGTTTTTCGATATATATATATATATATATATATATATTTATTTATTTATTTATTTGTGAAATTGTTTTGGAAACAATTGATAGTCCAACGGGTTACAGATTGTGAATTAAGAATTATATGAGCTAGGACTTAATCGGTGATATGATTTCGGTCATATTGGCTCATGTGGAATATAATATGGTGAAAGGATAAATAAAGGAATAATTTTTAGTAGAAGGGATTTCACAAATAAATCTCAAATACTCAGGGTAAATTGTAATATGTTGATGGACATGATTACAATTAGTAGAAGCCTAAAATTCGGAATAAAAGAATATAAGGGAGTTAATGAAAAAGAATTTTTTCATGTGATCCTACAGCCGAGATTTGAGATCCTTAACAATCCACGCATATCACAGTTAGGGTTTTCATTTAAAATGATAGCTATAAGATAGTCTACCCTAATTGTCAGTTTAGAGTTGGCCATCAAAACTTAGAAAAACCCTGTGATGGCTGTGAGTGTGGAAATGAAGGAGACAGAACATTTGGGCCACTCAATTGTGAAATCAAAAGATTTAAGGTGTGAGATCAACAAGACCTGAAGATTATTGAAGATTGAAGATTCAATCGCAGATAAGTTCTAGATCGTTTGTCAAAATCAAGTATAATTTCCGCAAGCAAACTTTCAATAACATCCTCAAGATTCAAGCGGATAATCAAAGGATGATTGAGTCTATTTCAAGGCTGTAAGCTAAAAATGATATACTTTCTTCTGCTCAGACAGTGCTTCAAACTTAATCTACTAAGAATCGAGATGATATCAAGTGGATGAGAAGTTATTTCAGCCAAGAAGAAGCTAAAGATGCAGCAATAGATGTGGCCAAGGCTTCCAAGACCTCAACCACAGCTTCACCATTCAGTCCCTTCCTCCCCCATTTGAAGATGAGCATCTTACGTTTGATAAGGAAGATCATGATAGTATGAGTGATATGGAGGATTGACTCCTTTGTCACTTCCATGACAAAAATGTGAAGAAATTGGAGTAAGGAGGAGCTAGAGCTTACTTTTTGTTGTGTAGCTAATTGGAGTAAAGGGGAGCTTAAGTTGGAAGTTTTTGTGGATATTTTATTAACTGATCTGATGATGGAGTTGTAAATTACATGTTGAAGTGAAGAATCGATGAAGAAATTTTGAAGTATTAATTTCTTTTACTATTTCTGTTCTTGGTTATATGTAAAAACATTGCCGTTGATTTTGTTTCCTGAACTATGTTGAGGATACTCTTAGTTTTTGATATGTTGTGGAAATATCCATTTGATCTTTAATGTTGAGATTAGCTATATGAACATGCTTTAAAAACTCTTATATATGTTAGCTATCCTAATGCTCTCCTTGTTAGTTTAATCTGATTTTTCTAATGATTTGGTTATAGTCATTCTAGCTCTAATTAAAACTTGAAGTTTAAAAGTAGCTTGAAAATTCTACTGCTTGATAGTGTTCTAATTTTGATGAAATTAAAGCTGTTACTCTTAGAAATGGGATTGATCTTCCTTCCTCTGATAAATGATTATATAATCTGTGGGAAGTATTATTAATGCAATATTGTGATCTTATATGTACTAAATTATTATATATGATTATAATAATGACCACAATTGTGTTTAAATGTGACTTCAGGAAAATGAATCACAATACAAGTTGTTTAGGATCTTTGTTAGTTTTATTAGGCTTCATGATATTGTGAACTAAATTTTGTCTTGGTGATAACAAAAATTTAGGTTAGACATATGTTAGCTTAAGGTTTTGTCATAGAATTGCCAAAGAGGGAGATTATAAATAATTCATGTAAGATTGGAAAATTAACCATGTCAAAACAATTTTTTTGTAATTATATTTTCAGTCTAGAAAAATGTAAAAACAACTTGATCTGTAGACATTGATGTGCATGGAAGGAACAATAAGGATGTAGACTGAAGGTGAAGCTTTCAGAAGATCTATTCAACTATCAAGAAGGTCTAGAATAGTTTGAAAAAAGCTCTGGAGTTTTATAGTTGTTAGAGTTAATTCAAGGTTAGAACGAAGTAAGCCTGACGGAGATTTCAATAGAAATTGGTTTGTTAGTTGGAACTTCACCCAGACAGTTTCTACAGCCTAATTGACCTAACTACCCTTACCTAAGCTTTATAAGTACCCACGTGATGAGCCTTGCGTAAACCATATACATGCCATACACGTTCAAATCCTTATATATGTTCCTTGTTACTTGATTCTCTCTCTACACAAGCCTTATACTTTTTGAAGATTTAAGTTGAGAGAGTTACTGCTTCCCATTGGTTGGAAGATTGAAGAAGTAGAAATCTGTTGAAGGTTAACACAACCATTTCTACTTGGATATTGAAGATATTAATCACCGAAATCACATAAGATCTTGAGAGTTCTCAAGAGTTGCTGCTGGAGGTCTAGAAGCTGAAGGGACCAGTAAGTTCATTGGTATCCACTTGGAATGGATCAAAGTTCTGGTCAAAGAATTGAGTGCGGGGCACCGGCTTAAGAAGTTTTCTGAGTGGTTTTTCAGAATTGGAGAATTTGGATAGGATCAGGGAATCTGAAGGGACCAGTAAGTTCATTGGTATCCACTTCGAGCGGATTAGAGTTCTGGTCAAAGAATTGAGTCTAGGGCACAGCTTAAGAAGTTTTCTGAGTGGTTTTTCAAAATTGGAGAACCTGGATAGGTGACGGGGTTGTTTAGGATTACCAGTTGTAAAGCGTGTGTTTATAGTGGATCAGTGGTGTGCCTTTTACACACGAAGTGCTTTTGTTTCTTGGAGGAGGACACTTCAAGAAATTTTTTACTTCATAACAAGAAATCAATGTGTTGATTTTCTTGATTGGTTGTTTGATTTCTTCTAGCTGTCTTGGTGCTTTGATAAGTTTCTTTAATTGTCTTGAACCTTAATTGAGCAATATTGACTTAAAGATTCTACTGCTCTGTCAAAGTTGTTTTTAAAGTTAAATTACAGTTAGTCTCGAGTTAAACAACTCGGAATCTTAAATTGATAGCTTGTTGATTTAATTTAGTTCGGCGCGTGTTTTGATATTTATGAAAAAATGAAAATTAGAATAATTTTTTAAATACCTATTCACCCTTCCTCTAAGTATAATATTGTGTCTAAACATGATTTTCATGTTCTATCATCCATATGACGTGGATCGAATGTTTGCGAATGAACATCCAACCACGTATTACTGAAGACAAAGAAAAAGTTTCTTACTCATTACAAGACGTTCGATCATCTTGTATTTCAAGTCCGATTGACTATGAATAAATGTTCGATTGTCTATATCGTATAATTGAACATCAAGTGACTCTAGACAATGTCATTTTCATCCCAGATTTTTTAGTTGTGCAATCAAACGTCTATTCTAGGATGTTTCCAACAAATTTTGGGACAAAAAAAATGAGTTTCTTGGTATAAAAAGGGTTGTCCCAACAAATCCATTTTCTTATAGGGTCTTCAATTAGGGCTTTGAAACTCCATTTGTCTTCCAACTCTTGTAATCGATCGAACAACTTCACAACTTGGCTTTTGTGGATTGCATTCTAAAAATTCTATTTGGTCATGTTGACATATCCGAAGGTTCAGTAAATTATTAAAAAATAAATGTGCATGCATTACAACAAAACTAGACTATAGCGGCAATCTTTTTAGTAGAGGTCACGGAAACCGCTGCTATAGACCTCTTATAGCAACGTTTTGATCCAAACGCTACTATAGGATGATCATTAGTAAAGTTTGACCAATAAACACTGCTACAAGTTCGCTATTTACGGTGCTTTACAAAAAGAGTTATAGTAGCGGGTCTCTATAGCTACATTTTTCTTTACCGCTGAAATAAACCATAGGTTTTTGCAATATTTTTTAGAAACTGCTGCCATAGATGGTACTGGCTAGCCGCGTTTATCCGGCAAAATATAAAGTATTGTTAGCACATATATAGTATTTATTTATCTAACAAGTAGATGTTGTGAGATTAGCTTATGTAATCACAAGTGTATAATAAAAAAAGACTTTAAAAAAAACTATAAGTATATGCATATTTATATAAGGAATACGTATGTACTTGTTAGATAAGCAATACATATGTACTTTTCAGATTTTGAAATCTGACACTAATTTCATTTAATTATTTTTTTTATCTAGCTCTAATTTGGCACGTCAGCTACTCATGTGGCTTTATAATTTTACTTCACCTGAATAAAATAAAACAAACAAAATATAAAGGAAAACAAAACAAAATAAAACAGTGAGTTTCATTTTAACATCAAAAAACAGTGACTTTCAAATATCACTAAAAACTTTCATTTCTTTCTAAGTCCTTAGGCTTCCCCATACCCCCCCCCCCTCCCCCTCTTTTCTTCTCCGATCAAAAAATCTCTCCCTCTTCCTCTTTTCCTCTCCAATCGAAATCCCTTCCTTTTCCTCTGCATCGACTGCTCTCCCTCTCCCTCGAAATCTCTCCTTGAAGAGAATTTTTATAACCTGGTTGAGTCAAAATTTGGAGTAAGAATTCAGATTCTCCAAAGTGATAATGGACTTGAGTTTCAAATGAGTCAATTTTACCACATGAAGGGCATCATTCACCAGCGTAGTCGTGTTGAAAGTCCACAACAAAATGGAGTTGTGGAGAGAAAACACCAACACATAGCCCACACCTTGAGATTTCAAGTCCATCTTCCCATACATTTTTGGAGTGACTGTGTGTTAACCGCTGCATATATCATAAACTGATCTCCCACCATATTGCTTGCCAATAAGACACCTTATGAAATTTTATTTACAACTAGGCCCACCTATAACCACATGAGAGTTTTTGGATGTTTGTGTTTTGCTTCGACTCTTTCACAAGGGTGACGCAAATTTGATCCTAGAGGCAAAGCATGCATTTTTTGTAATTCCTAAGGATTAAGGCAACCCAAGAAGGGGGTGAATTGGGTTTCTAAATTTTTTTGCTTTTAACCCCTAAAATCGTGTTTGCAAAGTAAATGATAATTTAGCACAAGTATTTAAATAGTATTGATGCGATAAGTAAATAAGTGCTAAATGTAAAAAGTAGAGTTAGAGAAGCAAACAAAAGATTTTTAGGTGGTTCGGCAAACCGCCTACATCCACCCCTCAAGCTCCTTTACCGAGCCTTGAGGTTTTCCACTATCTTTCAAATAGTGTACACTCTAGCTTCTGGGTGCTAGAGAACCTTACAAGTGCTTTCCAGGCTCAACACTCACAACCCAAGTGATTTTTGGCTCACAACAACAAGCTTGAGATATACCCTCTCTAAGCTTCTTCTTTAGTGAACAACCTCACTAAAGGAATCACCTCTTTTAAATAGGAAGATAAAAGAAACAAACTCTCTCAAAGAGTGGATAAGAAAATGAAAGTTCTATCTCTTTGATTCACACAATGACAAGGATAAGAAAGTGTAATTTGTGTGAATGATATGAGAAATATGGAATAAGAAGGTTTAAGATATTTCTCAAGCTATGTAAATGATATGTGGTCGTTCTCTTTGTTTAGAGACATTAGGAAGGTCTATATAGGCCACATGAGAAAACTAGCGTTTCTAGCCGTTAGGGGTCGATCTGACAATTTTACCGTTGTACCGGTCGTCATGACCGCTTCAACTAGTCGTTGCTCAACGGTCATAAAAATTGAATGTTGTCAAATTTTGTCCTACGTGCCCCATCATCCGCTTCATCTAGCGGTCGACCGTTATAGATCATTTTCATAGACCGCTACAATTAAAAAGCCCATTTTTGACATTTTTGAAATCCATTTTCAAAAACCAACTTCCCAAAAGTATAACCAAGGCTTGGGAGTTTATATAGGGATGATTTGAAAACATTTAAAGGCGCATTTTGATTGTCAAACTAGTGATAAGAAATTATGCACGGTTTTGAAAAATATGCAAGTGTGTGATTCAAATCCTTGTCAAAAGTGAAACTAAGAGTTACAAGGTTATACCTATGGTCTTGAATCTTCACTTTTGAGCTCCTTGCATCTTCTTGATCTTCAATCTTCTTGTCTTTGGCTCTTTGATAAAAATGTCTTTGTCTTTGAAGATGTCCATTTTGTAAACTTAATTCATTTATTGAAATCATCAAAATATTGATTGTGAGCAAAAGCCAACATTTTTCTTGGGTATTCTTTTGGAGTAAAAGGCTACAAATTATTTGATCTTGATACTAACGCCACTTTCCTTTCTCATAACGTTAATTTCCATGAGAATATTTTCCCTTTCCAAGTTGCACCTGAGACTTCTCACCAAGATACAGATTCTAATCCTCCTCTTAACATCTTTGATGTCACCAATTTCATTGTTGCTCCTCCACAACAACATGACCTGAATTCTCCCCTCAATTCCTCCTTATCCTCTTTGTCACCCGATATTCAACCTCTATCCACCTCTTACTCGAGTTCTCCTCAATCTCCCACAGACCACTCCCCACCTCATCCAACCACTTCTCCTTTAAGGAGGTCCATTCGACCCACTCGTGCCCCTCTTTATTTGCAGGATTGTCACTGCTAGCAAGCTCACTTTACTTCTCCTAGCCCATTGTTGTCCAAGCTGCCATGTCATCCAAGTAAAACTTTTCCCCTTTCAGCTTCTTTATCTTATCACCAATTGTCTCCTCTTTTTCAAGCTTTTACTTCTTCCATTTCCCATCATGTTGAACCTCAAACCTTTCACCAAGCTGTCCAACATCCTCATTGGTGTTAAGCAATGGAATCTGAGTTGCTAGCTTTGGAACAAAATAATACTTGGGTGTTAACAGATTTACCTAAGGACAAGGCAGCTATTGCATGCAAGTATGTCTATAAGATTAAATTTAATTCAGATGGAAGTGTGGAGAGGAACAAGGCTCGACTAGTGGCCAAGGGATTCACTCTACAAGCTGGTGTGGATTATCATGAAACCTTCTCCTCTTTGGACAAAATGGTGACTGTGCGATGCTTGCTTTCCATAGCTGCTGTGAAGGGCTAGCATTTACACCAATTCGATGTCAACAATGTTTTCTTGCATGGTGATCTCCATGAAGAAATTTATATGCATAAACCACCCAACTACACTAAAAGAGGCCCAAATTTAAAAGCTTTTATGGTTTGAAACAGGCTTCTCGGCAATGGTATGCAAGATTTTCAGCTACCTTACTTGATTTTGGTTTTGCCCAATTCATATATGACTATAGTCTTTTCACTATGACTACTGGCAAGTCCTTTACTGCACTTCTCTTATACGTGGATGACATTGTTATAGCCAGTGATTCTCTTGATTCCATTGTCGTTCTTAAGCAATTTCTTTATTAGAAAATCAAGGTCAAGATCTCCCAAGGGTATCCATATTTGCAGGAGAAAATATTTGCTTGATATCTTAGCTGATTCAGGTACACTCGGTTCCAAGCCTCTTAAGGTCCCTATGGACCAAAATCTGAAACTTAGCAGGGATACTGGTGAGCCACTTGTAGATCCTAGCAATTACATAAGACTTATTAGGCGCCTCCTTTACTTGACTATTACTCATCCAGATTTGAGCTATAGTCTTCAACGCCTCAGTCAGTTTATGGACAGTTCTACTTTTGGCTCATCTTGCAACTACTCACAAGGTCCTTCAATACCTTAAGGCAGCTCTTGGAAAATGTCTTTTGTTGTCCTCTTCTTCTCCACTTCAGTTGCAGGCCTATTGTGATTCAGAATGGGATTCATGTCCCGACACACACAAGTCTATCAAGGGCTATTGCATTTTGCTTAGACATTCTCTCATTTCTTTGAAGTCCAAGAATCAAGCTATTGTCTCTCGATCCTCTGGTGAGGCCAAATATAGAGCAATGGCTGCAACTTGCTCAGAATTAACTTGAATTCATTATATACTTGCTAACTTCCAGATTTCACATCCACGAGCCATCACTCTCTTTTGTGATAATCAGGCTGCCATCCACATTGCAGCCAATCCTATTTTTCACGAGTGCACCAAACACATTGAGGTTGATTGCCATTTGGTTCGAGATCAAGTTCAAGCTGGTTATCTCAATCCCTTTCACATAGCCAATCATCTACAACTTGCTGATAGCTTTACTAAAGCACTTCCTTCTTCTTATATCACATTTACGCAAGATGGGAATAAAAAAATATCTATTCTCCATCTTGTGGGGGGCTATTGCAGCCTACTGAGGTTGCAGTCCAGGAAGATGCCAAAGGTCCATCAAGAGAAGGAAGTGCATGGTCCAAATAGGTCCATTTGTACAGCTTTTTTTATTTTTATATTCTTATTTTCTTTTGCTGATTTGTCTTAGGAGGTACTATCCTCAATAGCCCGAGGATATGCACCGAGCAGTAGAGTACAAAGTTCGTTAGAGATTCTTTTTCTCCTTTTTCACATATATGTAAATGTTTTATCATTCAATGAAGAGACGAGAACATTCTCCGCAACTTGAGCTTTCCTCTTCTTCTCTTCCTTTACTGTTCCATTCAATTACAAACGCTATTGCATTTGTTACAGGGAAAAAAACGCTTCATAGTTTGGGCATTGATTCAATCTTACACCTAAGTTTCTTGCCAAATGTCACTTGCTTATAAGACAATCTGACACTATTCCCAAAGCACATTGATGAACTACTCCTAAAGAAGAAAATGTATACACTATATATTTTTTTCCTCTATCTATGAAACAAGCTTATTGTGAAAATCAAGCTGCCAGGTTTAATTCTTGGAGAAACTTATTGTTTTTAGTGAGCATCTTAATCAAAATCTCTACCTACTCTAAGGAAATCTATACACTACAAAAAATACGGTTTTTTGGGATGGAAAAATCTGTCCCAAAAAACCAAATTCAATCCTAAAATATTTTTTTGGGAGGAATTCATCTGTTGTACTAGCTATCCCAACAAGTTCGTTACAAAAGGCTTTTTGGGATGGAAAATTTGTTCCGTCCCAAAAAGTACCCTTTCAGGACGGACATATTTCAACTATTCGAACGCTACATCCAACCGTTGAAATGCTATATTCAACAGCAATCGTTCGAACTCCACATCCAATGACAACCATTTAAACATAGAGATTCAACCCTTCAAATGCTACATCCAATGGTAATCGTTCCAAAGCTACATCCAACGTATACAAACGTTCTAATAGTGGACGGGCAGTTCTAACAGTAGACTGTTCAAATTTTCTTCAAACAAAAAAACATTATTATGTTTTATTTTGTTATAACGGTGGATGAATCAATTTAACGGTGGAGCGCTCAAATGGTAGATGAACCATTCATACACTGAAAAATAAGAAAAACTGCATTCGTCATTTTCTCCAACTCCTCCTCTCCCTTCTTCTTTTTCTCTTTTTCCTCATTTTTCTTCTTCTTCTTCAAATTCCTTCTCCTCCTCCTTCTTCTTCTTCAAATTCCTTCTCCCTCTCCTTCTTCTTCTACTCTTTCACTCTCTCGATTTCCTTATTTTTATTTTTATTTCACGTTAAGCATTCAAACAGTGTATAAAAGTGTTCTAACAGACTTCTGGCACTTAATTTTTTTATTTTCATTCCAACCTTGTTCGAATGGTATTTAAAAGCGTTCCAACGAAGAAAATGGGGTAATTTAGGCCCTTAATTTTTTTTTATTTTCATTCCAACTTCGTTCGAACGGTATTTAAAAGTGTTTCAACTGAAAGTAATAAGTGTTCGAATGGTAAGTGATAAGTGTTCGAATGGTAAGTGATAAGTGTTCGAACATTTTTTCTTGGGATGCGATGAAGTTTAGTCCCAAAAGATTCCCAACCATTCTAATGGCAGACGTGTGTTCGAAAAGAGTTTTAGGAACGGACAAATTTGTCCCTAAAAATCCTCTTTTTTGGGACGGCACACAATTCCGTCCCAAATAATCAACATTTTTTTAGAGACAAAAATTTCCGTCCCAAAAAGAAGAAAAAAATCGTCACAAAAAAAACTTTTCAGGACGAATTTTGGGATGGAAAAGAGTCTTAAAATCTGTCCCCAAAGAGCAGGGGTGACTGAAAAGGGTAGGCAGGTGAGACAATCGCCTAAGGCCGCCTAATTAGGAAGACCGCTATTATGAAGGTCTTATATTATAGTAAAATTAAAAAAATTTAATTATGAAGCCCTATATTATAGCAAAATTAAAATTAAAGGAAGAAAAAAAAGCCTAAAATTTTTCAATGTAACTTAATGAAAGACCTACAAAAGGAATATTTAAAAATTAATTTATAAAATTAAAATTGAAAATAAAAAACACATCCTAGAAACCAGCACTATCAAACTCTCTTTTCAAAATAATAACACTATCAATGTAAATTTTCAAAATAATCATCATTCACAATAAATTCTTAGTTCCTAAAACCTAGAACGACAATTGTCTACCACAGTTACTTTATTGCTAATTAAATTCTAACTAAATTTTTTTTTTACAGTACATTGGCACACCAATGTCTAATTAGATTATTATAAAATGACAACATCATTCACAATAAATTCTTCTCTCCTAAAACCTATAACCACAACTATCTACCACAGCTTCTTTATTGCTAATTAAGTTCTCAAACAATTAACAGTGGCACACCAATGTCTAATTAGCAAGATTATTATAAGCAGTGGATTGTTCTAACAATTGTACAACACAACCTATTTTTTTGGCTGAAGCTTCTTATTGATCTCAAAGTATTTCCTACTTTTTTGCTAACAATATCTGCAAAACAACAAATTGGCAAATCAACTTCTCGAAGTCTTGATCTATTGGTTGTTGTTGTTCCAACAAATCTAGAATTCTACAAGTTCTATTGTTCAAGAATTTACATTTTGCTGCTTCACTCTAAAATTGATGGTTTGGATTTATTTTTCGGAATTAAAAGTTTTAAAAGTAGTTACAAAAACAGAAGTTAATACTCCATTTGAAATACTTAATCTATTAAAAAAATTAGATTGTTTTCCAAATTGTTTTATTGCATATAAAATACTAAAATTAGATTGTTTTCCAAAAGTTTGCCTTTGAAATGATGGTCTGCTAAAATACACAGTCAATGCCTTCTCCAAATCTTGAAATTGTAACCATCCAAAGGCATTTTAACGAGTTTGTCACTCTTTATTGGAGGTCTTGTTACCCTCTAACTGCTTCAAAAAAAAACAATTAGAGATATTAAAACCGACCAATCGTACCAGAAAGATTTTCCATAATCGAGATAGGAGAGTAAATGTCCCAAATGCATTCTGTGTGCCCAATTACAACAACGGGAGTTACCGAAATTAGAAGCAGGATGTCAAGGACAACTCTCTCTCTCAAAATTTCAGTAGAGGCATGAATTCTGTCTTCCCAAATCAAAAATAACTAGAATTCCACCTATATTGAGGCCAGCTACACTGAAATCTATATTTCCTTTTAACTGAAAAAAAAAAACTTTAAAAGAAATGAGGAAACCAACAACTTATGGTTCAAGTTCCTTAGCAAGAAAAATAACAAGTTGAGCACCCAAGCAAGGAAAATAGCAAGTTTAGCACCCAGGAAAACTTATTAAAAAGAGTGGCCACTAGATTTTGAGTGAAGAAAAATGAAGCTTTGCTTATGCATAATTTTTCAGATAAGAACTTACTTCAAAAACTCAAGCTCCATGAGTAAACTCACTGAGGCCACAAAAAAAAAAAAAAAAAGAGTACTTTCCATGTATTAGGACTTAGGGTTCTTGTAGGCAATCATTAATTAGGGATTATGATTCCAAAAAGATCTGACATCCAACAGATCATATATAGGTAACACTCTAAATTGAAATTTGAGTCCAAAACTTTGCAACATGTAGATTATTATCTTTATTGCAATCACAAATAGGATAGTGTTGTTGAGTACCAACAAGCAAACTAGGTATGATGTTTAAGAATAAGCATACATATGAAGATATTATTCAACAGCCTTAGTTCCTTGAGTTTCCCCCATCATTCAAAATTCTTCATCGATTGCAGTGCAGATTACTAGTTATGGACAACATAAATAAATCCGAGTACTTTCTATCCTAAACTAACTAGAACATAGGAAACATGGTACAAGAACCTCTATTGCCATAACTTAAATACCAATTCCAAAGCCCAGCCATAGACCACTCAAAAATATAATTAAAAAAATACAAACATGATAAAAGTGATTTACAAAAAGAGTCCATCCTAACAAAGCCTGTCCACCATCCTATCTGTCAACTAAAATTTCCCACCCATCAAAATAGTGGCAATAGAGTACCCTGCCATTTCATCTTTTCATTATCTCCAATAGCAGCCAAACTTGTACTGGTAATCTTTATTCTTAGAAAATCAAATTCTTACCTTTCTTAAGAGCTAGTAAATGAATCTATCTAACAATAAAGTTTTTCAGCATGATATACATTAAGATACATGTTTTAGGTAAGCAGTTACCAAAAGAAATGTAGTGCATGGCATCAAGCTATGACAAGGAAACTAATATAGTATGATGATTTGCATGTACGGGTTAAATCCAGCACTCTACAAACCACATTAATACAATATCCATGTGCCTAAGCAATGCTACACCAAATAAGGTGCTAGTGGACCAAAGAAAATAAAATCAACCTTTTTAGTAAGTCCACATCCTCTGTCCTAGCCTTCTTTTCACATCCTAGTGGTGGGAATGGAAAGCTCAAATGCACACAAGACCACTCAATCAAAAAACTGTGATAGCACTCTAAGCTAGTTCAACAAAACCAACATAGCAAAACCGAAAAACCTATTTAGTCAATAATTTAGCTCGAACTATGTTAACCCAAATGGTTTTCTGGAGAAGTGAACTGCAATCAGAACCTCTAGGTCGCCTTCTGTGCCAATACAAGATCATCACCACCTTCATATAAGCAAATCCGAACACCAAAATCATTCCCAACCGAAAGATAAATGTAGGAAAGAAGCACGAACCCAGAAACTCCTAATCCTCCAAAAAGATCGATTCCCCCACGGTCTTGGATCACTGTCTAAACACAATTCAATACGTGTAATCCTCTTCCATGCTCAGAGCACCAATCGAAAGAAGAAAAAGAAACACTCTCAAATAATGGGAGGGTCACCAACAATTCATTATTCAGAAAACATCAAACTGCAACATTCATAGCTAGGTTGAAACAGAGCACGAAAATAAAACATACCTTCACCATGGAGAGGCTTGGCTGGGGTGGTCAAGTGCAGGGTGAGAGAGAAAGGAAGCAAACCCCAGAGGAAGATGAGAAAAAGAGATGAATATTGTCATTTGGGAGCTACTATTTTTTTACTAAGTTCATTTGGGTGCTACTCATTTGGGCTTCTCGCGGAATATAGGTAAGGGTTTTTTTGTCCTCTCTGAGTCCCGGCCAATTTTGTCATGAAGTTTAAACAACAGGAATTCGAGGGAAGATATTCTATAAAACTACTAATTTCTTGTACAACCCTCACAAATGTCAACAATAAACAAAAGGCGTACCAAAGTTGAGTGGGAGTTTTGGATACTCTTTCTTGATTGATAAAGTATAGAAAAGGCTAAATATCTCTACCAGCCCCTGGGATTTAAGCTTTTTCCAAATTGGTCCTTAGGGTAAACTTTTTCCTACAGGTATCCTTGCGGTTTGGACCTAATCTCATTCTCATCCTACCATCAACTTCTTTAACAGAATTGCACACGTGGATAACGTCGTACACGGGGAAATGGACAACTTATTAAAAACTAAATTAATTAAATCAAATGCCCATGTGTAAAATCGTGTCCAAAATCTTCAAAAACTCCAAAATTCCCAAATACCCTAACCATTCGCTGAACCCTAACTGCCTGAAAGACTTCCTTCTTCATGAACCTAGTGTGTGAACCCACAAATCCCTGACAAACCCTACCCTTCTACATGAACGCGTTGGCTACTGAGTGTGCGAACCCACAAATCCTTTTAGATTTGGTGCAATTTGAACCTAATAAGGTTCCTTTGCAACTGGTATGAAGATTTACAAATTTTTGGAGTCCTTCGCCTGCCCCCTTTCAGAAAGGTACTGTCAGCATTCGGTTGCTTTTAAGTTAATGTTTCCCATTTGGTTGCTTTTGAGTTAGATTTCACTATCTTTATTGCATTCATGAGTGGCCCATTAAAGTGGACGTGCCAAGTTGTCTAGATGGGAGTGTCCTTTGTCTAACCTGGCCATTTAGAATACTGTCATTATTCTTGATTTCACATGTCTGACGGAGTTGTTTATACGAAAATATGGATGAGTGGTCCACTGTCTACACTTTCCCAGCATGTGGTCCCTATTTTGACTATCTTCTATGTTTATGTTCTTGTCCTTATGTGAGTTAAGTGGATTTTAAATTTTTAAATGAGATTGCTATGCCGTTTGTTAGCCATTTGTTAGTTAGTCCCTGTGGTTATGCTGAATAGTAACTAAGTCCCTGGGCTTTTATATATGTAGATAGTGAAAGTGTTTCTGCACCATGGAGGGAGGATGAGTTTTGTTAATGGAAGTTACATTGGAGAGGAAGTGGCACATGCTAAATAATTTGATCTGGACAATTTGTTTGTTACTCATTTGTGGAAATTTGTGAAGAATGATTTCAAGTATCATGAACCGGTGAATTTAAAGTGCCACTTTAATGGGGAACTGTTTGAGCGCAGCATCAACTCACTCAAAAATGACGCTGATGTTTTGAAGATCATAGAGCGTATTACAAAAGAGGGTCAAGATTCTTTGAGAATTTTTCTAGATCACAAAACTAGCGTGCCAGAGGAGGTACCTTTAAAACCTTCCCGGCTCACTGCAGCTGAGGTTCCAGATGATAAAGTTGTTGATAAACCTGGCTTAGGGAAGGGGAAGAGCTTCCTGATCAGTGGCCACACAGGATATTCGACGATTCTGTTGATGAAGAACGAGTATTCGATGCTGATGTAGATGGTGAAGGGATACCTGCTAATGAGGATGGTGAGGGAGACGATGCCAAGGGGTTGGATGCTGTTAAGATGGATAGAGAGTTGAGTGACTTTGAAGAATCTGATGACGAAGATCTAGAGTTGCTTGGGTACACACCACATGTAGATGCTGAGGTAGTGCATAATGCATTAGGTAAGGATCAAGAAAATGCTCGAGGAAGCAGCCTATTATTGATGAAGAGGACGTGGACACTGAGGTACATGGTGATGTGCATGCTGATAGAAAGAAGAGTTCTATAGAATGGTTTGGCCAAGGCTCCGCATATGGAGTTGATGCTGAGGATCCAATGGTTTTTGATAGTGAGGTTTTTGACAGCACTAGTGAAGATAATGTTTCTAACAGTGATGGACCCAATAGGAGAAAATATAAGGAGTTTTACGAAGAGGAGCTAAGGGGCAGGGTCCACTTGGAGAGGGGTTTGAAGTTTAGGGATTTCTAAATATTTAAAGAGGCTTTAAGGATTTTTGGATTTCAAAGGCACTTTGATTTTAAGTACATTAAAAACAATAAGCTAAAGGTCACATCAGTTTGTAAGAAGGCGTGAGGCTAGAAAATACCCACATCATTCATGTACCAAAGGGAATTGTGACACAAGTAAAGTGGTGGGCTACACATTGAAGGTGGTGAGCCACACACTGAAGGTGGTGGGCCGCACAATGAAGGTGAAGGTGGGACGCAACCACAACTACAAAGATCACCATGAAAGCGAACTGTGACATAAGTATATGACAATCTTAATTGATTTGTATATATGAACCAATTTTATTTTTTCACATATCCTATGTGGTTATGACAATATGGTTGTGTTGATATGTAGGATGTAGGTGGTCAATCGGGAGCATCACAACTCTCTCATACACAACCATCTAAGTCAGCATCGTCACAGCCATATTTGAAGACAAAAAAGAACAGCCCACACAAAAAGGGTGAAGGAGGGTCACAACCAAGCATTTTGATGTGATCTCCGCAGAAGAAGGGTGAAATTGCTAAGAAGTGACATTAGTTTTTGAAGTTACTGATTTTTGGGTACTCTCATAAAATAAGGAGTTGATTGTGTTAAATATTAGTTTTTGGTACTCAAAGCATGCTTTAGGCAGTGTAGTTTTGAGTACTTTAGATGTAGATGGTTAAGATGCAATGCTGATAGACAGATGTAGTTTGTTGAATTGTTGTCTGTAATTCAACAGGTTGTGCATGTGAATTCAAAACTGGTCATGCAACCACATTTTGGTTAAGTTATTTGTAATGATCTCAGGTTGTAATGATCACAGGTTGTGAAGTTATTTTGCTGTAGGTTGTAACAGGTTGTGTTTGTCAAGGTTGTATTTGTAATGAAAACAGGTTGTAAAGTTATGCGCTGTCATAGGTCATCCATTTTATTGGATTAGTTTGTAACTGAATAGGTTGTGTTGATAAATTTGGATATATAATTCAGTTTGCATTTTACCAATTTTAAGTACATTGAATTGGAGTTGGTCATTTGCATTTCAAGATGCAACGCAACTGTTAAAGAGTTCTGCATATTTGCACTTACATATTTGCATTTTACCAATTCTGCATATTGAATTGAACCAACCACATTTGCATTTACAGATTGAATTCAATATAAAATTGACCAAAAGATTCTACTGCTACAGATTGAATTAAATGTAAAATTGACCAAAAGATTATGCTACAGATTGGATTCAATATAAAATTGACACATTACATCAAACATGAATTTAGTCTGCAATGACACATTACATCAATACAAATTCTCATACCGACATATTTCTACAAATTACATCAAAACTACAATTCCCATAAACCTACTGGATTAAGTACAAAGCAACAGAAATGCATAACTAAAGAACATCCAAGAACCCAACAATCCAACAATCCAACCTTAAAGCCGCCTCTCCTTTGCCTTCTGTTTAAGAAGCTGCTCCTCAAAGATTGGCACTTGCTCCTCTAAGATCTTCACCTGCTCCTCTGAGATCTTCACTTACTCCTCTAAGATCTTCACATTCCTCACCATGCTAGCAAGAGCATCTTCCTCATGTGCAGTAGGAGCGGGGTCAATCCATTCAAAATAATTGCAAGCCAAATGCCTCTGGATTCAAAGATAAAGGAATGAACAATACCAAGTGCTTGTGAAACTTATAATGCTACCTACTTAAATTGCTTGCAAAGTGGGTTACGATTACTGCTTAATGCTCTCAAACTTAAATTGCTTGCAAAGTAAAACACAATTATTGCTTAACGCTCTGCCTAATGCTCTCAAAGTAAATCCTTGCTTACCTAAAAATAAACCTTTTCTTACTTGTAAGCTACACGCCATCTATAGACTTTACGGCACTGCAAATACATACTCTTTGGACTCATCAATATGCGTTTCAAATGGCAGAACACACATTGGTTATAAGAAACAAAAAATTTTCCAAACAAAATAAAATTAAAAACCATTAAAATAAAACAAAGGTTTGAATTAGACCTCATTTCTTCACATCTTTACAGGGGTCTTATTTTTCAAATAAACCAAACTCAAGCCACAAGTCAACATTGTTCGAGACACTAAATAATGCCACTCTCAATCAAGTACTCAGATTTTGTATAGAACTCAGATTTTGTATAGAACTCAGATTTCGTATAGAACTGAGATTTTGTATTCTCAAAACAATCAAAGAGAAATGAAATAATTAGAGTAGGGTGCACTAGATGTTAACCGAACCACTTGAATAGTGCGAGCAGCCAAAAAATCTTATGCTCGGATTCCCTCTGTCCTGCTTGTCCTTATTCTTGCCTTGATGCCGCAAAAGTAGACATGTGCATATTCGCCACCCTCCAGTTTTGATGATGCCCCTTCATGCCTTCCATTGCTAACAAATGATGAGAATGCGGTTTTCATTGACATCGCGAGGGATTGGTAGAGTTGCTTAGGGAAATCGAAAGCAAATGGGAATGGGCTGTCAATTTAGGGATTTAGGGTTCTTGAGGAATTGGAGCTTGATGACAGTGTTGAGGCTAGTTTTAAATGGGTGTCACTTAAACCTGTAGCTAGAGGGCTCTAAATCCAGCATGGAATGTCATATGGCACGTGGGTGCCACTTTGTCCATGTGTATTACTCTAGTCAACAGCCACTGACACGTAACAGATTATGAATGGGTATGACGTGTACGATATTATCCACGTGTGCAATTCCGTTAAAGAAATTAATGGTAGGATGGGAATGAGATTAGGTCCAAACCGCAGGGATACCTATAGGGAAAAGTTTATCTGAAGGACCAATCTGGGAAAAGCTTAAACCCTAGGAACTGGTGGAGATATTTAGCCTATAGAAAAAACAAACTCAGTTTTGGACAATCATAAAGGGAGATTACGAAATGCGTGTCAACACCAATAAGTTTATCCAAATGGAAACTTTGGGATTTTATGAGGGGGGCGCCCAACACTCATTCTGTACTATGAGAATGAGGAAATGCGCCATTAATGACTACAGTGGAAACAGTGTCTTTACAAAAAGTAACTCTAGCGAGTAAACATTTCGACGGAAAAAGTCCATTTGTGAACATCTCTTAATTTTGTTGCAAAAGGATCAATTTTTTCCGACCATTCGATGTCTGCCGCTAAAAAAATACCTTAGCAATCACAATCTCCGTCACTAATGACATATATCTTGTTGTTATTTTTTTATCACCCGACTACTGTGAGCAACAATGTCTTTCTCGTAGTTAAAAGTTTTATTAGTGACGATTTTTGAATTTGTCAATAAAAGTTGACTATTTGCAACGAAATTTGACTCGTCGCTCAAATTTTGATCACTATAGCCTGATTTTCTTATAGTGACTATATGTAGTGACATATATATATATATGTAAGGGACTGATAATATATATATATATATATAGGCACACGAACCCAATGAAGAACGGGGAACAAAAACCAAAAATTGAGAGCAAAAAACTTCTTCCTCTAAAAGACCTAAGCGTAAAGGTATATATATGTAAGGGACTAATAAGAAAAAAAAAAAAAAACCTTTCATACCTTAGATACTGACTTCCATGCACCTATATATACATCAGCACACGAACCCAATGAAGAACGGAGAACAAAAACCAAAAATTGAGAGCAGAAAACTTCTTCCTCTAAAAGACCTAAGCATGAAGGTATCAAGACTTAAACTATATATTCATCAATCTGTCATCCAAAAAATCTTGTCACAAAAAAGATAAATAAGCACGAAACAATTGTTCAACATGAACTGTAATCTGAAAAAGTACTGTAATATGATCAGTCTTTTGTTTGACAGCGCAATTCAGTACTCTATTGAAATAAAAGTGGATTCTGTGAAAAAAACAAATTGGGAAAATTCATGCAAAATGACGACGGTTATTTAAAGAAAATAATTCAATATTCCAAAAATGACCTCGTTTTTTAATGAAATAAAGAGACAAGATGACTTAATGACTTTTTATTCAATGAAACTGCTCAAAATTAAGCCGGGACTAGGAGGGGTGGAATGCTCTGTTCATTTTTGAAGAAATTCGAGGGATCGATCCAAGTCTTCACACGTAACAATCTGTCCCAGTTACCCTTGAAGTACTTTTCCATATAAAGTTGAGCACTACTAATAAGGATTGTGGAATTATGTGAATCGGCACGACCGATGTCAAGATCCCTGTGGTTAATGAAAGCCTCCCCTGGGGACTTGGACACATCGGCGTCATGGCATTGTACAAGGTTCTTGACAATTTGAGGTAACGATTGGTAGCCTCGGTCCCTTCTTCCATCCAATACACACAGTACTGAATTTCGAATAAGTTCCCACACTTGTGCGGGAATGGCTTTTCTGACTCTAAAATCTCACACACTCTTCCTCCGTAAGGATTCCATTGAATCCATCTTGTTCCCATTTTGATCATCACCTTCCATACAGATTCTAATCTTTCTTTGGAATCGGTTCCTTCATATTGTCAGACTTGCCTTTGGAGGAGTCAGCTACCTTCGCTGGCCTTTTGAGTAAACCATCGGTGGGACTTCCAGCGAGGAAATCGGCCCAGAAAAGTGTGGACTCAATCCAGCTCATTTCAGAGCAGTCATTTTGCTGCAGACCAACTCAGGAAATCGTTCATTCATCAGTGAGAGGAGTGTATTATTTTGGCCCAGGAAACTCGCCAATGAAAGAAACTTGGATCGTAATTATGCATGCCTGACTTCCATTCACCGCTACATGCTGTGCCCTTATGAAGAGTTCTTTCGGTAGTTTATCGGCAACATGTTGCCACCGATAAACAACATCGATTGCGTTCTGCTCCAAGGTCCTTTTTACGTCGAACACTACCACGTTGGCTGGAACTGGTACCAACTTGATCTTCCACGAAAGAATGACTCCGAAGCTTGATCCACCTCCTCCTCTAATAGCCCAAAAGAGATCCTCTCCCATGGACTCTCTATTGAGGATTGTGCCATTGACAACGACTATTTGCGCATCAAGTATATTATCTGCAGCGAGGCCATACTTTCTCATCAAGTTCCCATATCCACCTCCAGAAAATTGCCCACCCGTGCCAACAATCGGATAGGCCCCCGCAGGGAAGGCGTGGACTTGACTTTTCTCAGCGATTCTATAATAGAGCTCACCAACAGTAGCCCCTGCTTCATCCCATGCAATCTCAATTTGTATATATATCGATGGTAATATCCCGAAGACTGAACATGTCAAGGACAATAAATGGCATGTTTGATACATATGAAAGACCCTCATAGTCATGGCCGCCGCTTCGAATCCTTATTTCCAAGCCATAACACTTTGCACAAATCACAGTGGCTTGGACGTGAGATTGGTGTTTGGCAGCTATTATAGCTAGCGGTTTTGGGGCAGTGGACATAAAAAACCAGTTTTTTATATAGGAGTTCAAAACTGTCAGAAAAGAAGCATTCTTGAGGGTGTAAATGGCCTCGGAGACTGGTTGGATTGGTGAAGAGTTATAATTTGAAAGGCATCGGAAAAAACCGTCCAAAGCTGGCTCTAAATTCGTATAAGATGAAATGGCGAACAGAAGTATTGCGAAAGTTGTGAGTAAGGGAGAGCAAGAGGCCTTCATTTTCTTCGAACTGATCGTCGTTCGCTGATTGTGAGCTCTTTCCACAGTATGATCTTCTGGTGGTGTTTATATAAGATGAACAAGAGAATGTTGCAGCTCAAGAAATAACCTACCAGCCTAGAATTCTTGTTTAGTCATATTTTGCTCCTAGGATGGATCCAAATGGTTATAATTATGAGAAGTGATTCTATTTGAGAAACTATAGTTACGTACAGTGGCCCCTCTGCCCGGCCTTATTTACCAGGATGTCTTTGGGCCTCCAATATGCTAATTTATTAATTGCAGGACTTGTTTTCTTTATAAGCTGAATTAATACTCTGATGTTTGGATGCTCAAAAAATGGAGAAATTTTTTTTATTGACTTTTATGGAAATTTGTGAAAATTTGGTGACAAAATTGAAAAATATATAGTTGGAGATTGATTTTTATTGGAGTTTATGAAAATGTGTAAATAGAGATGATTTGATGGAGTCTTTTTATGCAAAGTATTGGAATTATGTAAAAGTATGGAAGAAATGATTTAGTGAGAAGGTATTGGAGTTTCTGAAATGGTACTTATAAAAAAAGTGTGGAGAGAGAGATCATTTTATTTGAAAAAGATAAAACATGTTCAGCAAATCTGTGTAATTTTGTTGTTTTGGCAATCAAAAATGTCAAAATTAAAAAATTTTGGGTTGCCAGACATAGATAGAGATCTTCAATTTGCTACCCGAATTAGATGGAATATAGACACAGCATATGGTTCTCAAAAATTCAATACTACTTCCCATATTAATTATCGGGAAGTGTGGACCCCATTATGCCATAACTTACCCATAGGGGCCATCAATAACATGATAAGTTGCAATATAAGGTCACATGGTAAATAACGATGAGTCTCTTTAATCTTTTTTTAAAAAAATCAAAACAACCTTTATTCCAAAAACAAAACACCAAGAACAACACCTTAAAAAGGGTCAGTGCCAGCATACAACCAAGATAAATCTAAAGAAAACTCAAAACAACAAGGAGTGCCAACTAAGCTGAACTTAGAGGCAGCCCAACGAGCAAGGTAATGCACCAAGTCATTTGCATCTCCATAGACATGACCAGTCTGCCAACTCAGGAACAAATGACCAACTTCATGAATCTCCTTCACAATAGGAAAAATACGCCATTCAAAGGAACGTGGCCAAGCCCAAATTACTTTGATAACCAGCTCAAAGTCACCCTCTAAAATAATGTCCCGAAAACCCATGTCAGCAGCGAGCTCCATTCCCATTTTGGTGGCATGTGCTTCACCGATAAGAGGTTCCACAGCATCAATTTGTTTGACCCCTGCACCAAGGACAGCACCCTGAAAATCACGAGCAATAGCAGTAATAACAGCAAAATCATAACGAATGGCCACGGCAACGTTAATCTTGATTATGGGATGAAGAGGGGGCAGCCACACAAGAACCCGAGTCAGTTGCAGCTTCTTACGCCATGCAGCCCTGTGTTCCCAAGTTAGAAGTCGGACACAGTGAGAAATATCTTCCATATCACTACGCTTTTCACCATGTGCCACTCGGTTCCTAGCAGCCCATATCATATCAATTGAATTTGCAGCAAAAATTTGAAACAGATGTTAATCCTCCAAAGGTATGCCGATCAATTGATGAGGGTGTAAAATATGTCGAATCCAATCCTCAACTGACCCAGTCCCGAAAGCCACAATATTCAGCTGCCCGGGAGACTCACTCCACACAAATCTACTAAAGGGACAAGCGAACAAGAGATGATGCAGCGATTTCGTTTGTTCTCCACACAGCTCACACAACAACTCATCCGCCAGCTGCATCTGACCTCCTATTCTAAGAGCCACCTTATGTTTTGTCGGCAATAAATCCCAAACCACCTTCCACAAGAGCAATTTTAACCAGTCATGTAACTTAAGTTTCCACATATCACACCAGTGAGAAGGCTGAAGGGGAGAAGCTGCAGGGCTCCGACGTTTCACTAAAGCATGGTGGACAAATTTAAACACTGAACTCCCCAGAACCTTCCAGTGGCCAAAGCAAAGAGTCCCCAGCCCCTCTTTCAGATAAACGCAGATTGAGAATAGCATCGGCTGAGGCTTGAGAGAAGACCCAACGAACCAGAGATGAGTTCCAACTATGACCCTCATTCAACATCAGCAATCGGACAGACACCAACTCCAATGTATCAACACCTTCCCGAGCTCTAGGCGTGAACCCCTTCAAAGAAGGAATCCAAGGGTCTTGCCAAATAGCAATATCCAGCCCAGTCCCTACACGGTAACACATCCCCTCGCGCAACTCATGACGGGATTGCACTAGACTTTTCCAAACCCACGAAACCTGCCCTGTAGCATCCACAAGCCAAAAATCCTTGCCTTTAACGTATTTTCCATACAAAACTCGGACCCAAAGGTTATCTCTAGCAGTAATCATTTGCCAAGCCAGCTTAGAGACAAGCGATTAATTTAGCTCAGAAAATAACTGGATCCCCAAACCCCCATCACATTTTGATTGACAAATTGACGTCCAAGCTTTCAGAGTGAGATGACGCTGATTCTCCCTCTTATAACCCCACCAAAAAATTTTAAGTGCCCGATCAAGATCACTACACCATGATTGCGGCATCATATAAAAACTCATGAAGTAAGACGGAATAGCACTTGCAACAGATTTAATCAACATCATACGCCCTTAGCCTTCATCCAAAGATTTTCTGTAAAAAAATTTCTTTAATCCCATCCACCACCCGTACTCTAGCATGAGGAATAATCAAAGGAAGACCAAGGTGTTTCGCCTTAGGAGGTAATTTTTTCATCTGCAGAAGGTCCAAAATAGGCAAAATAACTTGTCCTTGAAAATTCTTACTAAAATGCACAGAAGATTTTTCTTTATTTACCTTTTGTCCCGGCCAAGCCATATACTTATCCAAACAATCACTCAGAGTAGCAGCCTCACGGATAGAGGCCTTGGCAAAAAGGAGGAGATCATCCGCAAAAAGTAAGTGAGTGATGCTAGGGCATTTCGTCCCATCTAAATACTTCTAAGACAACCGCGACGTTCCTCACGAAGCAATAGACGGGATAAAACTTCAAAACACAAGATAAATAAATAAGGAGATAGAGGATCACTTTGGCAAAGACCCCTTGAAGGTTGAATGCTTCCAAATAGACTACTATTAATAAGAATGGAGTACGAAGAAGTAGAAACACACTGTTGCACCCAGTTGACCCAAACAGGGCTAAAACCGAACTGCTCAAGAATTGTCAGAACAAACTTCTATTCAACTCTATCATACGCTTTTTTTATTTCTGCCTTGATCGCCATCCAACCCTCTCTGCCTTTTTTATGGTTCATACCATGAAAAATCTCTGCCACCACAATATAATTATCTTGAATAGCTCTCCTCGAAACAAAAGCAAGTTGAAACGGAGAAATAAGTTTCGAGAAAACTAATTTCAACCATTCCGTCATAATCTTGGAAATGAGCTGATAAATGACATTGTAAAGGCTAATATAGGTCTGAACTGACTGACCTTAGAAAGGTTGTCCACTTTCGGAATCAATGTGATATTTGTAGCATTAAGATTATGAAGTAACTCGCCATTTGTAAAAAATCCTTGCACGGCATTTATGACATCAACACCCACCACTTCCCAGAAATGCTTAAAAAATGAAACAGTCATACCATCCGAGCCTGGAGCTTTCTCCGAGCTCATCTTCCGGAAAGTATCAAAAATCTCATCAGCATCTGGAATCTTAATCAACATCACATTCTCCTCCTTAGTGATCAAAGGATCAATTAACATCTCCAAGTCATTCGGGATAGTGGGATGACTAGATGTGAAAAGTTGTTGATAGAAATCCACCATTTCCTTTCCAATCGCATCCCTTCCAGATTACCACCCACTCCGTTCAGATTTCAGCTTCAGATTATGGCATCGACAAATAACAGTTGAGACACGGTAAAACTTTGTGTTCAAGTCATTTGAAACCAACCATGTCTCAGAATTTTGTCTCCAGATAATTTCCTCACGCCGTAACTGCTCCTCCAACTCTAAACTGAGCTGCTATGCCATCTAAAAATTGTTAGCCATGGGAGAGGCCAGCTGATAATAGGCAAGTTGTTCTTTCGTGCATTGAAGGGCTAACTGAATCTGACCAAAGCAGGATTTGTTCCATTTCCGCAAAGCATACCGAGCAGCTCTAATTTTCATAAACAGCACATGTGCGTGAGAATTTCCACTGATAGAAGACTAGGCAGCTTCCACAACATTCACGCAATACTCTCAAATATTTGCAAAACCCAGATGTTTATTGCACTAAGTAAATTTGGAGCCAACAAACCCCAAGTCAACAAAACTCATCGGCTGCATAAAAGGAGCTAAACCACGAGAGGAAGAAGAGGAACTAACACATCCTCCTTGTTTCTAGGTTGAGTCGATAATATCATTAAAATCTCCCATGCAAAACCACGGTTTCTGGTCATCTTGATACAAGTGAGTCATATCAACCCAAAACCCTGCTTTATCATTCCAAACAACTGGCCCATAAACCAAAGTACAAAGAAAGACCAGATCATCACCACCAAGTTTCACTTCCAAGTGGATAATATTTTGAGATTGCCAAAGAAACTGAAAACAGAAATTCAGATGCTAACAAAAAACAAGACCACCTCTCTAACCCAACAGAGGAACAGTAAAAAAATAAGAGAAACCAATTTTATTCATAACACGAGAAACAACATCGCAATCAACCATAATCTCCATCAAAAAAATGCCTGACGGGTCCATTGTTTTCACAATATCCCGAAAGACTCTCGCTACCGAGGGTCACCCCAACCCCCGACAGTTCCAAGATAGGAGTTTCATGGAGAGGTGGAGGGCAAGGTAAGGCCCGCCCCCTCAACCATAGCAGTAGATAATGAACTGGCAGAAATCACCACCTTCCTTGCACCCAAAGCCTTTTGCGCAAAGCGGCCACTCTTCTTGAAGCGACGCTGTCTCCCTTGTACCACACTATCCACCAGCCCTACGTGAAAAAAGATCAGCAAAAGAGTGTTCATGACCTCCATTCACGTCCAAACAAGAGTGTCCTTGCCTCTTTTGGGTTCCGGGCTGAACATCACCTCATCAACTTCACTTGGTCACTTCTGACGATGTCCTAAGGTAATGCGGACTTCACTATTAATCTTGCCTCGATAGGCCACTTGGTCACGTTGATCAATCCCACTACCCTTCTGAAGCTCAAAGTTGCGCCTAGTAACTGGAATACGGGCCCGAGCAGTCACCCCACCCCCTTCAGATCCAACATTCTTCACCAGCCCATCCAAAGAATCACGGCCCAATTGCAAAATATTCAAATAGTCACACGTGGCCTTTAACAGTGGATTGTCCTCAAAAGTCAAAAGTGGACTTGCCGCCAAAGCAAAATTTGAATTCTTCCCCATGCATGTTACACTGCCCCTGCCCCAAAATCGTGGACTTGCCGTGGATATCATACAGAGTACGCAAATCACGCAACGAATCCTCCTAAAGCCCGATTTCAACAATTTGGCCAGGTTGCACGCTACTATCAAAGGAATGCTTCACTATCGATGCCCTAGACTCATCAAACTATAGTGCTGCCATCCCTGTCTTCACAACTGGGACAGCACCCTGAGGAGTAACTGTCTGCACAGACTGTCAAGGCTCCTCAAAACTAGGAATAGGTTTATTCCCCCTGGACGCTAATCTCAAACCACTCCCAAAGACAAAAATCCTCTCAGTTTATCAGTCAAAGCAAAATTCTAGGGGTGCGGAGAGGTCTGGGTGCAAGTTCCAATTGTGTGATCAATGAAGCCACAAAGCAAGTAGAAAGATGACAACCTTTCTTACTTGAATCCAATCCAAACTAAAACACCATCCTCACGAGCATAATAGAAACCCGGTTCGAGAGGCTTGGATATAGGAAAACAAACTTTAAAGCGAATGAACGATTGATGAGCATCAATATCGTCCAAATCCAATATCGTGCCCATCATACTTCCGATAAGCCGAGCATTGCCCTCATCCATAATTTCCAACGGAAGCCCATGAATCTGAACCCAAAAAACCACCTCTGAAAGCAACACTTCATCAAGAGTCTGAGAGGGATCCCACTCCCTTAAGATCATATAAGACCCTTTGAAATTCCAAGGGCCTTGGGAAAGAATCTTGTTCTTCCCATCCATTCTAGCAAAAGTAAAAATAAATCTATTTGGCCCCGCATCTTTTATCTTCAGATCGTTCGCAACTCTCCAACCCGATTTAATAAGCGACTTAATGATGTGAAATGGATATACCTTCCTAGAGACCAATCAGTTGCTTGGGTTCTATTTGGCTTCAGTAAGGTAGAGATATCACCCCATGACAGCTGTTTAGTCTTTTCAATAATTTCTTCCATCGTAGGACCCACAAACCACTGCAAGAATAAACCAAGGTAGTCAAGAAAGGGACGAAAGAATCAAATAAGGAGGGCCGGAATGACAGAAGAGAAGGGAATAGCATAGTGCTTAGAAGCTCGTTAGGAGCAGATGTTTTGCATATTAGTGATGAGTCTCTTTAATCTAGTGATCGCTTATGGAGACTCAAACATATGATTTCTTTATCTTTCTTTATTTTGAATTAAATTTTTGATGCTTAGTTACATATTTGTTTGCTCATATTATAAATTTCACTCGGTATATTTGTTTGAATAGTTGAATTGAAAAAAAAATACAGCAAGAAATTTCACTCAATATTTAAATTTCCAAAAAGAGCTTGATTTATGCCAAAAGAGATCCTCTCCCATGGACTCTCTAGTGAGGATTGTGCCATTGGCAATGACTATTTGCACATCAAGTATATTTATTTGAAGGGAGGCCATACTTTCTCATCAAGTTCCCATATCCACCTCCAGAGAAATGCACACCTGTGCCAACAGTAGGACAGGCCCTAGCAGGGAAGGCGTGGACTTGACTTTTCTCAGCAATTCTATAATAGAGCTCACCAACAGTAGCCCCTGCTTCATCCCATGCAATCTCAATTTGTATATCGATCGTAATATCCCGAAGACTGAACATGTCAAGGACAATAAATGGCATGTTTGATACATATGAAAGACCCTCATAGTCATGGCTGCCGCTTCTAATCCTAATTTTCAAGCCATACCTCTTTGCACAAATCACAATGGCTTGGACATGAGATTGGTGTTTGACAGCTTCTATAGCTAGTGGTTTTGGAGTAGTGGACGTCAAAAACCTATTTTTTTCTATATACGTGTTCAAAACTGTCAGAAAAGAAGCATTCTTGAGGGTGTAAATGGCCTCGGAGACTGGTTGGATTGGTGAAGAGTTATAATTTGAAAGGCATTAAAAAAAATCGTCCAGAGCTGGCTCTAAATTCATATAAGATGAAATGGCAAACATAAGTATTGCGAAAATTGTGAATAAGGGAGGGCAAGAGGCCTTCATTTTCTTCGAATTGATCTTCTTTGGCTGATTGTGAGCTCTTTCTACAGTATGATCTTCTAGTGGTGTTTATATTGGAGCTCATTATAGCTTATTGGTTATTTTAATCATTTGTATAAGTCCACGTGTACAATTATAAGTGGCAAAGTATGTTAGAATTTAGTTATGGTTGTTAAGCTGAAATAAGGTTGACATTGAAATTGGGGGCATAAAGAACATTGTTTAAAACAAAGTCTTTGTTAAATCTGACTTGACCTATATGAGAGGCTATAGTGTGATTTCCATTAGGTAAATTGATTTGAATATTTACCTTGGAATCAACAAGGAAATCAAGGCTACTGACCGGTATCAATAATCCATGATGAAGTATGTGCACTTGAACATGAATTAGGATTATGAATAGAAGAATTTGAAGATGCAATCAGATTATGAACAGAACGAGATATACCTAAAAAATTGGGAACAGGTGAGTGAGAAATAAAGGAATCAAGTGAAACTCTCTACTTTGATTCACAGAAGGCAAAGTGTTTCGTGTGGTGACAGATTGGTTTTAAAGAGAGGATAGCAAATGTTGACATTGCTCTTGAATCTGAGATAAACCAGGCAATTGATTGACTGTTTCTAGATCAGCAACCACATTATGTGCATTCTTGCCCTTTGTGAATTTGAAGCTTAGCAATAGCACTTATCAATGGTGTGACCATTTTTCCCACAATGTGTACACAGAAGGTTGCTCTTTCCTCCCCCAGCCCGTATAACAGGTTCTGCCTTTATGGCCATTATGGCAAGTTCAATAGAGATTGAAGGATTTCCTAATTGTTTCTCTTCTTGTACAATTAAGGAGAATACTTTGTTGATATTAGGCAAAGGATCAAATAATAAAATCTGACCTTGGGCACGAGAAAATCTGTCATGTAATCCCATCAGAAATATGAGAATAAACTCCCTTTCTTGAGTAGCAGCTACTGATTTTGTGGCTCGACACTTAGCACCACAAATACAGACATCAATAGGGGAATACACTTGCAGTTCATCCCATATGTCTTTAGTCTAGTAAAATAATGACTGACAGAATGAGGATCTTGGACAAGAGTTGCAAAATTCTTACGAATGTGAAAGATACGAGGACCGTTTGATTGGGTGAAACGTTTTCGTAGATCATTCCATACAAGTTGAGCTGAATCTGTATGCATGACAGATGCAGTGATTTCAGTTGAAAGTGAATTGATCAACCACTGTGTAACCATCATGTTACACCTAAAGGATTTGATAATTGTATGAAATCGTAATATGAATATTTTATTAACAGAGGAAACTAAATATAGTCACAGAGGATTGCTGTAAATGGAATAACGGCACAAAGTTAGGCTATACAAAAGCGTTGGCGTAATCCTAGTGAACTAGAATCAAGCTCCTGAAAATAAGTTATTCCTAGAATCATGTTAGTAGCTGTACAGGATCCCAAAATATCAGCAGCTAGTCAATTGCTTTAATACGCCCCCGCAAGATGGAGGTGCCATCAGCAACGCCAATCTTAGAGCACAAGAGTTGGAACCGAGAGTGAGATAATGCTTTGGTCAAGAGATCTGCAAGTTGATCCTGAGTGTGCACATGAGACACGGAGAGAAGACCTTTGTTGACTTAGTCACGAACAAAGTGTAGGTCAATGGTGATATGTTTCATGCGAGAGTGCATGACAGGATTCAAGCTTAAATGAGTAGCACCAATGTTGTCACAGAGCAGGGAAGGAGGCTTAGGAAGACAAACACCAATTTCAGCAAGGAGTGAAGTAAGCTAGGCAACTTCAGAGGTAGCAGCGGCAAGGGCGCGATACTCCGCTTCGGTGGAGGAACGAGCGACGGCCTTCTGCTTGCGAGTGCGCCAAGAGACCAAGTTGGAGCCAAGGAAGACAAGGTAAGCAGTGGTAGAGGTTCTGTCATCTTGATTCCCAACCCAGTCAGCATCGGAGAAGCCACGAAGGATGGAAGGAGAGTGCCGGTGAAAGTGAAGGCCAAAGTTGACAATGTGTTTCAAATAGCGCAGTAGCCGTTTGGCGGCTTGCCAATGGATCGAACAGGGGCAGTGCATGAACTAGGCAAGCTTGTTGACAGCGAAGCTGATGTCAGGCCGAGTGAAGGAAAGATACTGGAGGGCGCCAATCACCTTGCGAAATTCAGTGCTGTCAACGGAGGGAGAGCCGTCGTTGAGGTGGAGTTTGACGCTGGTGGAGAGAGGGGTGCGGACATTTTTGGCACCCTCCATCTGTGTGCGTTGAAGAAGGTCACGCACGGAGCCTTGCTGAGTAAGGAAGAGGCCAGAGGGAGTTTGAACAACCTCAATGCCCAAGAAGTAGGTGAGAGGTAGGAGATCTTTAAGAGAGAACTCTAGTCCGAGTTGACGCATCATATCATGAATGAAAGAGAGGGTGTTCCCCATAAGGAGAAGGTCATCGACATACACCAGAATGTAGGCCAAAACACTTGCTGTATTGTAGATAAACAAAGAACTGTCAGCACGAGAGTTGGTGAAACCAAGGCGAAGAAGAGTACCTCGAAGAGCCATGTACCACACACGAGGTGCCTGTTTAAGCCCGTAAAGAGAGCGTTGAAGCTTGCACACATAGGAGGGGTGAGAGCTGTCAACAAACCCAGCAGGCTGAGTCATAAAGACATCTGCATCGAGCTTGCCATGTTGAAAGGCGTTGTTCACATCCAATTGATGGATGGACCAACTGTTTTGAAAGGCAAGGGAGAGCAACAGGCGGATGGTGGTGGGCTTGACAACAGGGCTGAATGTCTCCTTGTAGTCAATGCCAGGTTGCTGGTGGAAGCCTTTGGCCACGAGGCGAGCTTAGAAGTGGTCAATAGTGCCATCGGGATGACGTTTAACACGAAAGATCCATTTGTTGCCAACAGTATTCTGAGAGGGATGAGGGGGGACCAAAATCCAAGTGCCATGGCGAACCAAGGCGTTGAATTCGTCTGACATAGCTTGGCGCCAGCGAGGATCAGAGATAGCTTGGGACACACAAGTGGGCTCTATGGGTTCAGGGAGAGGGTGCTTAGTGACCATGTAGAGCTGTTTGGGTTTGAAGATGTTGTTCATGGAACAAGTGACCATGGGATGGGGTCGAAGGGGGGGAGGGGGAGGGGCAGGTATTAACTCCGGAGAGGGGGAGGAAGGTGCTGCCAAGAGGTCCAGAGAGAGAGCAGGAGGAGATAAAGAATCCGTACCTGAAGGAGGGACCGGGGAGGGCACCATAGGTGAAGGTGCTAGTGGGGCCTAGGGAAGCTGTGGCGGAATAGAGAGCACATCTGCAATAGAGCCAACGAGGCCCAGAGGGACAGAGGCGACGAGAGGGGAAGAAGTGAGGAAGGGATAAACAGCTTCATCAAATGTGACGTGGTGAGACACATAGATCCGATTTGTGGGTTGATAAACGCAAAGATAGGCACTTTAAGTGGAGGAGTAGCCAACAAACACACAAGGAAGGGAACAAGGTTGGAGTTTATGAGAGACATAGGGTTTGAGCCACGGGTAACACAAGCAGCCAAAGGAATGCAACTTGAGGTAGTTTGGAGGGCGCTAAAATAGCTTTTCGAAGGGACTAAGATTATTGAGAGCAGAAGAGGGGAGTCTATTGATCAAGTAGACGGCGGTTTTGATGGTGAAGACCCAACAAGAGGGAGGCATGTGGGCTTGGTGCATGAGGGTTCTGCAAGTTTCAATAATGGGGCGATGACGGCGCTTAGAGGTACCATTTTGTTGCAGGGTATGAGGAGCTGTGGTAAAGTGGCCAATACCGTGTTTTGTGAGGTAAGGGCGAAGGGCGATAAATTCACCTCCATTATCAGTGTATATATTTTTCAATTTCAAGGCAAAGTGTCGTTCCAACATGGTGAGAAGTTGGGTAAAAATGGCAGCAACATCAGACTTGTGAAAAAGAGGAAACAACCAACAATATTTTGTAAAATGATCCACAAAGAGAACATAGTACTTGTACCCATTAGTGTCAACAACTGGGGCTGGACCCCATACATCAGCGTACAGATACTCTAGAGGAGAGGAGCTAACAAGAGATGTGGAGTTGAAGGGTAACTGATGGGCTTTATTGCGGTGGCAAGAAGGACACAGAGTCATTGATTTGGAGGAACACACGGGGAGAGAATGAGACTAGATGAGAGAAGCCAAGACTTTCGCAGCAGGGTGGCCTAAGCGACTATGCCAACGGTCGGAGGAAACTCGGGTCCCAGAGAGCAAAGTGGCATTGGCAAAGCTAGTATGCCACATGGCGGGCAGAGGATAGACACCAGCAGCACTTTTACCGCGAAAAAGAGGCGCCCCCGTGGTCAGATCCTTTACAAGAAAGGAACAAGGTTTAAACTCAACATAAACATTATTAGAGGAGGTGAAACTATGAATGGAAATGAGATTTTTTTTAATGGAAGGAACACACAGAATGTCATTAAGGACAAAGGTACCGGAAGAGTAGGGAAGATGGGTAGAACCAACATGAGTTACAGCCAAACCTGTACCATCCCCAATGACAACTTCATCCTAACCATCATATTCGGAGTGAAGGCTAAGATTGGACAGATCAGAGGTGATGTTGTGTGAAGCAGCGGAGTCAAGGAGCCATTTGTTGTCACTGCCATTGGAAGTGGCACAATTGACCACGGCATCGCGAGGTTTGAGCTGGTAGCATTGTTTGGCGGTGTGGCCTTGCTTCTCACAGAATTGACAGATCACAGTGGGGCGAGAGTCAGATTTGCGAGAATTGGAGCACTTACCAGAGTTCCTGCGATTATTATTATTTTTAGAGGAAGCGGGAGGCTTGCGATAAGTGGAGTTGGCAGTGGCAACCATGGTAGATGAGGCAGTGTCCAGTCGTTTGAGATAGGCCTCATGGCCTAGAAGAAGATCATGAAGCTCTTCAAAGGTGAAGGAGGTTTCGCGGGTCCGAATAGGAGCCACGATATCACGAAAATCAGGGCCAAGACCGTTAAGGATATGCAAAGTCAAATCATCATTGGAGAGAGCAGAATCAATCAAGGCGAGTTCATCAGCGAGAGATTTGACAGATTGAAGGTAATAGGATATAGAACGATCACCACGTTAACTCAAGGTAAGAGTTTCCTTGAGTTACATAACTCGAGTTCGGGAACGATTGGCAAACAAACGTGCAAGTTTGTCCCAAGCTTCTTTGGAGGTATCAGCTATGGCAATAAGAGGCATGACACTTTCAGAGACCGACGCAAAGATAGAGTGGAGAAAGAGCTTATCCTGCCGATACCAGTGAAGGTAGGAAGGAGAGGCCGAGGAGGATGATGCAGTACGTGATGGGCAAACAAGAGTGTCATCTATATATCCGAGGAGATCATAACCAATCAATAAGGTGATGAATTGGGCACGCCAAGAAGGATAGTTGGGTCCAGTGAGTTTGAAGGGAAGCTGACTGGTGATGTTAACAGCTACCAGGGGAGCTTCCATAGAAGGTGAGGTGCTCTGGGGTGTGACAGCGGGAGTGGGCTAAGGGGTAACGACTTGTGCAGGACTGGAAGTGCCGTCTTGAGACATGGTGAAAGAAAAGGAATGCTCGTGAGAGACTAGAATGGCTCTGATACCATAAAGGATTTGATAATTGTATGAAATCGTAATATGAATATTTCATTAACAGAGGAGACTAAATATAGTTACAGAGGATTGCTGTAAATGGAATAACGGCACAAAGTTAGGCTATACAAAAGCGTTGGCGTAATCCTAGTGAACTAGAATCAAGCTCCTGAAAATAAGTGATTCCTAGAATCACGTTAGTAGCTATACAGGATCCCAAAATATCAGCAGCTAGTCAATTGCTTTAATAACACCTAGTCCAAGAGAAGAACGTAGAGTCGTCTGAAGAGGAAGGTTTCTTGATTGAACCATCAATGAAACCTAGATTGTTCTTGATGGTTAAATCCATGACCATGTATCGGCTCCAGTTGGCGTAATTCTGTGTTCCAAGCAAAGGTTGAGATACCAATATAGCTCCAAGATTCTCTCCATGATGAAGATAAAGTGGATTTGTTTCCATAGAAGCATTGGAGACAAAATTATTTTGAGGATTCAGATTTGGAGATGGCTCGGGAATGTCAGAAGCCATGAAGAAGAAATGAGAAGAAACAGAGTTATGAAGTTCGGAGAAGTGAAGAATAGAACAGAGGTGCGAAAGTTAGGGTTCTTGAAAATTTTCTAAAACAAAATCAGAGAGTTTTTGTTTGCTCTGATACCATTTCATGATTGAGAGAAATTTCTCAAGTGAATTTCTTCGAATAAGAGTTACAGTATATAAGGTCGAGCTTAACATTACAATAGCTTAGCAACCATAACTAAATTCTAACATACTCTGCCACTAATAATTGTACATGTGGACTTATACAGATAATTAAAATAAGAGGTAAACTCATAGTTAGCCCCCTATGTTTGGGCAAAAATCAAGTTGCTACCCTTATTTTTCAATCCAACAATTTGAGACCCATAACTTTCAAAACCTATCAATCTTCACCCCCCGTCTAAATTAGACATTAAATCAAACAGAAAAGCATGAAAATGACCAAAATGCCCCTCCAAAATAAAATTACTAAAAAAAGTAAAAAAATTCATTAAAAATAAAAAAATGATTTTTTTAAATAAAACTATTGAAAATCTATTTCAATAATCTATTTATTTTTAATTTATTTCAATTTATATTATTTTTTATTTTTTAAAATTTAGCCTTGGAGGGGAATTTCGGTCATTTTGCATGATTTTCGTCGGACTTAACACCTTATTTAGACGGGGGGCAAAGATTGATAGGTTTTGAAAGTTATGGGTCTCAAATTGTTGGATTGAAAAATAAGTGTAACAACTTGATTTTTGCCCAAACATTAGGAGCTAACTATGAGTTTACCCCTTAAAATAACCAATAAGCTATAATGAGCTCCAATAGTTTATATAAGATGAACACGAGAATGTTGCAGCTCAAGTAATAACCGACCAGCCTAGATTTCTTGTTTAGTCATATCTTGCTCCTAAGATGGATCCAAATGGTTATAATTATGAGAAGTGATTCTATTTGAGAAACTACAGTTGCGTACAGTGGCCCCTCTGCCTGGCCTTAATTACCATGATGTCTTTGGGCCTCCAATATGCTAATCTATTAATTGCAGGACCTGTTTTCTTTATAAGTTTAATTAATACTCTGTTAGTCTTTATAAGCTTAATTAATAATCTGTTAGTCTTGTAGTTCAACTTTTTATCTAATTTGCTCCCTCGATTTTAATTATTCTCTTACGAGTCCTTGAGGTTAATTTACGAGGGACCAAATGGAAAAAAGTTAAATTGATGATTAATTAAGCCTTCTTTATAATTATATCATCACAAACAAGTCAGATATACCGCTAATTTCAACAAGGAAAAAAAAAAAAAAAAAAAAGAGGATATAACGTTAATTTCCTAAGTGATATTGACCCTCTTATGAAAAGTTCCAGCTGTTAATATGAAATCCACAAAAGAATAAAAAAAGGAAAGTGTATTTTCAACAATTACGCTGCCGGTATAGTTTACCTCGTTTTCCCTGATCTTCTCCAGCTGAATCGATTTTATTCAATCTTAGCGGACTTGCTCCAAAAATCTCACTCAATATTATTCTGTAATTACCGAGAGTTTTTGAAATTGCTAATTTTCCTATAATCCAGTGCCACGGAAGAGAGAAGAAAAAAAAAATTGATGCACTCTGATGTTTGGATGCTCAAAAAATGGAGAAAAAAATTTTATTGACTTTTATGGGAATTTGTGAAAATTTGGTAACAAAATTGAAAAATATTTAGTTGGAGATTGATTTTTATTGGAGTTTATGAAAAGTGTAAATAGAGATTATTTGATGTAGTATTTTTATGCAAGGTATTGGAATTTTACAAAAGTGTGGAGAGAAATGATTTAGTGAGAAGGTATTGAAGTTTCTGAAATAGTACTTGTAAAAAAGTGTGGAGGGAGAGATCATTTTATTTGAAAAAGATAAAACTTGTTCACCAAAACTTCGTAATTTTCTTGTTTTGGAGATCAGAAATATCAAAATTAAAAAATTTTGGGTTGCTAAATATGGATAGAGATTCTCTTCAATTTGCTATCCGAATAAGATAAAAGATAGACACAGCATATATGTCTCAAAAATTCAATATTGCTTCTTATATTAATTATCGGGTAGTGTAGACCCCATTCTGTCATAACTTACTCATAGGGACCATCAATAACATGATAAGTTGCAATATATATAAGCTCGTGTACTAAATAACAATGAGTCTCTTTAATCTCATGATCGTTTATGGTGACTCGAACATATGATTCTTTATCTTTCTTTATTTTGAATTAAATTTTCGATACATATATAGTTATATATTTGTTTGCTCATATTGTAAATTTCACTCAATATATTTGTTTGAATAGTTGAAGTGAAAAAATATACAGCAAGAAATTTCACTCAGTATTTAAATTTCCAAAAAGAGCCTGATTTATGCCAATTGAAGATTCTCTGTTAATCCATCTTTGCTCAACTAAAACATATTTGACTTTTGGCGACGTCATTTTTTCGCAATATTGGTCAAACAGTTTGCCCTGAAAGTGGTTTTTTGCAACGGCTTTTCAAAGTTGCTATAAAACTCACGGGGAGACGTTAAAACGACGAATTCTCCATTTGAAGATCGTTAGTCATGACATGTTCTAGTTGTCGCCAATGAGGAATTTTTGCGACAATTATGAGCCGTTGCTATACCTTAATGGTTACAAAGTATATGGCACCAACACGCGTTTGCCGTCATGGCAGCAAAATGATTTGGCAATGACCTGGTCGCCACGATTGATTTTGTTGGGACAACTAATTAGTTTTAATTAAAACACGTCCAATTTTTTTTATTTCTTTTAATCTTCGAAACAATTGGCATGCCAAAAATTTTGAATGTTTGGCCATAAAAAATAGAAAGCAACAAATTTAAATATTGTCCAACGAATGGGTAGAAAACAGACATGCAGAATGATAAGAGAAATATATATATATATACTCTGCGGGGTCACATTTTTACGTCTGGATTTCTAATAGAATTGATGACATGGCAATCCAAGAATCGATATATGGTCATGTGACATGCCACGTATTTTAAAAATAAATAAAAATTATTATGTATTTTTATTTGTTTAATATTTTTTATAATTTATTTAATTTAGTGCTATAATGATAATTTAATTTATTAAGACAAGTGGCATGCCACTTCATCAATTTAGTCAGATGTGTGGACGGGAATGTACTGAAGGGAGTGACATTATAAATCGAATCTAATTAACTCCAGCAGTGATTTATAATTAATTCCACAAATTCAGAAATGTTTTGAAAATTTGATAAAAATCTAGACTTTTAAATTGTCTCATTCCTCAAGCCCCACACGTTCTTGTACCGTGCTTCCTCCACCTAGAAGATTTTAAACTTTGTGAATTTTGTTAGTTGTAATGTCATTGAAATCCGAATCAGTCATGCGGCCTCCTTGATGCCATAAAGACAAATCAACTTGAGATTCAGTTGAGCCAGTTGGTGTTTTTTGCAATGAATTGGTCAAACTAAGAAATCAAAGATTGGAACATCTCTTTTTGATTTCTTTGATTTGAAAATAGGGTAATAAGGATCTAATTTTCCGAAGATTTCAACCGCATCAATCGATCGTGGCTTTGATACCAATTGTTACATGTCTACGTGTAATAAAGGTTAATTTCATCAAGAAAAAACTACAAACATCCTAAGACTAGTTTAATTTGAAGAGAAAAAAATAATAATAACTGACCTCCCATATGTAGTAGGATGATTCGAGGTACCAATAAGGTTTCCGTAACAAACAACAGTCGGCTCATAAATATTCATCGATACTAATTATTCATAAGAAATACTTTATAAATGTTTACAAGAGATTGAGATAAAATCAACTATTACTTACTTATCTAAAAGAGTCTAAAAGAATCCTAAAGAATCTTAACATCAATCTACTCCCCTATTCACTATAATTACCAAATAATAACGACTATTATCTTATCTGCAATCATTTGACCTTCTTCCTGTGTAGTAGTGCCTTCAACATTCTTTGTTGCACTGACAGATCCTAATTCAGACGTCCCTGCCACAAGTCAAAAGCACCAGTTCCATCAAACTTCGCCACCTGGAATTTCGCAAAAGATGTGCCAACCGTAACCATTGTGGACCTGGGTCTGATAACAATTGTTGTTCCCTTGCACAATGATGATAAACAATAATAAATAAACAAATAAATAATTAAAGGGGAGAGAATAAGAGAAAATTGACATGGTTCGACAGTTTGCCTATATCAACTTGCCATTAATCTAGCACTTCCTGCAAAAGAATACAGCCACTTGTTCCAACAATTTCCCTGTATTGTGATTCATGAGCACGGACCTGTACTACTAGGTTAGTATTTTTAGTATAAAGTTTGGAGACAGTTGCATTATTTGTAGGTGGACAATATAGAATTGTAGTCGTGGACGATGGTGGCGGCCGTTTGGATTGATACGAGAGAAGCAGACAAGCAGTTTTCTTGACTTCTACAGCATAGCCACCATTAGTAATCTGTCGCTTCCTTCTAGGTTTTCTTCCTTCCTTTCAATTATTTGTCATTTCCTCCTTCGACGCCTCGTGAGAGCAATGAAGAGGAGGGGAACCTACGCTCTTTTTTTAATACCGGATAAAGACAGATGACAGCCATGCCTTCTAGTAGCACGTTGATTGATTTCACGTGCTTCCTCTTCTCCGCAGTTACTTTAAAAGTTTTGTTTCTTTTAAGATATCCAGTTGGGCTATAATTCGGCACAACGTCTGAGAGTCTAGAACCCTTGACGGCATGCATCTAGATTCTCGATTGACCTTCTGGGGTTGTTCCTATTTTGATGGTTCCGCTTGCAACTTTTTCTTTCTCTAGGAACTTTTTTTTTTTTTTCTTACCGGGATGATAGTTGGAGATCTCCGTGATTGCCTATTTGGTTTCAATTTTCCCTGTTCCCCCAATCGCCAATCCCCAAAAATGCCAGGTCATATCTCTGACTTTTTTCCTTTGGAAGGGAAAGTTTTTACAGTAGACTGCAAAGCAAAATTTTGACTCTCTTTACCATCGTAGTACCATTAGCGCGGCTGCTTAAGCACGAATAATCTAATAGAAAATGGCCTAGTGGCACTAAGATCAGTGAAGGCGACAGAATCCGCCTCGTATTCAAAGTGTCTAGCTGTACTTTATAACGCTTTTTCTCTTTCGTTTGACAATGTTGTTTGGCTAGTTTTGAATTGTCTTTTTCTTTGAAAAAGTAAAACATATGTAAGTTCCACGGATATTCCAAAACAGTTGTTTCCTGTATTCTTCTAAATTAACTATTGATTCAAGAAAACGAGCTTCTCTTCCTCTCAATTGTACGTCCTTACACGTCAGCCTAGAATGTGCCAGACAATACCAAAATCAAACAATATTTTTTAAACAAATCTATATGTACAGTATGATTTACGTTTGCGAACTATTATTCTATGCTGCTCTGCCCATATTCTGGTGTAGCGGAGAGTGCATCCCACTTCTAGTTTTGTGGCGTAGACCAGTGTCTGAGTGAACGTGGGGTGACTTTGGTGATCTGAGATGATGCCTTTGACCCAGATGGCCGGGCGATTGGTTATGCTGGTGGTGATGGGTATTCTCTTTCCTTTTTTTCGATTCCTTCTGGCCATGGCACTCTTTAATATCTTCCTTCTGCAAATCATTTTCACTGGGAACCGTGTAAACAAATAGGCCACTGGAAATGTCATCGAAGTCCTTGAGAGGCTCCAGAGTCTCGACCACTGTACTCATTGTTGGTCTATGCTTCGGCCTGTTGCTTAGGCATTGATAAGCAAGCGCAGCCGCCTTTCGAGCCCCAGTTTCAGAATATTGGCCTTCCAGTCTTGGGTCCATGATTCGGCCGAGTTTCCTTGGGTCGTTCAACATTGGCCTCGCCCACTCTACTAGGTTCTGCTCTCTGTGAGGCCTGGTCTTGTCCACTGACCTTCTCCCTGTCAGAAGCTCTAAGAGTACTACGCCGAAGCTATACACATCGCTCATTGCTGTTAAGTGACCTGAAAAAAAAAAATCAAACAAATGTTAGTTTTCAACCTTTATAGACCTGAATATATCAAACGCGTAATTAATGAAAGAAAAGTCAAATTTAGCTTTACGTTTGAATCCAAAACATTTGTTCGAACTTGCCTGTCATGACGTACTCGGGAGCAGCATAGCCTTGTGTGCCCAAAACCCGTGTGGAAACGTGAGTGTCATCTCCTTCCGGGCCATCTTTTGCGAGACCAAAATCTGACAGTTTAGGAGTGTAATCCTGGTAGGGATAACACGAGATCAATAAAAGTTCAGTGACAAGAAAAGTATTAAACACGACCGTATCATGAACTCTGATCATATATAGGAGAGGTTGGGAGATCGAATAAGGTGATGCTTACCGAGTCTAACAAGATGTTAGAAGCCTTAAAGTCTCGATATATAACAGGCTTTTCTGCTTCGTGAAGGAAAGCGAGGCCCTTTGCAGCTCCAAGAGCAATTTTCATTCTTGTTGACCATTGTAGGGATACCGAATATCCTGCATATCCGGAAGTTAGAGATTAGCTTTCTATTTCTATGCCAAAAACAGAAAGAAGATGGTAATTATCTAGAGAGCAAAAAGTTGGTAATCCATAGATATGAATCATACTTCTGAACAGTTGATTCTCTAAGCTTCCTCGAGGCATGTATTCATATACAAGCAGCCTCTGTTCCTCCTCACAGCAATACCCTATCAGCTTCACAAGGTGTGGATGCCTCAATTGCCCGAGAAAGATAACTTCTGTCTGTCGAAGAAAAAGCAAAAATTATCAACAACCACACTTAAATCCGCATTCATCGCGGAGAAAGAAAATTAGAAGATTAGGTACATAATGAGACAAAGTTTGTACGATCAATACTCACCAACCACTCTCTGTGGCCCTGCGAGCCATCCAAATCCAAAAGCTTGACAGCCACGGGCTGAGCCTTTAGACCAGGCCTGAGCTTGTCGTCAATAAACCCCTTGTGCACGGGTCCGAACCCACCTTCACCAAGAAAGTTACACGACGAGAAACTCTGTGTGATAACCTTCAGCTCCGCAAGCGTAAAGACATGCAGATTAGATCCCGCGAGAGATATAGAGAGGTCCTCGGAAAGAGTTGTCGAGCTCGGGTCACTCAAATCATTCAATGAAATCCTCTGAAATGAAGTTTGTTTGGCGCATACTTTCTTGGCCTTGGACGAGGGGCATTCAGATTTATAACAGCTTACGAATAATGATCTGAACCATTCGATTCTCGCGACTGTCATTCTTCCTAAACTTTCTTCGAACTGCAGGCCGTCTATATAGTTGTTCTCCCAGATATGAAAAGCGAGGAACAAAACTTCTGGAGTATATACGAGGATTAGAAGAGATATGGATGCTGTAATGGCTATGGATTGGAAGACTTTTTAAAGGCAAATTAAGGCTATCCAAATATTCAAAATCACCAACTGCTCCCAAAACCAGACACAGAGAATAGAGGTTTTGCAGCTCCTTTCTATCAACCCCGCTAATTTTTTCCTTTGTTTCTCTTATACGACACTGAATCCCTTACCATGTAGTTTATTTATAAGCACGGATATAAAACATGAATCGTATATTATTTGAGCAAAATGGCCCCAAGTCTACATGGTTGGTTCAAGACAAGATGACCAGGCTGCCCTCCTTTGACTTTCTCCCTTACTCGGTGGGGAGAAACAGCCAAAAGGCACAGCTTGCTTTCTAGTCATTGGAACTTGATGTTGAAAGCGTCCTTGCGTTATCTTCTTTGCATTGATTTGTCCCTTTGCTCCTAAAACGACAGGCCGGAAAGTGAAATCTTCCAGGTAGTAAATTCACTTCTTCGGTCCCTTTTGTATAAACGGTGCCAACTTTTTTCATGCAAGTCGCCTCGATTAAGCTCCTTCGCTTAACAAGAATCCCAACTAAACAAAGGAAACAAAGCCGCAGAAGGATATGAAAAAGAAAATCCATGCCGTTTCACTGTCAGATCGAGGGCAATCTCGTCCTACCCTGAATTTGTTCTTTAGACTTCGCAAGGAAAAAGAGTTGGTCTGCTTCCATTGTCGTTTGAGCTTCTAGAAATCTTAATGAATTTGTGATAGATTTAAGAGAAAAAAAAAGACAACAAAATGATTGAACCGTCCGACCGGTGTACTTATCTAGTTCGGCAGATCCGACGGTCGAGGTTACTGATAAAGTCGACCTACAAGCGGAACCGCTGCATGGTTGTTGAGGGGTCAGCCTAATATTTGGCTAAGGATCTTGTTTATTCTTGTCTTAAGCAAAAGAGATTAAATTAATTAAACCCATTGGATTTTCCCAACCAAGTGAGGTGTTTATGTTTAATAAATACGAAATTAAGGTCAGTCGTGTCGACGCATGTAACACAAGCCGAGGAGGATTGTGGGTTGAGGGGTTCCTAATTGTCTTTGTTAATTACTGGGTCTAAGTAGAATTAGGAGAAGATTAATTAGGATAATTGGGGCGAGCAATAAACTCGCACTACACGACGTGTGAAAGGTCCTTGCCCTGTCCAAACCCACAGGATGATGATCAAGCTGTCCCGAGGAAAATTGTCAATGGGGGAGTAGGTACGTGGGACCATTCGGGCATTCTTTCGTGACTTCACCTAACCAAAGTCAATGGGCCCCATTGTCATTTCAAACTGACAAGTTGAGACCACGTCGACGTGGAGTTCCCATGACTGGACCAGTGGACCCTCTACTTGTAAGGCAACCTTAATATTAACTGGTTAAGGGAAAAATTATTTTTAATGTTTGATTTTTACACCGTTGTCACTGACTTTTTGAATTAAAAATTTTTAGTCTTCCAGTTTTATACCATTTTCATTATAGGTACTTCAGTTTTAAAAATAAAAATCATAGTCTTTAAATTTTGAGTTTTTAAAAAAAAAATTAAAATCTTCCGATCAACTCTTCATCTAGTTCACTAATAGTAAAAAGTTCATTTTAGTAAAAATCTACCTTAGCTGCCCACGTGACGCTCCTACATATTTCATACATGAAACATTATGTAGTGTGAAAAGAGAATAGGCTTGAGTCGAACAGGTTGAAACAGTAACATTTTGTGAGACATAGGTGGATAAAAAGTGACGTGATATAAGATGTAAATAATATTAAGGACGAAACAAGGATTGAAGCTTAGGGATGACCACTTATGCAAAAATAAACTTTAAGAAAAAATTTCTCATGATTTTTGGCCCCTGGTAGCTCCGTCCCAGTTAGCATTGTGTATTGGACAAGTGGAAGCATCACGTGGATGAATGACTTAGATTTCTGCTAAGATAGACGATTGGCATTTAGTGGACTAGATAGAGAGTTGACTGGAGGTCTTTTTTTAAAAAAAAAAAAAACCCAAAAAAGTTTTAAAACCAAAAGACATTTTGAAAATAGTCTAAAACTTAATGACTAAAATTTTTAGTTTCAAAACCAATTACCTATTATGAAAAAGTGTAAAACTCAAGGATTAAAAATATATTTTTTACACCAATTAATAATAGAACATTAAGGTAATATGATGGTAAAAGTACACTTAAAACTGTGTGGATAAGACACACGGTTTCATGTTCGGTCCCCTAAAAAATAGTACCAACCGATGATTTTTTTTGGAAGACTCACTTTTGTGGGTTTGCCGTATAATCAAAAAAATGAACCAAATGACCTATCACATTTAAAGTCACTAGAGCCAAGGTTAACAAGATAATTAACTTATAAGCACGTTCAGAGCCACTGAACCAGCTTGTCCAAAGATATATCCCCTTCTCTTTGGACATGCATGGTTCAGTAACTCCAGTTCTGGAGTCAAACTCTCAAATCTGTAAGTTTGGTCTTGCTACTAAATTGCTTTAAAAAAATTTTAAACACACTGAAAAATAACCAGAAAATTATTCAAAAAATCTTTTTTTAAAAAAAAAGATAGAATGAAGGAATAATTACACACTTAATTGACAATGATGCTATTTCAATTGAAAATTTTAACCCATATATATATACTTTAATCCCTTGCACCGCTAGCTCTTGACAATTCTCTTTTGGTTAATTATCAAGTAAATTAAAAATGAGTGGCCCAATTATTTATTTGGAAATTTACTAACCTAAGAGTAACTGAAAAAGAAAGGTGATTAATCCAACGTCAAGTATTGAAACTTTCTGCAGGGATCTTAAACTATACGTATAATATATTAATGGTCATCTCATGAGTTCCACTAAGAGACGACTATATAAGCTGCTGGCGGGTAGAATAACACCCAATGACCAGATCAATATGTATATATACCCAATTAATGCTTACTGGCTATAGCTAGCTTGGGGAAGAAGGCTGCTTACTGTTCTGTAATTATCCAACGAAATATTATATGTATTATTTGACAATGTCTGGTTCGGTTGCTTTTGTAATTAACTTCTCTCGTCCTGACTATTATCCGGTCGCAAAGGTCAAGTATTTGGATGAGCAAATCAATCCAACTACAACCACCTCATCTTTGGAATTCTACCAAACAATTAAGCTGCGAGGCTATATTCAATTTCTAGAGAATTTTCATATACGGTGCGTTGACCTTTATCTTTCTTCTAAACGCTTCTAATTCTTCTTTAAGTATCGTTATCAAGCACAGCTTGGTTTCTCGAATTAAGCAAATAATTAATAATATACAAATTTTAACCTTTCCGTCTGGTTTTATACCGAATTCTGCTGGAGAAAAGTCTCAAAATATCCCCAAAAGATGGTTGGAAGTTGATAATTAATTACGTCATGCTTGTTCTTTCACGAGGGAAAGGATTGTCGATCAGACGGTCTAGGATAAAGATGAGTTTGAACTCTAAAGTTTTGGAGACTTATATATAAAAAAAGATTACCCGCAAAAATAAATTATGTAAAGTCATACAAAAAGACGAGATTTTATCTTCTCACTTCATTAAATGATATGATCATTCTTAAAATATTGAATTGATCTTTTTAAATAACAATCGTTAGTTTGTATGACTTTGCACAATTTATTTTTGCATAGAATCTGTTCTCTTTTTATATGTCTTTATATTATAAACATGATAAAATTAAATATCTGAAGGAAGTATACGTTGCATCTGCTGAGTTTAGTTGAACCACCGTAGACCCTACTGCTCCAAACGTGGAAGATCATCTTATTAAGACTTTGTGCTAATTATAGAGGGTAGACCCCACATTAATAAGGAGCGAAATACTGCAAGTTTTGGGAGTTTAGGTGTAGAGTTTCGTCAAGGCAAGAAAAGCGTTTAGTATCAAGTATGTACGCGCGGAACATTCTAATTTCCGTTGTGCGTGTTCTTTGAAAGGAGATCATGAGAAAGCGCATGGAGACTCTGTTGGGTCAAAAGTCAACCTTATATCGGCCCATTTTTATGACTAAAACACACGCTTGATTAGGTCAGCATATCTCCCGAATCCGATTTAACCGAGTCAGCCACGCGTCAGTCAGTACGTAAGAATTGTCCAAACCCACAGCTGGTGCCCGGCCGCTGAAATCCTTCGTTCCTTTGTTAATTTTTTTTTTTTTTCCTAAGCACGTTCCTTTGTTAATTTGAACGTGCAGTGGACTAAAAGTTTAGGCGACCCATGATCTCTGTAACTCTTTGTCACTAATTGCTTTTCACTATTTACGGAGAGGTGATATAATAAATAAATTTTATTATAGATTTATATTATTTAATATTTTTTAGTGACTACATTAAATAATATAAAATCCACATATTATGTCTATCTCTTTTTAAATTACACGGCAATTGTAATTCATACAAAAAATTATAGAAAATCATTATCTAAGTTTAGGAGTAATGTGTTTCTCGTCTTTTTTTTTCTTTCTTCTTCTTTTTTTTTTTTTTTTTTTCTATTTACGATTCTCCTAAATTATATCTGAATTTGATAGTTTACTATAAAAGAGATAAAGACATTTTTCACCCATCAACTACTGGATTTTTAACACCTTACACCATAAACCATAAATGTTAGACACTTTGCACTCTCCATCCAACAATAATAATTTTGATAACTTAATGAATTGACAACAATATCTTCAATATATTCAAAGTGTGGGTCAATGACATTATCATCATTTTAGTCTAAAAATTTGGTAGAAGGTGCAAAGTGTCTAAGATTGATAATTAGAAAGTGCAATGCGACAAAACTGATAGTTTAAAATGCAATGTGTTGAACATATTGTAATTGATGAGAGAAAAGTGTATTTATTCCAATATAAAAAGAGATTGAAATAGTATATGAGTTATATAACATTTAATGTTATTAAAAGCAAATTGAGGAGCTGATGTATATATTTTGGTAGCAAAAAGAATTTTTGCATTGTTATGATAATTTTGTTGTCCACTCATTTGAACATAATAAAGAGGGGTGACATATTTTCTTCACAATTTCGTAAAACCTTAAAAAGATGATCATGAACTCAACGACTCCAAACGTTTAGCTTAAGAAAAAATGATGAGGAAACATGTCCACTTCATATTATTATCTATGATTATAGAGAACTCCGGGTAGGAACACAAAAAGAGGAAGACAATGCCTAAAAGAAGACATGAGGAAAACGCTCTGCTATTATACGAGCTGACCTAACTTGAACATGCAGCTTCAATGAAACTTCAAAATTGACACGAGGCCATATATATATATTGCGTCACATCCTTACGCCATCGAGCGCGTAACTGAGTAAGCGAATATGCTTTCCGATCCAAAGAACCAACCAGTGGCCGGAATTAGTTTATTGTATATTTTCAGCTAACTTTGACCTTGGAAGAGTTAGGTCCAAGTGCACGCCTATGTACAAAGTTGGGTAATCTGTAGGCCCAAGTGTGAGCCACCGGAGAAGCTCAATATTTTACTTGTCCTGGCGAGTGCCGCCATTGTATGCCCAGAACAAATTAAAAACGAAGAAAAAACAAAGGAGTCTGTACTTAATACCTTTGTTGTTTCAGGAAAAATCAATGCAATTTCCCAATGGGCCTAGAATTGAATTAAGAGAGACACTTTGCACTAAATGCCAACACATATGTTGTGGTTGGTGTGTTTGGGTCCCTAGCCGCTATATGTTGGGCACTGTCAGGGGGCCTGTCGCATGGGCTGGACCCGAGGCCTTGTTACAATGGGTTTTTCGTCTTTGTCCACATATTTGGGAGGTGAGCTAGTCCAACCCAGTTACCGTGATTAAAAGAAAAGATAATTAGCTTAGACCAAAAAAAAAAAAAAACAGAAAGAAAGATTTGAAAGATCAGAAACAGTTCAGCATCTTTGGCTCAAGAAAAGAAAAATAAATAAATAGGAAAAAATTACATTTTACATTTTCCAACTGCTACTCATTTTACAATTTCTATCTCAAACTACCAAATTTGATATTTTGTACCCAAAAATTACTAATAGAGCTATATGTTAAGATCTCATGTTAAAGTCAATATATAAAAATAAAATAAAAAAGACACGTGACACAGTAGTAATGGTCAAATCATAACATTGGGTGCAAATTGTTACACTATGGATAGTTTTTGAGGTGCAATATGTTAAACTTTATAATTTGAAGTATAAATTACAAAAATATATAATAGTTAAGGGATGCAAAAGTTTAAATTAAAAAAAAAAAAATCAACATTCGTGGAGAGAAAGATTAGATGATAAGGTATTGCAAAATATCTACGGTCAGAAATAGACCGTCTTGAACATTCTAATGGTCCCAATACCACAACCAGAATCTTGCTTGGTAGATATTTGTTTCTGTCATTTCCAATCCTTGATGTTCAACAAAAGGCTGTTAACAGAGAAATCCAATGAAATTGAACATGCAAAACAAACAGTCTGTTTCCGAAGTCGTTGTCTGTAGGTATATATAGTCATGAAGTGATCAGTAAAATATCTTAGCAAGTGGGAAAAAAGTTATCAACAAAACAAACGAGAAGACAAATGCAATGCAATGATATACGTATTGAAAACGACAAGTTTTTAGAGGAAGTTTTCTAGGGTTTTTTTTTTTCCATTATTTTACATAATATATTCCTTTTGCTTCCTATTTGATGTTTTATTGGTTATCTTCTGAAAAATCTACTTTTGAACCTTTAGAGAGAGGTGAATAGGTGTTATCTATCACAATTAAAATATTTATAATAATTTTAAAACAAGTTCTGAAAATATTTGGTCTAGATATACATATTAATCAATTCAATCAACAAAATGTATAATTAAACAAAAAAGTAAATATTCAATCACACAAAGAGAAAAGGATTTTATTGACGAAGTGAAAAACCTTTGAAAAACCTTCAAAGGAAAAATCACTCCAGGATATCTGCGCCACCCGAAATTCACTAAGAAGAAATTCTTACCAATAATGATTCAGACACTGACAACTCATGTCTCACAACCCTGATGTAATAATTTAAATCACCCTACTTAAACTCGCTCCGTGCGGCATTCATCTTAGCCCTCTCAAGTTCTTCATGTTAACTCTTCATGAACAACCTTATTCTTCAACATCAGAACTCCAACAACAAAACTCATTCAGCACTATGAAGGCTTCACAACGAAAGAATGGACTCAATGGTGATTGTATGGGAAAAAATTGATTAAGTTAGGTCATAAATTTCAAGGGTTTTTTTAACTCAATTGGGGGCTCAAAGAGACTCAAGAACAACCTCTCTAGGGTTTGGAATAGCCTACCAAAGAATATGAGAGATACTTTAAGTTTTTTTTCATATATAGGGCTCTAAAAAATTAGGATTTTCTGAAATCTGTCGGATCTCGCTCAAGCGAGAACTTTTTGTAACTTAAAGATCTCATATCTCATTCGAGTAAAGCTCAAGAGACATGCGGCGAGAACTCTCTGTCACTTTATTTCATGTCTCGTTCGAATGAAGCTCGAGCAACAAGCGAGCAAGGGTTGAGCCAAGATCGAGCCAAGTGTTCAGCCAAACTTCCTGCAACCATCTAGCTCAAGCCATAGGCAAGCCAAAATCTCCAAAACCACTTGGCTTGAATACTAAGCCAACAACAACATTTTGATCATCATCTTCAGCTAAAAACTTGAATCGTAATAAGATTACAACTTAATTGGACTTATTTTGTCACAAAATTAAGCCAATACTCAAACACACTAATATTTTGAATTCAAACTTATAGTGTTTTCTCACAATTAATGAAGCATTAATGTAAGTCACAATGAAAAGAAAGAATTGAAGTAAAAATTATACTTTGCACCTTTTAACTACCATTCATTGAGTAATTTACACCATAAACTATCAAACTTGACAAATTGCACTCCAAACTACTAGTAGTGTACACTTTGGATCTAATGTTTCAAGTTAACCATTAAAATAAAAATGATGTAGAAGAGATAGATTTCAAATGATGAAAATGTGATTGAATTGGTCCTAGTTACTCATTAGGGTGGCATGGAAGACGATAGAAATTCTCAAATAAGGAAAAGTATTCGAAGATTGCGAAAGATTTGAATAAAGAATCATTTGAGGTAAAAAGATCACGTACGATTCTGTATTGTGACAATTAGGATGATTTATCTGTCAACTTTTCTACTATCGCTCCAAAAATCAAACTTCGCATTATGTAAGAAGCCAAAATAGCCCCCCAAGACGTAGGCAAAGTTACCAAATGGTAGACCCTAGTTCGAGCCTCCATGACAACATTCTTCTTGAAACTTACTTGATACATGATGTTCGGGGCCTCTACACATGTTCGGGGCTTGCCCGAGGCATTTATCTCCAATGCATTAAAACTGAGCTAAGTCCATCTAAGCCTAGTGCACAAGGAGAGCTTGGAATTCATCTTCACCACCCAAAAAAAAAAAAAATTACCAAAACACGCTTAATCTTTGGGTTTGAAATCACTGCTTATATACCTGGCATTGGGCATAATTTACAAGAACAATTTAGTCTTAGTAACATGGGGAAATTGATAAAAAAAAAAAAAAAAAAGTGGAACACGTGGCCCAATCTTAACGGTTAACTTGTAACGTGGGATGCAAAACGTAAATTACTGATACTTTGAGATGCAATGTGCCGAGTTTAGTAATTTAGTGTATAAATTATAAAAAAAGTGGTAGTTATAGAGTTCAATGTGTAGTTTTTTCCAAAAATTAATTGAATAAATACACCTACACCCTCCAACTACAGGAGTCTTGTCTATTTAAATTTTCCGTTATATTTGGATATAAAATAATTTTTTGGCATGTGAAATTACAATTTTATGCTTGCACGCTGGTATTCTTGAGGAGTAAAAGTGTGATTTCACATATAAAAAATTCATTTTTTGTCCAAGATCATGATATTATAAAATTTTAAGAGTGGGTGTAAAGTGTCTAAAGTAAATAATTAGTGAGTGTAATGTGATAAAAGTGATAATTTGTAGTACAAAACTCTTTGAAAATATATCTATTCCAGAAGTAATCAAACTTACAAGTCAACTATCTTGAATTTGTAGTTACAGGTGAGGACTAGTATTCGGGTTCCTAGAAATTGCAACACCTTTACAATCCACTTGGTCAATAAAAAGGTTAGTATTGGGGTATCTAGAAATTAGTTACAAAGTCTAGTTCCACACCCTGACCTCCGCAATATCTTCACAATATACCTACCCAGCCTGAACACATATCTTTGAAGGTATCACAATTTTCCATAGTTAAATTTCTGTTTATGTGAATTTGGGTCATTATTTTTGCTTCACTCTGCTCCAATCTCAAGTAGCCTTAGTTGATACTTCTTTAGCAGCCGCGGTTATCTCAATTTAGAAATTTATCAAGAAAATGGTAAGGCGTAAATCTTCTTAAAAAGGAGGTCTTTAATTTCAGTCTTCATAGTAACAAAAATATTGCGACTTAAATTGATGAGTATGGTAAGCGGTTGCCGCACATATTCGAAATTTACCACGATCGATGTTAATCTTTTGTTGTCACCAAAACAAGGTAAGTCAATCCGAACCCCGTACACAATTGGTGCCACAAATTATCCTTGGCCAAAAAAAAACAAAAAAGGTCTAACAAAGAAACGAGGTTTTGGAGAATTTTGGCCTTTTTTTCCTCTATTCAATGCATCCAAAACGTCTGGATTCATTGCACCGTATTTGGTCAAAATTGGAGGGTTTTGGTAGTCCAATCGCTGGGCTCCACGTGACAATCCGTGAATGGTGAGACCACTGACGTGAAAATATGAGAACCACATGGAAGTACTTGTCTTTGCACCCTTCCTTTTAACTTATCCAACAAAAAAAAAAATCAAAAACCAGAACCCACTTCGTTTGTCGCATAAGCCAACATCAATCTTCATGCTTCATCCTGCTGTCGTGCCTTTGCATTATTTCGCTTGTTGTTTTCCTAATAATGAGGCATACAGGACATTGTGTCCTTCCACTTTTTATTTATCGTTATTTTATTCTTTGTTTTTCTGTACGAATATATATTTATTTGATTACTCGACTAATAATAGTAGTTTTATACTCTCTAATACAGGACAAAAATATTGAGGCACGTTTGGACAGCTAGCCCGGACATGGTGTAGATGCAGGAAGCCTTTTTCAGTTTTAGACGGGAACTTTGAGAATTATAGGATATTTTTGGATAGTTTTCAAAATATTTTCAAAAATTTATCACAATTATTTTTTCATCATTTCTAATATTTTTTTACTAATTTCAATAATTTTTTACAATATTTCAATAACTTTTAATACACTTTTCATTGATCTCAAAGAATTTACACTACTTCTAAAAAAATATAAATACAAAAAACTGTTTTAAGATCTAAACCAAACATAACTATATAGACCGCGGCAAGCGGTGAGCGCACAAACAAAAATCTTTTGAGACAAAGGGAATACTTATAACATACTTTCAAAAAGTGCCAAAAATTATAATACCTTATGTTGTCTTTCTAGTGTACAACTTTGACAAATCACTCCCATTACACAGCATTGGGTGGGTGGGTGGAGAGTTCCGCGGCTTCCGCCTCCCCTTGCTCGGTTGCTCCCCTGGCCCGTTTCCAGCAGGCTAGGTGGTGTATAAATCGGACTTTTTTTTTTTTTGATCTTTTTCTTGGTTCTTCCATTTCAGGTGCTTGTTGGTGGTCGCACACAGTTTGGTCGGACTTTGCTGCCTCTGATCTACGAGGCTTGCCGTCCCTGGCCCGTGTCTCACTGGCGTATAATGCTTCATGGACCACCCTCTCTGTCGCCCTTTCTAGATGTCGCGTGTTTCTCCTTCGCCCCTAAGCCTCCTCTACTACTTACCGTCTCGCCTCCGTCTGTATCGGGATCTATTTCGTACAATACAACTTGCACCTTGTGCGGTTTTCTGAGAGCCACTCCGGTTCCTCCGTTGACATTGACAACTCTCCGCGTGTTAGAGTTTACGTTTACCGCTTTTCAGTCATTATGAGTTATTTCAACTTTATGCCTGTTTTAATTTGTATGGCTGTTTAACTCCATAGTTCGTGGCCCATCACCTTCGTTGAGGTTGACACGCTTCTTAAAATATGTAATCCACAAGTTTTTGAACCGCGGTCAAATATAAATTTTGGTTGAATTTTTTTTTTCTAACTAGATGTCTGGGCCAATTTACTTGCACATCGACTAATCTCAGGGCCTTCAAATTTTTATTATAATCAAAATAAGCATAGTAAAAGTGTAACAACATACTCTAAACCTTATAAAAATAATTATAAATTTTAACTTAAGTGTAAAAACTAAATTTTCATCAACTGTGCTAATTGAAGCAGGCGTTCCTTCAACGAGTAAAAGTCATCAATTATCACGTGAGTACTAAAATCTTATGCGTGCCGAATGTAATCAAAGTTTAAAATCTTCGGAAAAAAATGCTCATAAAGTATTGACAAAGGCACAAAATAATGTTAAAATCTAGCCAAAATAACATAGGCATGTACAAACAACAGAGCAATAATATTTTAATTAGATAATAATAATAATAATAATAATAAATGTAATAACATTTAGAATTCTAATTTTGAAGAGAATTTTTTTGTGTGCAAGGCAAAAGGTTTATTATATTCCAAGCGTTCAGTATAGATTTTGTTATTTTCTGTATATGAACTAAAATAGTGTGATAGAGAGAGAAAAGAGAGGCTATTGAGAGAAAGTCTGGGACAAATAAAGTGTAAATCATGAGAAAATCAAGAAGTGAGAGAGAAATGAAAGATGAATTTTAGAACAGAGTGAGGGAGAGCGAAAAGTAAACATAAAGTGTTAAAATCTAGCCAAAATAACATAGGCACGTACAAACAACAGAGCAATAATATTTTAATTAGATGATATAATAATAATAATAAAATGTAATAACATTTAGAATTCTAATTTTGAAGAGAAATTTTTTTGTGTGCAAGGCAAAAGGTTTATTATATTCCAAGCGTTCAGTATAGATTTTGTTATTTTTTGTATATGAACTAAAATAGTGGGATAGAGAGAGAAAAGAGAGGCTATTGAGAGAAAGTCTGAGACAAATAAAGTGTAAATCGTGAGAAAATCAGGGACAAATAAAGTGTAAATCGTGAGAAAATCAGGAAGTGAGAGAGAAATGAAAGATGAATGTTAGAACAGAGTGAGGGAGAGAGAAAAGTAAAAAAGACACACTCTTAGCATTTTTTTTCTTTTAAAAATTGAGAGGCCCACACTAAAGTAGTTATTCATTCTCTCACGTTCTTTTTTCCTCCTAGGTTTTTTTCTCCAAAAATTTTGAGGGCCATTACAAAAAGGCTTATTATACAATCCATATGGTATTGATTTTTAATAAATCAATCTTTGGGTTATAACTTTAAACGAGATAGTTCCCGTGATCCACTTCTTAGACATACATGTCATTTTGGCAATTAAAAGTTAGCCCACTAATAGAGACGGAATCCAAAATAAACTATATGAACTCGAAAATAAATATATCAACCCTTAATCTTTGTCTGTCTTCTGTTAATTGATTAACTTTTAGTAGACAAAAGAACTTATATATATAAAAAATAGACCACAAAGATCGTTAAAGTTATCTCCTAAAAATTGATTTGTTAAAAATTAATATCACAGCGACTGTAGCGATAATTAAGCCCTACAAAAATTACTATCTATTTTGCTCATATATTAGTAAATCTCTCACCTCCGGGTAGCTTCCTGCTTGCATACGAGCAGGATTACATTGAAAAGCATTTCAAAGAATACGAGCCAGACAGCAAAGACGATGAGAGGTGTGGAGGAAAAGTAAAAACGACATAAAGATCTCTTCGTCACTATGTTCGTCACCCCGTATGTAGTAGCAGCAAATGAGTACAAGTTAGCAAGCACAGACCACGTATATTCGTCACCAGTTAAAGTCGTATTTCGTGTCTTTATTTAACTCGACTCCACACCTCCAGTTTATTCGCTCCTCCCCGAATACAGAGGCCCAATACTACATCAAACTCCCTGTCGTCCCCACAATCTGCGGAGAAACATAGAGAGAGAGATTGAGAGATGGCACGGGTGAGCTTGGTCGCGTCGATCCTCCTTCTGCTCTGCTGCGCCGCCGCAGCATCAACCTTCGAGGACTCCAACCCTATCCATTTGGTGTCGGACGGCCTTCGCGAGTTCGATGCCCAGGTGCTCCAAGTCATCGGCAAGTCCTGCCACGCCCGTTCCTTCGCCCGCTTCGCTCACCGGTAAGCCCCCCCCGCCTTCTCCTTCCATCCGATCATCTTGAGCTGAATACATATATTAATTCCTGGAAATTTGTTTCGTCTTTGTTGTCATATACGTTTAAAGTCAGCTAAAGTGCGTCCTTCGTGTGAACTGTACTTTTCTGCAGGTACGGGAAGAGGTACGAGACCGCGGAGGAGATGAAGCTCCGGTTCGAGATTTTCTCAGAGAATCTGAAGCTGATCAGATCCACTAACCGGAACGGCTTATCTTACAAGCTTGCCGTTAATCGTAAGAATTATCTTCAGTCTTTTCCTTCGTCGTCGTCTTCTTCTTTTTGAGATGAGTTTTAGTTCTCTGGTAGCCGTTGGATCTGTCGAAATTCAGGCGTGTGATTGGACCCCCTTAAAGTTAAAGACTAAGACTGGCAGATAGGTAACCATACTAGACATAAGCTAACTTTCTTAGCTGTCTGTCAAAGCTTGACCTTGCAAGCATACTGCAGCAGAAAGTCATTCACTGATTTTAGAGACTGCTAGCCTTTGTTTATTCTGTAGTAACCCGCTCGTGCGATAAATTCTGCAGTTGTACCATCAATTTTGAATTTTTAACGAGTTTTAATGGTCTGATTTACCATTCGCTAAGAACCAATGATGTGAAAAATAATCTTTGAATACTCTTCAGATCCTAATATCATTAAACAAAACTTCAGGGGGATGAATTCTTAGGTTAACCCACCACTGAAGATTCTTAGTAACTCCGAGTTGACACTGTTCATTTTATCGAACAGACTTTGCTGATTGGACTTGGGAAGAGTTCCAAAGGCACAGGCTTGGAGCTGCTCAAAACTGCTCTGCCACTTTGAAGGGAAACCACAAGCTTACTGATGTTATTCTTCCCGAAACGGTATTGGATTTGATAAAGTTCTTGAGAGTTGAAGAATTTCATGAGAAAAAAACTGACACAGTACTATAGTATGAATCTGGTACCAAAACATGTCAGCCTTATTATTGTTGTTGTCATCTGCGTGAGCATGCAGAAAGACTGGAGGGAAGAAGGCATAGTCAGCCCGATTAAAGACCAAGGCCACTGCGGATCTTGCTGGACATTCAGGTGCGGCTTGAAAATTTATATCAACACTTAGAAAGTAATACAGTTCAATTCAAAAGTCTCAAGTAATTTCAGTTACCTAGCATCAGCCAGTCATAAAAATACAACCTCTAGTCAAAAGAAGGCACTAAAAATGTACCAATCAAATCAAATGGACTTCAACCTTCAATATCTGTCTGTTGCAGCACCACCGGAGCTCTTGAGGCAGCCTACGCACAGGCATTTGGAAAGGGAATCTCTCTCTCTGAGCAGCAGCTAGTGGACTGCGCCAGAGCTTTCAATAACTTCGGCTGCAGTGGTGGATTGCCATCCCAAGCCTTTGAGTACATCAAATACAATGGTGGCCTTGACACCGAGGAGGCATATCCTTACACTGCAGTAGACGGTGCATGCAAATTTTCAGCAGAAAATGTTGGTGTCCAAGTCATTGACTCTGTCAACATTACCCTGGTAAGCATCTTGGGTAGATTGCCTCAAGTTTTTTTATTTTTATTTTTTTATGTTTTCTGCTTTTTATAGTCCTGCTCTACCTGAAGATCTTCTCTGAACTCTTGTAATGCATAATGTGAATGTTTGCAGGGTGCTGAAGATGAGCTAAAGCATGCAGTTGCAATTGTTAGGCCAGTGAGTGTTGCATTTCAGGTGGTGACTGGCTTCCGATTTTACAAGGAAGGAGTTTACACCAGTGAGACTTGTGGCACCACTCCGATGGTGAGTATTTGTTAATAAGATACACAACACTTGGATGGAGTATGGTTTAAATGTCGATAAATTATGTTTTTTGGATGGTATACGTTGTTCTGTTTCAGACCCTTAGTTTTTATTGTTTTTCTTCTTCCACCATTACAAAGCTATAAAGAACATCAAAGTACTTTTTCTGTTGTTTGTCTAGAACTGTAAGTTTAGCCCTGTGAAGATTAATGGGAGAAGATTTAAGTCAATGGTTTTTGTGTCTTATAAGGGCATGAGGACATACTCTTAATAGTTTTGCAACCTCATGCAATATATGTATTTGCCTGGAGGAACATCCATGACCTAATTCCTGTCTTCTTTATCAATCTGTAAATCTTTCCTGCAGGATGTCAACCATGCTGTTCTAGCAGTTGGGTATGGAATTGAAGATGGTGTCCCCTACTGGCTCATTAAGAACTCTTGGGGTGAAAACTGGGGTAATAATGGCTACTTCAAGATGGAGATGGGGAAGAACATGTGTGGTAAGTTTGTGAATTGAATATATATATACTCCAATAAAAAAAATGCAAGAAAACCTCCATTAGAGTGCTACTTATTCTGATGTTGGTCATCCAATTGCAGGTATTGCCACCTGTGCGTCATACCCTGTTGTGGCGTAGCTTGTTTTAGGAGACAATGCTAGCCCATTATCTTGTCTTAATCTGCCATGTTGCTGCTCCCCACATCTACGTGGAATGGTGCTCCTGTGACCAAAGATATTTAGGCTTGTTGTAATAAATACGATCCCAGATTGTTAGTGGTGACTGAAATGTGCCCCCACAGGATCATGTATATATTCTTTATGGATGGGGAATATGTGAAATCTGTTGCGGACTTTCCATTACATAAAAAATGTATCAGTGCATTGCCTTTACACCATTCTCCCATCAAAAAAAAATTTAGAAGCTGTCCTTTGCTGGATTGTGGATACCACTCCCGCTTGTTTCAGGCCCTACTGCATTTGTGTCTAGCTGGAATGCGGCCATTGGGACCCCGAAAGGACTCGTAAACCTTCCCAGGAAACTGCTTAGAAAATAATCAAACAAAAACAATAAACTAAAAAAAAAAGAGCGAGTTGGAGGTGATGTTAATGCTTGCAAGTGCACGATCAAAATTAATTGGTCCAGCTAGATGGTTTCCTGTTTTAACAGTGCAATTTGTGTTTCTTTATTCACTGTTCTGGGTATGTGCTTTGTTACCAACGTTCTCAGTGTAAACAAATCCTCCTCAGTTGCCTATGAGAAAAACACAAAAAATACATCCTCAGTGATTTTTTTTTTGGGGTAACCATCCTCAGTGATTTCTACATAACACTATCGGCTAAAACTATGTGCAGGAAGGGGATGGACAAGAAGAGACACCACTACAGAACAAAATCGAACAAGACATGAATATAATTTACGGGATGTGTATTGCTTGATAGGTTCCATGAATCAAGCTCCATGCTTGTGGAATCACATTTAACATGGAACACCTTGTCGAGCTCTTAGCCATTTCTGGCAAACAATTTGTGGATCTCATGGTGACTTCTGGCATAGATTTATTGTAAAATCAAACCTCAAAAACAGCATCTGCTCCGAAACTGCAAAATATTGAGAATTGCGAGGCAGACATTCACGGTTTAATACCATTCAGGATTCCTATATCTGGTACACATTCATTATGTCTCACCCTGCAAGTCCAGATAAAAAAGGCAAAGACATTACAACTCCAAAAAAGAGGAAGCTAAGAAAGAAAGCAATTTGACCTCAGTCCTCGCTCATGATTTAAAAATAAATTAAAAACAAAATTGTCCCTCTAGAAAGAGTCTAGGCCAAATTATCCACAAATTTCATCATGACTTCCGATACTTGTGGGTGACAATTGGTGTTCCATTTCCTGGCGAATTTAGTGCTGATTGTAACATGAAATGTTCCATCATGCAGTTTACCATGTAATCAGCATTGGGTTCTAGAATGGGAATAAGGCTCCACTATCTTGATAAACAACTAAAAACTGAACTCTTATCACCATTATGAGAATGCCAATGTGATTTCGGTAATTGGTAAATAACGCAAGTTTGAGGTGCACATAAAATGAGCCTGTCATAGGCCCATTTTCACCCACGAGCCTACCTAAACTCAGTCAAACCAACATAATCATGCACTTCAAAGTAATGTAGTTCTTTACTATGCTGCAGCTGACGTGAACCCAAGCACTGGGATCCCCATAATAAAGCATAACAGCGATCCCTATACATTTCAAATGAAATGTTTCGGTCATGCTAAATGTTAACATTAGGTTATATGTTTAATGATTCAGAATAGAAACATATGAACGGGTGGAAGAATGATTTTGTCGGTCATATTCCTTGATCTTCCGTGCACCCCCCCCCCCCCCCAAAAAAAAAAGGCCTCTCTCTCTCTGTCTCACACACACACACACACACAAAAGAAGAAAAAGAACACCCCCAGCCCCCATTTTTATAGGCGCTTGGGAAGATTCAGAACCTAAGATCAAGCCCAACCTTCATCAACTGGGCCACAGTTGGACTTCCTTCAAATTCAAAAGAGATAAAATAAGAAGTAAGATGGAATAGCAAGCATAAATCTACTCACGTTCAAGACAATCACTGTCAAAATCTTGTGGTAACTCATTTGAATCCAGGGAGAAAAGTACTTACTGCTTGTGAAACTTTGTGCAGCAAGCTAGAAATGTTTCGTTGGGACATAATAAAGAAATGGCTGAAAGACCTTGTCCAACCACTGGGACTACAATTCAAGTCCACTCTTCCACGGTATTGTGCCCCTCAACTAAACAGCCATTGGAATATCCATATCTGTTCTTAAAGGAATAGTTCTTTTTAAAGATGGCATGCCCAAGTTGAGGTCCTGGAATGCAGTTTGCTTAATCCGAAAGGCTTCATTAGGCATTCCAGCCTTCAAAAGGCATGATATTAAAGAATTCACAGTAATTGAATCTGGGGCACAACCTATTGACAACATCTTATCAAAAATGCTGATTGATTCAAACATTCTTCCTTTCATACAATGCCCAATGATGAGAATTGTAAATGTCACTTTATCTGGGTTGCATTTCTTTCCTTCCATCTCTGCCACAATCTCGTTTGCCTCATCAACATTGCCAGCCTTGCAAAACCCATCAATAACAGGGTTGTACATAAATGGTTTTGGAACAATACTACACCGTTTCAATTGTCTCAAAAAGTCACGAGCCTCGTGCAACCTGTTCTTCTTGCTCAGAGCATTTATAAGCACAGCATAAGTATACACATTTGGAGCCACATTTCTTGCATTCATCTCATGCCAAAGCTTTAAAGCTTGTTTTAACTGTCCCATCCGACAATAGCCATCTATTAGGGAAGTGAAGGTAACAACATCTGCAAAGTACCCAAGAAAGAGCATCTTCTCATACATGGTCAGCGCAGAAACCATGTCCCCAGCCTTACCAAAGCCATCAATAAGCACATTAAAAGTGATTGCATTCGGTTTAATTCCAGAACCAGTTATCTCATAAAAAAGAACAGAGGCCTCATCCATCTTACCCAACTTGCAATAACCTGATATGACTGATGTATAAGTTACAATATCTGGTTTAAGCTCACTTCTTGACTGCATCTCCATCAATAAGTCATGCCCTCTATTTGCCTCATTCTTCCTACACAATCCATTTATAAGAGTGTTATACGTAACAACATCTGGAAAACATCCAAAACTCCCCATATCATTGAAGAACACAAAAGCCTGATCAACTTCTCCGATTCTGCACAGACCTTGAATAAGAATATTGAAAGTACAAGTATCCAGTTGAGTATGTGATCCGATATGCTCTCTAAATAAGCGAATGGCCTCATTTACCATATTCCGCTTAACCAACTCATCCAACAACTTATTATACACGGAAATGCTCAATCCAACCTCATCACCTTGAAACTCTGCAAGCAATTTCTTAGCAAGATCAAACTTGCCCACTCGTGCATATGACAAAACCAAAAGTCCGACAATCGAGCTGTCAGGCAAATGCCCATCACTCCTCATGCAATCAAATACCATTTCCGCTGAATCATAAAGACCAATCTGACAGAGAGACCTCAAAAGCAAATTGTAAGTCTTGAGAGAATGACTGACACCCAAACTCTCCCTACTAAACTCGAAGAACTTCAAGCCCAATTTTGGATTGTTTAACCTTCTAACAACCTCAAACGCAATTAGTGGGCTCAAATTCTTACTTAAATAACCCAAACAAGTATCTGAAAGATGCGAACGAACAAATAGCGTGCACACTACCTTGACAAACCAAGCCTCCGAGTTCCGGCTCAGTATTACCTCTTTATCATTGAAGGGCCGGGACCAAGATCCTCCGTGGGCGAGACCATGAAAATAGGCAATGGCGACCTTGGAGGCTCGAACCCTGGGGGAACGGATTGTGAAGGATAAGAGGGTCATCTGCAACGCCAAGCCATCACTAGGCTCAGCTCTAGGTTCGCAGATATTTTCTATCACAATTCTTTTGTGGGTATGACCAGGACTCTGGTGGGGTTGCCCAGATTTTGAATTGGGTTCCAGCTTTGACTCTCTACTCTTCATGGAGATAGTCCAGAACAAAGTAAGGATAGCATAGAACCACACTTTTTAAGACCATCCGAATAGAACAAATGTAGAATTTCCTGAAAATGAAAGTAAGATAGATCAGAACCAGGCATAAAACTAAGAGCAGCAACTAGAGCAGAAACGGAGGATCGCGGAGCTGAAACTTGAAGGTTTCAGATTTCGTAAGAGAAACAACTTTTGGCCCATCATCGGTACAATGATGGTGATGATTTCCAAAATAAAACTCTGTTGAGAGAGAGTGAATGGCTGTGATAATGGTCACTTTCTCTAGGATTTTCAGCAGCTCAGGGTTTTGTCACCGCCCTGCCCAGGCAAGATTCGCTAGCTCAGGACCAACAAGGCAGAACGCCTGAGGAGGTGGATCCAGGTTTTGAGCTACGAATAGGGCTGTTCAAACCTGGAAGCGGTGCCGGTTATGGCAATAACCGCCACGGCCACCGGATGGGCCAGAGAACATCTTAAAAGATAAGATGATCTGTAGACAAAAATCTTGACAAGCAATTTCAAAAGCAACGAAATAAGCACAACTGCACAACAGCAAAATGAATTCAAAAAATATAAAAACAACTAATGTAGCCTCATTCTAATATTTTCTATTTGGTTTTCATTGAGATAGTCTTCAGTTGGAATATTTGCAAGAATTGGTGAGATTTCTTTACAGTCGGCAAAAGCAATGTCATAGTCAAACTAATTCTTTACAGTCGATAAAATGAATTCATTTTGCTGTTGTGCAGTTGTGCTTATTTCGTTGCTTTTGAAATTGCTTGTCAAGATTTTTGTCTACGGATCATCTTATCTTTTAAGATGTTCTCTGGCCCATCCGGTGGCCGTGGCGGTTATTGCCATAACCGGCACCGCTTCCAGGTTTGAACAGCCCTATTCGTAGCTCAAGACCTGGATCCACCTCCTCAGGCGTTCTGCCTTGTTGGTCCTGAGCTAGCGAATCTTGCCTGGGCAGGGCGGTGACAAAACCCTGAGCTGCTGAAAATCCTAGAGAAAGTGACCATTATCACAGCCATTCACTCTCTCTCAACAGAGTTTTATTTTGGAAATCATCACCATCATTGTACCGATGATGGGCCAAAAGTTGTTTCTCTTACGAAATCTGAAACCTTCAAGTTTCAGCTCCGCGATCCTCCGTTTCTGCTCTAGTTGCTGCTCTTAGTTTTATGCCTGGTTCTGATCTATCTTACTTTCATTTTCAGGAAATTCTACATTTGTTCTATTCGGATGGTCTTAAAAAGTGTGGTTCTATGCTATCCTTACTTTGTTCTGGACTATCTCCATGAAGAGTAGAGAGTCAAAGCTGGAACCCAATTCAAAATCTGGGCAACCCCACCAGAGTCCTGGTCATACCCACAAAAGAATTGTGATAGAAAATATCTGCGAACCTAGAGCTGAGCCTAGTGATGGCTTGGCGTTGCAGATGACCCTCTTATCCTTCACAATCCGTTCCCCCAGGGTTCGAGCCTCCAAGGTCGCCATTGCCTATTTTCATGGTCTCGCCCACGGAGGATCTTGGTCCCGGCCCTTCAATGATAAAGAGGTAATACTGAGCCGGAACTCGGAGGCTTGGTTTGTCAAGGTAGTGTGCACGCTATTTGTTCGTTCGCATCTTTCAGATACTTGTTTGGGTTATTTAAGTAAGAATTTGAGCCCACTAATTGCGTTTGAGGTTGTTAGAAGGTTAAACAATCCAAAATTGGGCTTGAAGTTCTTCGAGTTTAGTAGGGAGAGTTTGGGTGTCAGTCATTCTCTCAAGACTTACAATTTGCTTTTGAGGTCTCTCTGTCAGATTGGTCTTTATGATTCAGCGGAAATGGTATTTGATTGCATGAGGAGTGATGGGCATTTGCCTGACAGCTCGATTGTCGGACTTTTGGTTTTGTCATATGCACGAGTGGGCAAGTTTGATCTTGCTAAGAAATTGCTTGCAGAGTTTCAAGGTGATGAGGTTGGATTGAGCATTTCCGTGTATAATAAGTTGTTGGATGAGTTGGTTAAGCGGAATATGGTAAATGAGGCCATTCGCTTATTTAGAGAGCATATCGGATCACATACTCAACTGGATACTTGTACTTTCAATATTCTTATTCAAGGTCTGTGCAGAATCGGAGAAGTTGATCAGGCTTTTGTGTTCTTCAATGATATGGGGAGTTTTGGATGTTTTCCAGATGTTGTTACGTATAACACTCTTATAAATGGATTGTGTAGGAAGAATGAGGCAAATAGAGGGCATGACTTATTGATGGAGATGCAGTCAAGAAGTGAGCTTAAACCAGATATTGTAACTTATACATCAGTCATATCAGGTTATTGCAAGTTGGGTAAGATGGATGAGGCCTCTGTTCTTTTTTATGAGATAACTGGTTCTGGAATTAAACCGAATGCAATCACTTTTAATGTGCTTATTGATGGCTTTGGTAAGGCTGGGGACATGGTTTCTGCGCTGACCATGTATGAGAAGATGCTCTTTCTTGGGTACTTTGCAGATGTTGTTACCTTCACTTCCCTAATAGATGGCTATTGTCGGATGGGACAGTTAAAACAAGCTTTAAAGCTTTGGCATGAAATGAATGCAAGAAATGTGGCTCCAAATGTGTATACTTATGCTGTGCTTATAAATGCTCTGAGCAAGAAGAACAGGTTGCACGAGGCTCGTGACTTTTTGAGACAATTGAAACGGTGTAGTATTGTTCCAAAACCATTTATGTACAACCCTGTTATTGATGGGTTTTGCAAGGCTGGCAATGTTGATGAGGCAAACGAGATTGTGGCAGAGATGGAAGGAAAGAAATGCAACCCAGATAAAGTGACATTTACAATTCTCATCATTGGGCATTGTATGAAAGGAAGAATGTTTGAATCAATCAGCATTTTTGATAAGATGTTGTCAATAGGTTGTGCCCCAGATTCAATTACTGTGAATTCTTTAATATCATGCCTTTTGAAGGCTGGAATGCCTAATGAAGCCTTTCGGATTAAGCAAACTGCATTCCAGGACCTCAACTTGGGCATGCCATCTTTAAAAAGAACTATTCCTTTAAGAACAGATATGGATATTCCAATGGCTGTTTAGTTGAGGGGCACAATACCGTGGAAGAGTGGACTTGAATTGTAGTCCCAGTGGTTGGACAAGGTCTTTCAGCCATTTCTTTATTATGTCCCAACGAAACATTTCTAGCTTGCTGCACAAAGTTTCACAAGCAGTAAGTACTTTTCTCCCTGGATTCAAATGAGTTACCACAAGATTTTGACAGTGATTGTCTTGAACGTGAGTAGATTTATGCTTGCTATTCCATCTTACTTCTTATTTTATCTCTTTTGAATTTGAAGGAAGTCCAACTGTGGCCCAGTTGATGAAGGTTGGGCTTGATCTTAGGTTCTGAATCTTCCCAAGCGCCTATAAAAATGGGGGCTGGGGGTGTTCTTTTTCTTCTTTTGTGTGTGTGTGTGTGTGTGAGACAGAGAGAGAGAGGCCTTTTTTTTTGGGATGGGGGGGGGGGGTGCACGGAAGATCAAGGAATATGACCGACAAAATCATTCTTCCACCCGTTCATATGTTTCTATTCTGAATCATTAAACATATAACCTAATGTTAACATTTAGCATGACCGAAACATTTCATTTGAAATGTATAGGGATCGCTGTTATGCTTTATTATGGGGATCCCAGTGCTTGGGTTCACGTCAGCTGCAGCATAGTAAAGAACTACATTACTTTGAAGTGCATGATTATGTTGGTTTGACTGAGTTTAGGTAGGCTCGTGGGTGAAAATGGGCCTATGACAGGCTCATTTTATGTGCACCTCAAACTTGCGTTATTTACCAATTACCGAAATCACATTGGCATTCTCATAATGGTGATAAGAGTTCAGTTTTTAGTTGTTTATCAAGATAGTGGAGCCTTATTCCCATTCTAGAACCCAATGCTGATTACATGGTAAACTGCATGATGGAACATTTCATGTTACAATCAGCACTAAATTCGCCAGGAAATGGAACACCAATTGTCACCCACAAGTATCGGAAGTCATGATGAAATTTGTGGATAATTTGGCCTAGACTCTTTCTAGAGGGACAATTTTGTTTTTAATTTATTTTTAAATCATGAGCGAGGACTGAGGTCAAATTGCTTTCTTTCTTAGCTTCCTCTTTTTTGGAGTTGTAATGTCTTTGCCTTTTTTATCTGGACTTGCAGGGTGAGACATAATGAATGTGTACCAGATATAGGAATCCTGAATGGTATTAAACCGTGAATGTCTGCCTCGCAATTCTCAATATTTTGCAGTTTCGGAGCAGATGCTGTTTTTGAGGTTTGATTTTACAATAAATCTATGCCAGAAGTCACCATGAGATCCACAAATTGTTTGCCAGAAATGGCTAAGAGCTCGACAAGGTGTTCCATGTTAAATGTGATTCCACAAGCATGGAGCTTGATTCATGGAACCTATCAAGCAATACACATCCCGTAAATTATATTCATGTCTTGTTCGATTTTGTTCTGTAGTGGTGTCTCTTCTTGTCCATCCCCTTCCTGCACATAGTTTTAGCCGATAGTGTTATGTAGAAATCACTGAGGATGGTTACCCCAAAAAAAAATCACTGAGGATGTATTTTTTGTGTTTTTCTCATAGGCAACTGAGGAGGATTTGTTTACACTGAGAACGTTGGTAACAAAGCACATACCCAGAACAGTGAATAAAGAAACACAAATTGCACTGTTAAAACAGGAAACCATCTAGCTGGACCAATTAATTTTGATCGTGCACTTGCAAGCATTAACATCACCTCCAACTCGCTCTTTTTTTTTTAGTTTATTGTTTTTGTTTGATTATTTTCTAAGCAGTTTCCTGGGAAGGTTTACGAGTCCTTTCGGGGTCCCAATGGCCGCATTCCAGCTAGACACAAATGCAGTAGGGCCTGAAACAAGCGGGAGTGGTATCCACAATCCAGCAAAGGACAGCTTCTAAATTTTTTTTTGATGGGAGAATGGTGTAAAGGCAATGCACTGATACATTTTTTATGTAATGGAAAGTCCGCAACAGATTTCACATATTCCCCATCCATAAAGAATATATACATGATCCTGTGGGGGCACATTTCAGTCACCACTAACAATCTGGGATCGTATTTATTACAACAAGCCTAAATATCTTTGGTCACAGGAGCACCATTCCACGTAGATGTGGGGAGCAGCAACATGGCAGATTAAGACAAGATAATGGGCTAGCATTGTCTCCTAAAACAAGCTACGCCACAACAGGGTATGACGCACAGGTGGCAATACCTGCAATTGGATGACCAACATCAGAATAAGTAGCACTCTAATGGAGGTTTTCTTGCATTTTTTTTATTGGAGTATATATATATTCAATTCACAAACTTACCACACATGTTCTTCCCCATCTCCATCTTGAAGTAGCCATTATTACCCCAGTTTTCACCCCAAGAGTTCTTAATGAGCCAGTAGGGGACACCATCTTCAATTCCATACCCAACTGCTAGAACAGCATGGTTGACATCCTGCAGGAAAGATTTACAGATTGATAAAGAAGACAGGAATTAGGTCATGGATGTTCCTCCAGGCAAATACATATATTGCATGAGGTTGCAAAACTATTAAGAGTATGTCCTCATGCCCTTATAAGACACAAAAACCATTGACTTAAATCTTCTCCCATTAATCTTCACAGGGCTAAACTTACAGTTCTAGACAAACAACAGAAAAAGTACTTTGATGTTCTTTATAGCTTTGTAATGGTGGAAGAAGAAAAACAATAAAAACTAAGGGTCTGAAACAGAACAACGTATACCATCCAAAAAACATAATTTATCGACATTTAAACCATACTCCATCCAAGTGTTGTGTATCTTATTAACAAATACTCACCATCGGAGTGGTGCCACAAGTCTCACTGGTGTAAACTCCTTCCTTGTAAAATCGGAAGCCAGTCACCACCTGAAATGCAACACTCACTGGCCTAACAATTGCAACTGCATGCTTTAGCTCATCTTCAGCACCCTGCAAACATTCACATTATGCATTACAAGAGTTCAGAGAAGATCTTCAGGTAGAGCAGGACTATAAAAAGCAAAAACATAAAAAATAAAAAATAAAAAAACTTGAGGCAATCTACCCAAGATGCTTACCAGGGTAATGTTGACAGAGTCAATGACTTGGACACCAACATTTTCTGCTGAAAATTTGCATGCACCGTCTACTGCAGTGTAAGGATATGCCTCCTCGGTGTCAAGGCCACCATTGTATTTGATGTACTCAAAGGCTTGGGATGGCAATCCACCACTGCAGCCGAAGTTATTGAAAGCTCTGGCGCAGTCCACTAGCTGCTGCTCAGAGAGAGAGATTCCCTTTCCAAATGCCTGTGCGTAGGCTGCCTCAAGAGCTCCGGTGGTGCTGCAACAGACAGATATTGAAGGTTGAAGTCCATTTGATTTGATTGGTACATTTTTAGTGCCTTCTTTTGACTAGAGGTTGTATTTTTATGACTGGCTGATGCTAGGTAACTGAAATTACTTGAGACTTTTGAATTGAACTGTATTACTTTCTAAGTGTTGATATAAATTTTCAAGCCGCACCTGAATGTCCAGCAAGATCCGCAGTGGCCTTGGTCTTTAATCGGGCTGACTATGCCTTCTTCCCTCCAGTCTTTCTGCATGCTCACGCAGATGACAACAACAATAATAAGGCTGACATGTTTTGGTACCAGATTCATACTATAGTACTGTGTCAGTTTTTTTCTCATGAAATTCTTCAACTCTCAAGAACTTTATCAAATCCAATACCGTTTCGGGAAGAATAACATCAGTAAGCTTGTGGTTTCCCTTCAAAGTGGCAGAGCAGTTTTGAGCAGCTCCAAGCCTGTGCCTTTGGAACTCTTCCCAAGTCCAATCAGCAAAGTCTGTTCGATAAAATGAACAGTGTCAACTCGGAGTTACTAAGAATCTTCAGTGGTGGGTTAACCTAAGAATTCATCCCCCTGAAGTTTTGTTTAATGATATTAGGATCTGAAGAGTATTCAAAGATTATTTTTCACATCATTGGTTCTTAGCGAATGGTAAATCAGACCATTAAAACTCGTTAAAAATTCAAAATTGATGGTACAACTGCAGAATTTATCGCACGAGCGGGTTACTACAGAATAAACAAAGGCTAGCAGTCTCTAAAATCAGTGAATGACTTTCTGCTGCAGTATGCTTGCAAGGTCAAGCTTTGACAGACAGCTAAGAAAGTTAGCTTATGTCTAGTATGGTTACCTATCTGCCAGTCTTAGTCTTTAACTTTAAGGGGGTCCAATCACACGCCTGAATTTCGACAGATCCAACGGCTACCAGAGAACTAAAACTCATCTCAAAAAGAAGAAGACGACGACGAAGGAAAAGACTGAAGATAATTCTTACGATTAACGGCAAGCTTGTAAGATAAGCCGTTCCGGTTAGTGGATCTGATCAGCTTCAGATTCTCTGAGAAAATCTCGAACCGGAGCTTCATCTCCTCCGCGGTCTCGTACCTCTTCCCGTACCTGCAGAAAAGTACAGTTCACACGAAGGACGCACTTTAGCTGACTTTAAACGTATATGACAACAAAGACGAAACAAATTTCCAGGAATTAATATATGTATTCAGCTCAAGATGATCGGATGGAAGGAGAAGGCGGGGGGGGCTTACCGGTGAGCGAAGCGGGCGAAGGAACGGGCGTGGCAGGACTTGCCGATGACTTGGAGCACCTGGGCATCGAACTCGCGAAGGCCGTCCGACACCAAATGGATAGGGTTGGAGTCCTCGAAGGTTGATGCTGCGGCGGCGCAGCAGAGCAGAAGGAGGATCGACGCGACCAAGCTCACCCGTGCCATCTCTCAATCTCTCTCTCTATGTTTCTCCGCAGATTGTGGGGACGACAGGGAGTTTGATGTAGTATTGGGCCTCTGTATTCGGGGAGGAGCGAATAAACTGGAGGTGTGGAGTCGAGTTAAATAAAGACACGAAATACGACTTTAACTGGTGACGAATATACGTGGTCTGTGCTTGCTAACTTGTACTCATTTGCTGCTACTACATACGGGGTGACGAACATAGTGACGAAGAGATCTTTATGTCGTTTTTACTTTTCCTCCACACCTCTCATCGTCTTTGCTGTCTGGCTCGTATTCTTTGAAATGCTTTTCAATGTAATCCTGCTCGTATGCAAGCAGGAAGCTACCCGGAGGTGAGAGATTTACTAATATATGAGCAAAATAGATAGTAATTTTTGTAGGGCTTAATTATCGCTACAGTCGCTGTGATATTAATTTTTAACAAATCAATTTTTAGGAGATAACTTTAAACGTAACGATCTTTGTGGTCTATTTTTTATATATATAAGTTCTTTTGTCTACTAAAAGTTAATCAATTAACAGAAGACAGACAAAGATTAAGGGTTGATATATTTATTTTCGAGTTCATATAGTTTATTTTGGATTCCGTCTCTATTAGTGGGCTAACTTTTAATTGCCAAAATGACATGTATGTCTAAGAAGTGGATCACGGGAACTATCTCGTTTAAAGTTATAACCCAAAGATTGATTTATTAAAAATCAATACCATATGGATTGTATAATAAGCCTTTTTGTAATGGCCCTCAAAATTTTTGGAGAAAAAAACCTAGGAGGAAAAAAGAACGTGAGAGAATGAATAACTACTTTAGTGTGGGCCTCTCAATTTTTAAAAGAAAAAAAATGCTAAGAGTGTGTCTTTTTTACTTTTCTCTCTCCCTCACTCTGTTCTAACATTCATCTTTCATTTCTCTCTCACTTCCTGATTTTCTCACGATTTACACTTTATTTGTCCCTGATTTTCTCACGATTTACACTTTATTTGTCTCAGACTTTCTCTCAATAGCCTCTCTTTTCTCTCTCTATCCCACTATTTTAGTTCATATACAAAAAATAACAAAATCTATACTGAACGCTTGGAATATAATAAACCTTTTGCCTTGCACACAAAAAAATTTCTCTTCAAAATTAGAATTCTAAATGTTATTACATTTTATTATTATTATTATTATATCTAATTAAAATATTATTGCTCTGTTGTTTGTACGTGCCTATGTTATTTTGGCTAGATTTTAACACTTTATGTTTACTTTTCGCTCTCCCTCACTCTGTTCTAAAATTCATCTTTCATTTCTCTCTCACTTCTTGATTTTCTCATGATTTACACTTTATTTGTCCCAGACTTTCTCTCAATAGCCTCTCTTTTCTCTCTCTATCCACTATTTTAGTTCATATACAGAAAATAACAAAATTCATACTGAACGCTTGGAATATAATAAACCTTTTGCCTTGCACACAAAAAAATTCTCTTCAAATTAGAATTCTAAATGTTATTACATTTATTATTATTATTATTATTATAATCTAAAATATTATTGCTCTGTTGTTTGTACATGCCTATGTTATTTTGGCTAGATTTTAACATTATTTTGTGCCTTTGTCAATACTTTATGAGCATTTTATTCCGAAGATTTTAAACTTTTGATTACATTCGGCACGCATAAGATTTTAGTACTCATGATAATTGATGACTTTTACTCGTTGAAGGAACGCCTGCTTCAATTAGCACAGTTGATGAAAATTTAGTTTTTACACTTAAGTTAAAATTTATAATTATTTTTATAAGGTTTAGAGTATGTTGTTACACTTTTATATTTATTTTGATTATAATAAAAATTTGAAGGCCCTGAGATTAGTCGATGTGCAAGTAAATTGGCCCAGACATCTAGTTAGAAAAAAAAAATTCAACCAAAATTTATATTTGACCGCGGTTCAAAAACTTGTGGATTACATATTTTAAGAAGCGTGTCAACCTCAACGAAGGTGATGGGCCACGAACTATGGAGTTAAACAGCCATACAAATTAAAACAGGCATAAAGTTGAAATAACTCATAATGACTGAAAAGCGGTAAACATAAACTCTAACACGCGGAGAGTTGTCAATGTCAACGGAGGAACCGGAGTGGCTCTCAGAAAACCGCACAAGGTGCAAGTTGTATTGTACGAAATAGATCCCGATACAGACGGAGGCGAGACGGTAAGTAGTAGAGGAGGCTTAGGGGCGAAGGAGAAACACGCGACATCTAGAAAGGGCGACAGAGAGGGTGGTCCATGAAGCATTATACGCCAGTGAGACACGGGCCAGGGACGGCAAGCCTCGTAGATCAGAGGCAGCAAAGTCCGACCAAACTGTGTGCGACCACCAACAAGCACCTGAAATGGAAGAACCAAGAAAAAGATCAAAACAAAAAAAAAGTCCGATTTATACACCACCTAGCCTGCTGGAAACGGGCCAGGGGGAGCAACCGAGCAAGGGGAGGCGGAAGCCGCGGAACTCTCCACCCACCCACCCAATGCTGTGTAATGGGAGTGATTTGTCAAAGTTGTACACTAGAAAGACAACATAAGGTATTATAATTTTTGGCACTTTTTGAAAGTATGTTATAAGTATTCCCTTTGTCTCAAAAGATTTTTGTTTGTGCGCTCACCGCTTGCCGCGGTCTATATAGTTATGTTTGGTTTAGATCTTAAAACAGTTTTTTGTATTTATATTTTTTTAGAAGTAGTGTAAATTCCTGAGATCATGAAAAGTGTATTAAAAGTTATTGAAATTTGTAAAAATTATTGAAATTAGTAAAAAAATATTAGAAATGATGAAAAAATAATTGTGATAAATTTTTGAAAATATTTTGAAAACTATCCAAAAATATCCTATAATTCTCAAAGTTCCCGTCTAAAACTGAAAAAGGCTTCCTGCATCTACACCATGTCCGGGCTAGCTGTCCAAACGTGCCTCAATATTTTTGTCCTGTATTAGAGAGTATAAAACTACTATTATTAGTCGAGTAATCAAATAAATATATATTCGTACAGAAAAACAAAGAATAAAATAACGATAAATAAAAAGTGGAAGGACACAATGTCCTGTATGCCTCATTATTAGGAAAACAACAAGCGAAATAATGCAAAGGCACGACAGCAGGATGAAGCATGAAGATTGATGTTGGCTTATGAGACAAACGAAGTGGGTTCTGGTTTTTGATTTTTTTTTTTGTTGGATAAGTTAAAAGGAAGGGTGCAAAGACAAGTACTTCCATGTGGTTCTCATATTTTCACGTCAGTGGTCTCACCATTCACGGATTGTCACGTGGAGCCCAGCGATTGGACTACCAAAACCCTCCAATTTTGACCAAATACGGTGCAATGAATCCAGACGTTTTGGATGCATTGAATAGAGGAAAAAAAGGCCAAAATTCTCCAAAACCTCGTTTCTTTGTTAGACCTTTTTTGTTTTTTTTTGGCCAAGGATAATTTGTGGCACCAATTGTGTACGGGGTTCGGATTGACTTACCTTGTTTTGGTGACAACAAAAGATTAACATCGATCGTGGTAAATTTCGAATATGTGCGGCAACCGCTTACCATACTCATCAATTTAAGTCGCAATATTTTTGTTACTATGAAGACTGAAATTAAAGACCTCCTTTTTAAGAAGATTTACGCCTTTACCATTTTCTTGATAAATTTCTAAATTGAGATAACCGCGGCTGCTAAAGAAGTATCAACTAAGGCTACTTGAGATTGGAGCAGAGTGAAGCAAAAATAATGACCCAAATTCACATAAACAGAAATTTAACTATGGAAAATTGTGATACCTTCAAAGATATGTGTTCAGGCTGGGTAGGTATATTGTGAAGATATTGCGGAGGTCAGGGTGTGGAACTAGACTTTGTAACTAATTTCTAGATACCCCAATACTAACCTTTTTATTGACCAAGTGGATTGTAAAGGTGTTGCAATTTCTAGGAACCCGAATACTAGTCCTCACCTGTAACTACAAATTCAAGATAGTTGACTTGTAAGTTTGATTACTTCTGGAATAGATATATTTTCAAAGAGTTTTGTACTACAAATTATCACTTTTATCACATTACACTCACTAATTATTTACTTTAGACACTTTACACCCACTCTTAAAATTTTATAATATCATGATCTTGGACAAAAAATGAATTTTTTATATGTGAAATCACACTTTTACTCCTCAAGAATACCAGCGTGCAAGCATAAAATTGTAATTTCACATGCCAAAAAATTATTTTATATCCAAATATAACGGAAAATTTAAATAGACAAGACTCCTGTAGTTGGAGGGTGTAGGTGTATTTATTCAATTAATTTTTGGAAAAAACTACACATTGAACTCTATAACTACCACTTTTTTTATAATTTATACACTAAATTACTAAACTCGGCACATTGCATCTCAAAGTATCAGTAATTTACGTTTTGCATCCCACGTTACAAGTTAACCGTTAAGATTGGGCCACGTGTTCCACTTTTTTTTTTTTTTTTTTATCAATTTCCCCATGTTACTAAGACTAAATTGTTCTTGTAAATTATGCCCAATGCCAGGTATATAAGCAGTGATTTCAAATCCAAAGATTAAGCGTGTTTTGGTATTTTTTTTTTTTTTGGGTGGTGAAGATGAATTCCAAGCTCTCTCTTGTGCACTAGGCTTAGATGGACTTAGCTCAGTTTTAATGCATTGGAGATAAATGCCTCGGGCAAGCCCCGAACATGTGTAGAGGCCCCGAACATCATGTATCAAGTAAGTTTCAAGAAGAATGTTGTCATGGAGGCTCGAACTAGGGTCTACCATTTGGTAACTTTGCCTACGTCTTGGGGGGCTATTTTGGCTTCTTACATAATGCGAAGTTTGATTTTTGGAGCGATAGTAGAAAAGTTGACAGATAAATCATCCTAATTGTCACAATACAGAATCGTACGTGATCTTTTTACCTCAAATGATTCTTTATTCAAATCTTTCGCAATCTTCGAATACTTTTCCTTATTTGAGAATTTCTATCGTCTTCCATGCCACCCTAATGAGTAACTAGGACCAATTCAATCACATTTTCATCATTTGAAATCTATCTCTTCTACATCATTTTTATTTTAATGGTTAACTTGAAACATTAGATCCAAAGTGTACACTACTAGTAGTTTGGAGTGCAATTTGTCAAGTTTGATAGTTTATGGTGTAAATTACTCAATGAATGGTAGTTAAAAGGTGCAAAGTATAATTTTTACTTCAATTCTTTCTTTTCATTGTGACTTACATTAATGCTTCATTAATTGTGAGAAAACACTATAAGTTTGAATTCAAAATATTAGTGTGTTTGAGTATTGGCTTAATTTTGTGACAAAATAAGTCCAATTAAGTTGTAATCTTATTACGATTCAAGTTTTTAGCTGAAGATGATGATCAAAATGTTGTTGTTGGCTTAGTATTCAAGCCAAGTGGTTTTGGAGATTTTGGCTTGCCTATGGCTTGAGCTAGATGGTTGCAGGAAGTTTGGCTGAACACTTGGCTCGATCTTGGCTCAACCCTTGCTCGCTTGTTGCTCGAGCTTCATTCGAACGAGACATGAAATAAAGTGACAGAGAGTTCTCGCCGCATGTCTCTTGAGCTTTACTCGAATGAGATATGAGATCTTTAAGTTACAAAAAGTTCTCGCTTGAGCGAGATCCGACAGATTTCAGAAAATCCTAATTTTTTAGAGCCCTATATATGAAAAAAAACTTAAAGTATCTCTCATATTCTTTGGTAGGCTATTCCAAACCCTAGAGAGGTTGTTCTTGAGTCTCTTTGAGCCCCCAATTGAGTTAAAAAAACCCTTGAAATTTATGACCTAACTTAATCAATTTTTTCCCATACAATCACCATTGAGTCCATTCTTTCGTTGTGAAGCCTTCATAGTGCTGAATGAGTTTTGTTGTTGGAGTTCTGATGTTGAAGAATAAGGTTGTTCATGAAGAGTTAACATGAAGAACTTGAGAGGGCTAAGATGAATGCCGCACGGAGCGAGTTTAAGTAGGGTGATTTAAATTATTACATCAGGGTTGTGAGACATGAGTTGTCAGTGTCTGAATCATTATTGGTAAGAATTTCTTCTTAGTGAATTTCGGGTGGCGCTATCCTGGAGTGATTTTTCCTTTGAAGGTTTTTCAAAGGTTTTTCACTTCGTCAATAAAATCCTTTTCTCTTTGTGTGATTGAATATTTACTTTTTTGTTTAATTATACATTTTGTTGATTGAATTGATTAATATGTATATCTAGACCAAATATTTTCAGAACTTGTTTTAAAATTATTATAAATATTTTAATTGTGATAGATAACACCTATTCACCTCTCTCTAAAGGTTCAAAAGTAGATTTTTCAGAAGATAACCAATAAAACATCAAATAGGAAGCAAAAGGAATATATTATGTAAAATAATGGAAAAAAAAAAACCCTAGAAAACTTCCTCTAAAAACTTGTCGTTTTCAATACGTATATCATTGCATTGCATTTGTCTTCTCGTTTGTTTTGTTGATAACTTTTTTCCCACTTGCTAAGATATTTTACTGATCACTTCATGACTATATATACCTACAGACAACGACTTCGGAAACAGACTGTTTGTTTTGCATGTTCAATTTCATTGGATTTCTCTGTTAACAGCCTTTTGTTGAACATCAAGGATTGGAAATGACAGAAACAAATATCTACCAAGCAAGATTCTGGTTGTGGTATTGGGACCATTAGAATGTTCAAGACGGTCTATTTCTGACCGTAGATATTTTGCAATACCTTATCATCTAATCTTTCTCTCCACGAATGTTGATTTTTTTTTTTTTTAATTTAAACTTTTGCATCCCTTAACTATTATATATTTTTGTAATTTATACTTCAAATTATAAAGTTTAACATATTGCACCTCAAAAACTATCCATAGTGTAACAATTTGCACCCAATGTTATGATTTGACCATTACTACTGTGTCACGTGTCTTTTTTATTTTATTTTTATATATTGACTTTAACATGAGATCTTAACATATAGCTCTATTAGTAATTTTTGGGTACAAAATATCAAATTTGGTAGTTTGAGATAGAAATTGTAAAATGAGTAGCAGTTGGAAAATGTAAAATGTAATTTTTTCCTATTTATTTATTTTTCTTTTCTTGAGCCAAAGATGCTGAACTGTTTCTGATCTTTCAAATCTTTCTTTCTGTTTTTTTTTTTTTTTGGTCTAAGCTAATTATCTTTTCTTTTAATCACGGTAACTGGGTTGGACTAGCTCACCTCCCAAATATGTGGACAAAGACGAAAAACCCATTGTAACAAGGCCTCGGGTCCAGCCCATGCGACAGGCCCCCTGACAGTGCCCAACATATAGCGGCTAGGGACCCAAACACACCAACCACAACATATGTGTTGGCATTTAGTGCAAAGTGTCTCTCTTAATTCAATTCTAGGCCCATTGGGAAATTGCATTGATTTTTCCTGAAACAACAAAGGTATTAAGTACAGACTCCTTTGTTTTTTCTTCGTTTTTAATTTGTTCTGGGCATACAATGGCGGCACTCGCCAGGACAAGTAAAATATTGAGCTTCTCCGGTGGCTCACACTTGGGCCTACAGATTACCCAACTTTGTACATAGGCGTGCACTTGGACCTAACTCTTCCAAGGTCAAAGTTAGCTGAAAATATACAATAAACTAATTCCGGCCACTGGTTGGTTCTTTGGATCGGAAAGCATATTCGCTTACTCAGTTACGCGCTCGATGGCGTAAGGATGTGACGCAATATATATATATGGCCTCGTGTCAATTTTGAAGTTTCATTGAAGCTGCATGTTCAAGTTAGGTCAGCTCGTATAATAGCAGAGCGTTTTCCTCATGTCTTCTTTTAGGCATTGTCTTCCTCTTTTTGTGTTCCTACCCGGAGTTCTCTATAATCATAGATAATAATATGAAGTGGACATGTTTCCTCATCATTTTTTCTTAAGCTAAACGTTTGGAGTCGTTGAGTTCATGATCATCTTTTTAAGGTTTTACGAAATTGTGAAGAAAATATGTCACCCCTCTTTATTATGTTCAAATGAGTGGACAACAAAATTATCATAACAATGCAAAAATTCTTTTTGCTACCAAAATATATACATCAGCTCCTCAATTTGCTTTTAATAACATTAAATGTTATATAACTCATATACTATTTCAATCTCTTTTTATATTGGAATAAATACACTTTTCTCTCATCAATTACAATATGTTCAACACATTGCATTTTAAACTATCAGTTTTGTCGCATTGCACTTTCTAATTATCAATCTTAGACACTTTGCACCTTCTACCAAATTTTTAGACTAAAATGATGATAATGTCATTGACCCACACTTTGAATATATTGAAGATATTGTTGTCAATTCATTAAGTTATCAAAATTATTATTGTTGGATGGAGAGTGCAAAGTGTCTAACATTTATGGTTTATGGTGTAAGGTGTTAAAAATCCAGTAGTTGATGGGTGAAAAATGTCTTTATCTCTTTTATAGTAAACTATCAAATTCAGATATAATTTAGGAGAATCGTAAATAGAAAAAAAAAAAAAAAAAAGAAGAAGAAAGAAAAAAAAGCGAGAAACACATTACTCCTAAACTTAGATAATGATTTTCTATAATTTTTTGTATGAATTACAATTGCCGTGTAATTTAAAAAGAGATAGACATAATATGTGGATTTTATATTATTTAATGTAGTCACTAAAAAATATTAAATAATATAAATCTATAATAAAATTTATTTATTATATCACCTCTCCGTAAATAGTGAAAAGCAATTAGTGACAAAGAGTTACAGAGATCATGGGTCGCCTAAACTTTTAGTCCACTGCACGTTCAAATTAACAAAGGAACGTGCTTAGGAAAAAAAAAAAAAATTAACAAAGGAACGAAGGATTTCAGCGGCCGGGCACCAGCTGTGGGTTTGGACAATTCTTACGTACTGACTGACGCGTGGCTGACTCGGTTAAATCGGATTCGGGAGATATGCTGACCTAATCAAGCGTGTGTTTTAGTCATAAAAATGGGCCGATATAAGGTTGACTTTTGACCCAACAGAGTCTCCATGCGCTTTCTCATGATCTCCTTTCAAAGAACACGCACAACGGAAATTAGAATGTTCCGCGCGTACATACTTGATACTAAACGCTTTTCTTGCCTTGACGAAACTCTACACCTAAACTCCCAAAACTTGCAGTATTTCGCTCCTTATTAATGTGGGGTCTACCCTCTATAATTAGCACAAAGTCTTAATAAGATGATCTTCCACCTCTAGTAGGGTCTACGGTGGATGATCTTCCATGCAACGTGGACTTCCTTCAGATATTTAATTTTATCATGTTCAACTAAATATAAAGACATATAAAAAGAGAAGATATTTAATATCATGTTTATAATAAAAGATAAATTGTGCAACAGTCATACAAACTAATGATTGCAAAGTCATTACAAACTAACGAGATTTAAAAAGAATTCAATATTTTAAGAATGATCATATCATTTAATGAAGTGAGAAGATAAAATCTCGTCTTTTTGTATGACTTTACATAATTTATTTTTGGGTAATCTTTTTTTATATATAAGTCTCCAAAACTTTAGAGTTCAAACTCATCTTTATCCTAGACCGTCTGATCGACAATCCTTTCCCTCGTGAAAGAACAAGCATGACGTAATTAATTATCAACTTCCAACCATCTTTTGGGGATATTTTGAGACTTTTCTCCAGCAGAATTCGGTATAAAACCAGACGGAAAGGTTAAAATTTGTATATTATTAATTATTTGCTTAATTCGAGAAACCAAGCTGTGCTTGATAACGATACTTAAAGAAGAATTAGAAGCGTTTAGAAGAAAGATAAAGGTCAACGCACCGTATATGAAAATTCTCTAGAAATTGAATATAGCCTCGCAGCTTAATTGTTTGGTAGAATTCCAAAGATGAGGTGGTTGTAGTTGGATTGATTTGCTCATCCAAATACTTGACCTTTGCGACCGGATAATAGTCAGGACGAGAGAAGTTAATTACAAAAGCAACCGAACCAGACATTGTCAAATAATACATATAATATTTCGTTGGATAATTACAGAACAGTAAGCAGCCTTCTTCCCCAAGCTAGCTATAGCCAGTAAGCATTAATTGGGTATATATACATATTGATCTGGTCATTGGGTGTTATTCTACCCGCCAGCAGCTTATATAGTCGTCTCTTAGTGGAACTCATGAGATGACCATTAATATATTATACGTATAGTTTAAGATCCCTGCAGAAAGTTTCAATACTTGACGTTGGATTAATCACCTTTCTTTTTCAGTTACTCTTAGGTTAGTAAATTTCCAAATAAATAATTGGGCCACTCATTTTTAATTTACTTGATAATTAACCAAAAGAGAATTGTCAAGAGCTAGCGGTGCAAGGGATTAAAGTATATATATATGGGTTAAAATTTTCAATTGAAATAGCATCATTGTCAATTAAGTGTGTAATTATTCCTTCATTCTATCTTTTTTTTTTAAAAAAAGATTTTTTGAATAATTTTCTGGTTATTTTTCAGTGTGTTTAAAATTTTTTTAAAGCAATTTAGTAGCAAGACCAAACTTACAGATTTGAGAGTTTGACTCCAGAACTGGAGTTACTGAACCATGCATGTCCAAAGAGAAGGGGATATATCTTTGGACAAGCTGGTTCAGTGGCTCTGAACGTGCTTATAAGTTAATTATCTTGTTAACCTTGGCTCTAGTGACTTTAAATGTGATAGGTCATTTGGTTCATTTTTTTGATTATACGGCAAACCCACAAAAGTGAGTCTTCCAAAAAAAATCATCGGTTGGTACTATTTTTTAGGGGACCGAACATGAAACCGTGTGTCTTATCCACACAGTTTTAAGTGTACTTTTACCATCATATTACCTTAATGTTCTATTATTAATTGGTGTAAAAAATATATTTTTAATCCTTGAGTTTTACACTTTTTCATAATAGGTAATTGGTTTTGAAACTAAAAATTTTAGTCATTAAGTTTTAGACTATTTTCAAAATGTCTTTTGGTTTTAAAACTTTTTTGGGTTTTTTTTTTTTTAAAAAAAGACCTCCAGTCAACTCTCTATCTAGTCCACTAAATGCCAATCGTCTATCTTAGCAGAAATCTAAGTCATTCATCCACGTGATGCTTCCACTTGTCCAATACACAATGCTAACTGGGACGGAGCTACCAGGGGCCAAAAATCATGAGAAATTTTTTCTTAAAGTTTATTTTTGCATAAGTGGTCATCCCTAAGCTTCAATCCTTGTTTCGTCCTTAATATTATTTACATCTTATATCACGTCACTTTTTATCCACTATGTTCACAAAACCTACTGTGTCTCACAAAATGTTACTGTTTCAACCTGTTCGCCTATTCTCTTTTCACACTACATAATGTTTCATGTATGAAATATGTAGGAGCGTCACGTGGGCAGCTAAGGTAGATTTTTACTAAAATGAACTTTTTACTATTAGTGAACTAGATGAAGAGTTGATCGGAAGATTTTAATTTTTTTTTTTAAAAACTCAAAATTTAAAGACTATGATTTTTATTTTTAAAACTGAAGTACCTATAATGAAAATGGTATAAAACTGGAAGACTAAAAATTTTTAATTCAAAAAGTCAGTGACAACGGTGTAAAAATCAAACATTAAAAATAATTTTTCCCTTAACAGTTAATTTTAAGGTTGCCTTACAAGTAGAGGGTCCACTGGTCCAGTCATGGGAACTCCACGTCGACGTGGTCTCAACTTGTCAGTTTGAAATGACAATGGGGCCCATTGACTTTGGTTAGGTGAAGTCACGAAAGAATGCCCGAATGGTCCCACGTACCTACTCCCCCATTGACAATTTTCCTCGGGACAGCTTGATCATCATCCTGTGGGTTTGGACAGGGCAAGGACCTTTCACACGTCGTGTAGTGCGAGTTTATTGCTCGCCCCAATTATCCTAATTAATCTTCTCCTAATTCTACTTAGACCCAGTAATTAACAAAGACAATTAGGAACCCCTCAACCCACAATCCTCCTCGGCTTGTGTTACATGCGTCGACACGACTGACCTTAATTTCGTATTTATTAAACATAAACACCTCACTTGGTTGGGAAAATCCAATGGGTTTAATTAATTTAATCTCTTTTGCTTAAGACAAGAATAAACAAGATCCTTAGCCAAATATTAGGCTGACCCCTCAACAACCATGCAGCGGTTCCGCTTGTAGGTCGACTTTATCAGTAACCTCGACCGTCGGATCTGCCGAACTAGATAAGTACACCGGTCGGACGGTTCAATCATTTTGTTGTCTTTTTTTTTCTCTTAAATCTATCACAAATTCATTAAGATTTCTAGAAGCTCAAACGACAATGGAAGCAGACCAACTCTTTTTCCTTGCGAAGTCTAAAGAACAAATTCAGGGTAGGACGAGATTGCCCTCGATCTGACAGTGAAACGGCATGGATTTTCTTTTTCATATCCTTCTGCGGCTTTGTTTCCTTTGTTTAGTTGGGATTCTTGTTAAGCGAAGGAGCTTAATCGAGGCGACTTGCATGAAAAAAGTTGGCACCGTTTATACAAAAGGGACCGAAGAAGTGAATTTACTACCTGGAAGATTTCACTTTCCGGCCTGTCGTTTTAGGAGCAAAGGGACAAATCAATGCAAAGAAGATAACGCAAGGACGCTTTCAACATCAAGTTCCAATGACTAGAAAGCAAGCTGTGCCTTTTGGCTGTTTCTCCCCACCGAGTAAGGGAGAAAGTCAAAGGAGGGCAGCCTGGTCATCTTGTCTTGAACCAACCATGTAGACTTGGGGCCATTTTGCTCAAATAATATACGATTCATGTTTTATATCCGTGCTTATAAATAAACTACATGGTAAGGGATTCAGTGTCGTATAAGAGAAACAAAGGAAAAAATTAGCGGGGTTGATAGAAAGGAGCTGCAAAACCTCTATTCTCTGTGTCTGGTTTTGGGAGCAGTTGGTGATTTTGAATATTTGGATAGCCTTAATTTGCCTTTAAAAAGTCTTCCAATCCATAGCCATTACAGCATCCATATCTCTTCTAATCCTCGTATATACTCCAGAAGTTTTGTTCCTCGCTTTTCATATCTGGGAGAACAACTATATAGACGGCCTGCAGTTCGAAGAAAGTTTAGGAAGAATGACAGTCGCGAGAATCGAATGGTTCAGATCATTATTCGTAAGCTGTTATAAATCTGAATGCCCCTCGTCCAAGGCCAAGAAAGTATGCGCCAAACAAACTTCATTTCAGAGGATTTCATTGAATGATTTGAGTGACCCGAGCTCGACAACTCTTTCCGAGGACCTCTCTATATCTCTCGCGGGATCTAATCTGCATGTCTTTACGCTTGCGGAGCTGAAGGTTATCACACAGAGTTTCTCGTCGTGTAACTTTCTTGGTGAAGGTGGGTTCGGACCCGTGCACAAGGGGTTTATTGACGACAAGCTCAGGCCTGGTCTAAAGGCTCAGCCCGTGGCTGTCAAGCTTTTGGATTTGGATGGCTCGCAGGGCCACAGAGAGTGGTTGGTGAGTATTGATCGTACAAACTTTGTCTCATTATGTACCTAATCTTCTAATTTTCTTTCTCCGCGATGAATGCGGATTTAAGTGTGGTTGTTGATAATTTTTGCTTTTTCTTCGACAGACAGAAGTTATCTTTCTCGGGCAATTGAGGCATCCACACCTTGTGAAGCTGATAGGGTATTGCTGTGAGGAGGAACAGAGGCTGCTTGTATATGAATACATGCCTCGAGGAAGCTTAGAGAATCAACTGTTCAGAAGTATGATTCATATCTATGGATTACCAACTTTTTGCTCTCTAGATAATTACCATCTTCTTTCTGTTTTTGGCATAGAAATAGAAAGCTAATCTCTAACTTCCGGATATGCAGGATATTCGGTATCCCTACAATGGTCAACAAGAATGAAAATTGCTCTTGGAGCTGCAAAGGGCCTCGCTTTCCTTCACGAAGCAGAAAAGCCTGTTATATATCGAGACTTTAAGGCTTCTAACATCTTGTTAGACTCGGTAAGCATCACCTTATTCGATCTCCCAACCTCTCCTATATATGATCAGAGTTCATGATACGGTCGTGTTTAATACTTTTCTTGTCACTGAACTTTTATTGATCTCGTGTTATCCCTACCAGGATTACACTCCTAAACTGTCAGATTTTGGTCTCGCAAAAGATGGCCCGGAAGGAGATGACACTCACGTTTCCACACGGGTTTTGGGCACACAAGGCTATGCTGCTCCCGAGTACGTCATGACAGGCAAGTTTGAACAAAGTGTTTTGGATTCAAACGTAAAAGCTAAATTTGACTTTTCTTCTGCAGTTGTAGTGTTTCCCCGAAATTCAGGGGCTACTTACATCAAACTGAGTGCTCACCTTGGGTTACCACAATCTGCGGAGAAACATAGAGAGAGAGATTGAGAGATGGCACGGGTGAGCTTGGTCGCGTCGATCCTCCTTCTGCTCTGCTGCGCCGCCGCAGCATCAACCTTCGAGGACTCCAACCCTATCCATTTGGTGTCGGACGGCCTTCGCGAGTTCGATGCCCAGGTGCTCCAAGTCATCGGCAAGTCCTGCCACGCCCGTTCCTTCGCCCGCTTCGCTCACCGGTAAGCCCCCCCGCCTTCTCCTTCCATCCGATCATCTTGAGCTGAATACATATATTAATTCCTGGAAATTTGTTTCGTCTTTGTTGTCATATACGTTTAAAGTCAGCTAAAGTGCGTCCTTCGTGTGAACTGTACTTTTCTGCAGGTACGGGAAGAGGTACGAGACCGCGGAGGAGATGAAGCTCCGGTTCGAGATTTTCTCAGAGAATCTGAAGCTGATCAGATCCACTAACCGGAACGGCTTATCTTACAAGCTTGCCGTTAATCGTAAGAATTATCTTCAGTCTTTTCCTTCGTCGTCGTCTTCTTCTTTTTGAGATGAGTTTTAGTTCTCTGGTAGCCGTTGGATCTGTCGAAATTCAGGCGTGTGATTGGACCCCCTTAAAGTTAAAGACTAAGACTGGCAGATAGGTAACCATACTAGACATAAGCTAACTTTCTTAGCTGTCTGTCAAAGCTTGACCTTGCAAGCATACTGCAGCAGAAAGTCATTCACTGATTTTAGAGACTGCTAGCCTTTGTTTATTCTGTAGTAACCCGCTCGTGCGATAAATTCTGCAGTTGTACCATCAATTTTGAATTTTTAACGAGTTTTAATGGTTTGATTTACCATTCGCTAAGAACCAATGATGTGAAAAATAATCTTTGAATACTCTTCAGATCCTAATATCATTAAACAAAACTTCAGGGGGATGAATTCTTAGGTTAACCCACCACTGAAGATTCTTAGTAACTCCGAGTTGATACTGTTCATTTTATCGAACAGACTTTGCTGATTGGACTTGGGAAGAGTTCCAAAGGCACAGGCTTGGAGCTGCTCAAAACTGCTCTGCCACTTTGAAGGGAAACCACAAGCTTACTGATGTTATTCTTCCCGAAACGGTATTGGATTTGATAAAGTTCTTGAGAGTTGAAGAATTTCATGAGAAAAAAACTGACACAGTACTATAGTATGAATCTGGTACCAAAACATGTCAGCCTTATTATTGTTGTTGTCATCTGCGTGAGCATGCAGAAAGACTGGAGGGAAGAAGGCATAGTCAGCCCGATTAAAGACCAAGGCCACTGCGGATCTTGCTGGACATTCAGGTGCGGCTTGAAAATTTATATCAACACTTAGAAAGTAATACAGTTCAATTCAAAAGTCTCAAGTAATTTCAGTTACCTAGCATCAGCCAGTCATAAAAATACAACCTCTAGTCAAAAGAAGGCACTAAAAATGTACCAATCAAATCAAATGGACTTCAACCTTCAATATCTGTCTGTTGCAGCACCACCGGAGCTCTTGAGGCAGCCTACGCACAGGCATTTGGAAAGGGAATTCCTCTCTGAGCACAGCTTAGTGGAAACTGCGCCAGAGCTTTATAATTCGGCTGCAGTGGTGGATTGCCATCCCAAGCCTTGAGTACATCAAATACAATGTGGCCTTGACACCGAGGAGGCATTCCTTACACTGCAGTAGACGGTGCATGCAAATTTCAGCAGAAAATGTTGGTGTCCAAGTCATTGACTCTGTCAACATTACCCTGGTAAGCATCTTGGGTAGATGCCTCAAGTTTTTTTTTATTTTTTAATTTTTTTAATGTTTTCTGCTTTTATAGTCCTGCTCTACCTGAAGATCTTCTCTGAACTCTTGTAATGCATAATGTGAATGTTTGCAGGGTGCTGAAGATGAGCTAAAGCATGCAGTTGCAGTTGTTAGGCCAGTGAGTGTTGCATTTCAGGTGGTGACTGGCTTCCGATTTTACAAGGAAGGAGTTTACACCAGTGAGACTTGTGGCACCACTCCGATGGTGAGTATTTGTTAATAAGATACACAACACTTGGATGGAGTATGGTTTAAATGTCGATAAATTATGTTTTTTGGATGGTATACGTTGTTCTGTTTCAGACCCTTAGTTTTTATTGTTTTTCTTCTTCCACCATTACAAAGCTATAAAGAACATCAAAGTACTTTTTCTGTTGTTTGTCTAGAACTGTAAGTTTAGCCCTGTGAAGATTAATGGGAGAAGATTTAAGTCAATGGTTTTTGTGTCTTATAAGGGCATGAGGACATACTCTTAATAGTTTTGCAACCTCATGCAATATATGTATTTGCCTGGAGGAACATCCATGACCTAATTCCTGTCTTCTTTATCAATCTGTAAATCTTTCCTGCAGGATGTCAACCATGCTGTTCTAGCAGTTGGGTATGGAATTGAAGATGGTGTCCCCTACTGGCTCATTAAGAACTCTTGGGGTGAAAACTGGGGTAATAATGGCTACTTCAAGATGGAGATGGGGAAGAACATGTGTGGTAAGTTTGTGAATTGAATATATATATACTCCAATAAAAAAAATGCAAGAAAACCTCCATTAGAGTGCTACTTATTCTGATGTTGGTCATCCAATTGCAGGTATTGCCACCTGTGCGTCATACCCTGTTGTGGCGTAGCTTGTTTTAGGAGACAATGCTAGCCCATTATCTTGTCTTAATCTGCCATGTTGCTGCTCCCCACATCTACGTGGAATGGTGCTCCTGTGACCAAAGATATTTAGGCTTGTTGTAATAAATACGATCCCAGATTGTTAGTGGTGACTGAAATGTGCCCCCACAGGATCATGTATATATTCTTTATGGATGGGGAATATGTGAAATCTGTTGCGGACTTTCCATTACATAAAAAATGTATCAGTGCATTGCCTTTACACCATTCTCCCATCAAAAAAAAATTTAGAAGCTGTCCTTTGCTGGATTGTGGATACCACTCCCGCTTGTTTCAGGCCCTACTGCATTTGTGTCTAGCTGGAATGCGGCCATTGGGACCCCGAAAGGACTCGTAAACCTTCCCAGGAAACTGCTTAGAAAATAATCAAACAAAAACAATAAACTAAAAAAAAAAGAGCGAGTTGGAGGTGATGTTAATGCTTGCAAGTGCACGATCAAAATTAATTGGTCCAGCTAGATGGTTTCCTGTTTTAACAGTGCAATTTGTGTTTCTTTATTCACTGTTCTGGGTATGTGCTTTGTTACCAACGTTCTCAGTGTAAACAAATCCTCCTCAGTTGCCTATGAGAAAAACACAAAAAATACATCCTCAGTGATTTTTTTTTTGGGGTAACCATCCTCAGTGATTTCTACATAACACTATCGGCTAAAACTATGTGCAGGAAGGGGATGGACAAGAAGAGACACCACTACAGAACAAAATCGAACAAGACATGAATATAATTTACGGGATGTGTATTGCTTGATAGGTTCCATGAATCAAGCTCCATGCTTGTGGAATCACATTTAACATGGAACACCTTGTCGAGCTCTTAGCCATTTCTGGCAAACAATTTGTGGATCTCATGGTGACTTCTGGCATAGATTTATTGTAAAATCAAACCTCAAAAACAGCATCTGCTCCGAAACTGCAAAATATTGAGAATTGCGAGGCAGACATTCACGGTTTAATACCATTCAGGATTCCTATATCTGGTACACATTCATTATGTCTCACCCTGCAAGTCCAGATAAAAAAGGCAAAGACATTACAACTCCAAAAAAGAGGAAGCTAAGAAAGAAAGCAATTTGACCTCAGTCCTCGCTCATGATTTAAAAATAAATTAAAAACAAAATTGTCCCTCTAGAAAGAGTCTAGGCCAAATTATCCACAAATTTCATCATGACTTCCGATACTTGTGGGTGACAATTGGTGTTCCATTTCCTGGCGAATTTAGTGCTGATTGTAACATGAAATGTTCCATCATGCAGTTTACCATGTAATCAGCATTGGGTTCTAGAATGGGAATAAGGCTCCACTATCTTGATAAACAACTAAAAACTGAACTCTTATCACCATTATGAGAATGCCAATGTGATTTCGGTAATTGGTAAATAACGCAAGTTTGAGGTGCACATAAAATGAGCCTGTCATAGGCCCATTTTCACCCACGAGCCTACCTAAACTCAGTCAAACCAACATAATCATGCACTTCAAAGTAATGTAGTTCTTTACTATGCTGCAGCTGACGTGAACCCAAGCACTGGGATCCCCATAATAAAGCATAACAGCGATCCCTATACATTTCAAATGAAATGTTTCGGTCATGCTAAATGTTAACATTAGGTTATATGTTTAATGATTCAGAATAGAAACATATGAACGGGTGGAAGAATGATTTTGTCGGTCATATTCCTTGATCTTCCGTGCACCCCCCCCCCCAAAAAAAAAAGGCCTCTCTCTCTCTGTCTCACACACACACACACACACAAAAGAAGAAAAAGAACACCCCCAGCCCCCATTTTTATAGGCGCTTGGGAAGATTCAGAACCTAAGATCAAGCCCAACCTTCATCAACTGGGCCACAGTTGGACTTCCTTCAAATTCAAAAGAGATAAAATAAGAAGTAAGATGGAATAGCAAGCATAAATCTACTCACGTTCAAGACAATCACTGTCAAAATCTTGTGGTAACTCATTTGAATCCAGGGAGAAAAGTACTTACTGCTTGTGAAACTTTGTGCAGCAAGCTGGAAATGTTTCGTTGGGACATAATAAAGAAATGGCTGAAAGACCTTGTCCAACCACTGGGACTACAATTCAAGTCCACTCTTCCACGGTATTGTGCCCCTCAACTAAACAGCCATTGGAATATCCATATCTGTTCTTAAAGGAATAGTTCTTTTCAAAGATGGCATGCCCAAGTTGAGGTCCTGGAATGCAGTTTGCTTAATCCGAAAGGCTTCATTAGGCATTCCAGCCTTCAAAAGGCATGATATTAAAGAATTCACAGTAATTGAATCTGGGGCACAACCTATTGACAACATCTTATCAAAAATGCTGATTGATTCAAACATTCTTCCTTTCATACAATGCCCAATGATGAGAATTGTAAATGTCACTTTATCTGGGTTGCATTTCTTTCCTTCCATCTCTGCCACAATCTCGTTTGCCTCATCAACATTGCCAGCCTTGCAAAACCCATCAATAACAGGGTTGTACATAAATGGTTTTGGAACAATACTACACCGTTTCAATTGTCTCAAAAAGTCACGAGCCTCGTGCAACCTGTTCTTCTTGCTCAGAGCATTTATAAGCACAGCATAAGTATACACATTTGGAGCCACATTTCTTGCATTCATCTCATGCCAAAGCTTTAAAGCTTGTTTTAACTGTCCCATCCGACAATAGCCATCTATTAGGGAAGTGAAGGTAACAACATCTGCAAAGTACCCAAGAAAGAGCATCTTCTCATACATGGTCAGCGCAGAAACCATGTCCCCAGCCTTACCAAAGCCATCAATAAGCACATTAAAAGTGATTGCATTCGGTTTAATTCCAGAACCAGTTATCTCATCAAAAAGAACAGAGGCCTCATCCATCTTACCCAACTTGCAATAACCTGATATGACTGATGTATAAGTTACAATATCTGGTTTAAGCTCACTTCTTGACTGCATCTCCATCAATAAGTCATGCCCTCTATTTGCCTCATTCTTCCTACACAATCCATTTATAAGAGTGTTATACGTAACAACATCTGGAAAACATCCAAAACTCCCCATATCATTGAAGAACACAAAAGCCTGATCAACTTCTCCGATTCTGCACAGACCTTGAATAAGAATATTGAAAGTACAAGTATCCAGTTGAGTATGTGATCCGATATGCTCTCTAAATAAGCGAATGGCCTCATTTACCATATTCCGCTTAACCAACTCATCCAACAACTTATTATACACGGAAATGCTCAATCCAACCTCATCACCTTGAAACTCTGCAAGCAATTTCTTAGCAAGATCAAACTTGCCCACTCGTGCATATGACAAAACCAAAAGTCCGACAATCGAGCTGTCAGGCAAATGCCCATCACTCCTCATGCAATCAAATACCATTTCCGCTGAATCATAAAGACCAATCTGACAGAGAGACCTCAAAAGCAAATTGTAAGTCTTGAGAGAATGACTGACACCCAAACTCTCCCTACTAAACTCGAAGAACTTCAAGCCCAATTTTGGATTGTTTAACCTTCTAACAACCTCAAACGCAATTAGTGGGCTCAAATTCTTACTTAAATAACCCAAACAAGTATCTGAAAGATGCGAACGAACAAATAGCGTGCACACTACCTTGACAAACCAAGCCTCCGAGTTCCGGCTCAGTATTACCTCTTTATCATTGAAGGGCCGGGACCAAGATCCTCCGTGGGCGAGACCATGAAAATAGGCAATGGCGACCTTGGAGGCTCGAACCCTGGGGGAACGGATTGTGAAGGATAAGAGGGTCATCTGCAACGCCAAGCCATCACTAGGCTCAGCTCTAGGTTCGCAGATATTTTCTATCACAATTCTTTTGTGAGTATGACCAGGACTCTGGTGGGGTTGCCCAGATTTTGAATTGGGTTCCAGCTTTGACTCTCTACTCTTCATGGAGATAGTCCAGAACAAAGTAAGGATAGCATAGAACCACACTTTTTAAGACCATCCGAATAGAACAAATGTAGAATTTCCTGAAAATGAAAGTAAGATAGATCAGAACCAGGCATAAAACTAAGAGCAGCAACTAGAGCAGAAACGGAGGATCGCGGAGCTGAAACTTGAAGGTTTCAGATTTCGTAAGAGAAACAACTTTTGGCCCATCATCGGTACAATGATGGTGATGATTTCCAAAATAAAACTCTGTTGAGAGAGAGTGAATGGCTGTGATAATGGTCACTTTCTCTAGGATTTTCAGCAGCTCAGGGTTTTGTCACCACCCTGCCCAGGCAAGATTCGCTAGCTCAGGACCAACAAGGCAGAACGCCTGAGGAGGTGGATCCAGGTTTTGAGCTACGAATAGGGCTGTTCAAACCTGGAAGCGGTGCCGGTTATGGCAATAACCGCCACGGCCACCGGATGGGCCAGAGAACATCTTAAAAGATAAGATGATCTGTAGACAAAAATCTTGACAAGCAATTTCAAAAGCAACGAAATAAGCACAACTGCACAACAGCAAAATGAATTCAAAAAATATAAAAACAACTAATGTAGCCTCATTCTAATATTTTCTATTTGGTTTTCATTGAGATAGTCTTCAGTTGGAATATTTGCAAGAATTGGTGAGATTTCTTTACAGTCGGCAAAAGCAATGTCATACTCAAACTAATTCTTTACAGTCGATAAAATGCATTCAAAAGCAATGTCAATGTCAAACTAATTCTTTCAAGTTAGAAATTCATCAAACGTAGATTAAAAAAAATCCAGCATTCACTCAGGCACAAGTTCAGACTTAGAGAAGAGCTTTGATAAGAATTACCAGCAGAGTAGCATAAATCTCAGCCCTATTTTCTTCCCTTTTCTCTTTCTACTGGAACCCCAAAATCAAATTCCAAACACTAAAAATCACAAAGGGAAAAAGTTAAGCATTAACATATGTACCCAAACCCCAATGCTTCCAATAGGACAAATTAAAATCAACAAACCCATTGATTTTCGAACAACATTCTTAAATGGATCGGTGAGAGAGAAGTGGCAGAGGAGATAAGAAGAGATTAAACACGTGAGGGAGGGGAGAAGAGGAGAGTAGCTGTGGTGGTCGGCATACCAATTTCTTTATTTTTTATTTTTCAATCTCACGAGGCCGACTTCAACGTCGCTTCACTTCGATCGCTCGGGCTGCAGCCAATGCTTATTTGGCTTCCCATCAGTGCGGCGGTGCTAGAGCCTAGTAGGTGGCTGTGCGCAGCGATTTTGGAGAGGGAGGGGAGAGGCCGAGAGAAGTGACTGAGTTGCTGAAGGAAAATGAAGATGAACTTGGGGGGGAGTCGAAGGGGGTCGACGACGTAGGGCTTAGCCGCTTAGCCCAAAAAAACACGCCGTTTTACCACTTTTTTGTTTAAAAAAAACAAAAACAAAAACAAAACCCGGTTTGGTTTTTTCTGAAAGCCCTGGCTACGAATACGGTTTCAACCCGCGTAACGAGCCCATCGAGCCCATTGGCACTATAGAGTTCGTCCTCGCATTTTTAGGATACAATGTTGACAAATTCGAGTCAATCTAAT
>CM025853.1:35519627-35561694 GCA_003952965.2 Morella rubra
TTGCTCAAAACATACATTCCATCTGCCATTGCTTCTAGGACTAGTCGAACCGACGATCCTTAGATGATCGTGACATGTAGAAGGCAGAAGAAAGGGGAGCAGGAAGACATGAACCCTGACGAGGGGAGGGGATTGGACGAATTGGGGCCTTGGGGAGTGAGAGGGAGACTTGTTAGAGTGAGAAGACAAAACCCAAGTTAAACGGTGCCGTTTGGTCAAATTCATAGATTTTTTTAAAAGTATTTTTATATTTATGCATATAATGGGGATGGGTCAGATTTGTTTTGGTAGGCTGGCCTCTCCAAAATGACCCTTAGGTTGGTAAAAAAATTGGGGGCCATTTCTATCGGGTGTTGGTCTCGGCCGAAATTGAATTGTCCTAATTTCTTTTTTTTCTCCCTCTAACAAGTCTTCTTGAGTGCTAAAATTTTATCACTATTTAATTAAAAAAATTATAAAATAATCTATTTTCTTATTTTCTTATTATTTTTATTATAATATCCATTTAAATCTATTTATTTTAATTTTTCACCAATTTTCATAAACTAGAACATCTTTAATGAAATTTTTAAAATTTAAAATGTTCTAAGAATTTTTTAAATAATGTTAACTTTATTGATACACACTAGAAATTATTTTTAGGTGATATTAAAAATATATTCGACTTTTAAAATTCTATAATTCACAAAAATCCTAAAATTCTAAAGAAACCAAACGCACCCTTATATTTACTTTTTTACTAACTTCTACCCTAAAATTTTAACACTCAAACACCCTTAGTCTATCATATTTTTTTCTCATTACCATCTGCGAATCCCCCAAAATACGATAGACTTCGTCCCAACTCAGCATTGGCAGTGGTAAGGCTATGTTTTGGTTCATGTTTGACAGTGTAATCTTACAAATATGATAATCAGAAGTTCTTTTAGTCTACATTGCCAATGGATGACGAACATGCCGTTCAAAACAGTTTTTTAGTTGGAAGCCTAATATCATTGACTAACAGTGCTTCCAACAAGGAGAGATGGAGAACAGCAAGCTTCGAAACTGGCGAAGTACATGGACGGCACACAATGAGGCTAATCCAGCTTTCACGAATCATTAGCAACTTTGACATCTCTCCTAACACCTTTACTTTAAGACGACATTCTTCTGACCTGTCTGTCACAGCTTTCTCCATGCTCTTCACCTAGTTCCAGTTTCATTTGCTGCAGGAACCTTTGGGGGATAATTGGTCAAATCCAAGTCAATAAGTGACATATCATACGGTACAGAAAAAGAATTTGAGGTGTCCGTGAGCAGGGAAGATTTCATTGCATCAGACTTTGAGCAACCACTCACAGAGTCCTGATTTTCTGGAGTACTTGAACTAGAAGATGAAAGACTGGATAGCTGTATGTCATCCAATTTGTTTCCGAATATATGTTTGTTTCTTCTCACAGACTCCATCTCAGGACCAGTTGGCACAAAGGTGCGCGACCGATACTTCCTTGTTCCCTCATCACCATCGTTGTGGTTGTACAGAACGTAATCATGGTAAGTTGGTGCAAACTGCGAAAAGATAAAGATCATCATCAGCATGGACATAGAAAACCAGTCAAAGAAAATATTATAACAATAAACAAGTGACAAAGGTATGCTGGTTCAAGAGAAGCCACGAGCATATTCCATAAGGGTAAATGAGGCACACGATTAGGCAAAACTTAGGGTCAAAGCATGTTGAGAGAGAGAGAGAGAGGTTCAATTTTTTTTTTCAATCGAGAAAAGAGAAAAGCTTCGTGTCTAATCCTTTAACATAAGAGGTAGAGTACAAAGCTCTCCACTATTGGCAGAAACGATGGCATACAGCTCACCTGGTGGACTGTGTCATGGTAAAAGTCATTTAACTTCAAGGCATGTGCAAGGCTTCCCGTCAAACCACGGGAGGCACCAATATTTGCACCAGCATATTCTTTGTACGGAAATGCATAGAGATGGCCTACAGCAGCAGCAAGCATCTCAACACATACAATGAAATTTTGCAATTGAGCAGCTTCCTTTGCATCCTTGATGAATCCGGACTTTGCAGCAAGGAAAACCAGAACACCCTAAAAAACAAACGAGAAATTCAGATAGATCGTGGATGAGTATACAATGGACTCGCACAAGATTTTCTAAAAATGAAAAAAGTATCATGCAACTTCCATGCTGTAACACCTGTCTTCATGCATGAACAGATGTTTCTGTGTTCGTGTGCCTGTGTGCATGCATCTGTCATGTGAGTGAGTATGAAAAGGTGTTAATTGCTTTATGAGATGCAGGGGGTGTCTGAAACCCCAAGGAAAAATAATTGTTCAACTTAAATTAACAACTTTCACAACTTCTCCCATTATAATTTAGAAAAATCGGTTAAAAGGAAAAAACAACATCTGAGAACAGTCATCCAAGCAGAACTCCATACTCTTTAGTAGTTCTACCACTCTTTTCCATAGGAAAGACAAACAGACTAACATGTACATGCTTAAGTTGACTAACAAATGAATGCAAAGGGAAGTTGTCCCAAAAAAGGTTATTAAAATGATCTTGACGGTCACAAAATTCATGCTTCCTTGATGTTGCTTTTCAACTCATGCAATAAGATAGCAAAAGGAGTGTCAAAGCTGTACCTGCCAATAAGTCAGGAAAACAACAGATTTGATTAAAATAAATTTTGGCACTGGATTGAATGGCTGAAGCAGATCTTTGCATGCCATATAAAACAATGCCAAAGCATAAAGTGCCATCGTATAGGAGATTGTATAGACGATAGTGAGATACAGGTACGACTGTTTCGGACTGAAATTCCCATCTTCATATTTTCCTTTTGCATAAAGTACGAGAGTGACAGCAACTAAAATGGGCTTCAAAATCACAAATTGCAAACAGCCCTGCTTGCACCTACGTATAAAACGCCTGTATTCAAAGTTTCAAAGATCAGAGCTAATCAAGCAGTTCTCAATGATGAAATATTCATATATATAATGCACTTTAAAAGACTGTAAGTGAATTGCGTATAGTGTCCAAGCAACTGTGAAGTTATGGTCCAGCTTTCCATATGGTGCAGAGAAACTAAATTTCCACAAATAATCCAGTGCCAAGCTAATTCATAGATACCAGGGTTTATAATGAAACTATGAACACTTGCCCAATGATTAAGAGTGGAGAACACATTCCCAAGTACACAAACATGGCGAGTTTTCCCAGGGAAATAAAGGGATAGGTTGGGGGGAAAGAGAGAGGGGGGAGGGGAGGAGGGGGAAGGAATCTCTTATTTCAATGTAAGCATGCGGACAACTGAAGGAGAAGACTTCGTATAGGGAAACTTACCCATCCAGCGGCATTGGAGGGAAGCAGCATGTCATTAGACACCATGATGGCTTCAGGACCCGACCACTTAAACTTAGTACAACAGCTCCTGGGCCACCAACCCATGCCAGGCATAGTGACAGAAAGTTATAGATAACCCATGCTTCATAGCTGAAACAGGACAAAGTTTATAAAACTAACATCAGATATCCCTATCAGGACAATCTCAATAAATTCGGATTCTTTAATCCCCTAAATTTTGGAAGGAACACCCGTTAAGACCCAGGGACTGATAAACAGATTCATTTTCCAATAATAATAAAACAAGTTCTTTTCACTCCGGTAAACAGAGAAAACAAGACAGGGAAATAGAAATGAACAGATACCTCCTCGAACAATAAACAAACAAATAAAATACACACAATAAACCAAAGGAAAACAATCTTAAGCCCGGGTACGACCCTTATTTCTGAGAAACACCTGTCTGCTTAAAACAAGCTTTAAGTAGACCATCAGACACAACACAATCCCCTAAGCAGAGCTGGACGAAATATGTGCATAGTAATTAACTCCCCACAATAAGAATCTGAAGAACCTCATATGAGCCGTTTGCAGGTTGCATTTAGAAACCTTACAAGAGATAGGTCAGTAAAGGGACTTATCTCGTGTTAAGTTTTATAGGTATCTTAAAGATGCCCAATCTCACATTGGATAGTAGATGGAATTGAGTTTTATAAGTGATTCTAAAGGGCCTTAATTCTAAATGATTAGTCCTTTTGGACCATAGAGAAGTGAGACAAGTGTTTCCTTGGGTCATTGCAAATGTTATTGCAGTTGGGCTACTAACACCATGTGGTGCTGATGCACGTCAGTGCAACATAGGCTTTTTGATGTGACAAGCACTTCTCTGGGTCATCACGATTGGATTGCCTCGCAATCCCACTAAAATAATACCAAAAGTGGTGTCATTTTATTGACCTCACATAGCTGTAGTGTCATGAATGGCAGCAGAACTCCTGCTGTAACACCAAATCACTACGATTGCAACCAATAACACGGCTGCCACCACCACCCTAACACCTACCGTCACCACCAATGCTGACACAATTCAGGCACCATTCGTTCAGGAAAGAGTGTAGTGAATTTCTTGTCACAAAAAAACTATGCTTTGGTGATTAATAAACAACCAAGAAGACTAATAGAAGTTGGAATACAAATAGACACTTCAATGAAGTGGCTCGATTAGTTTCAGACCACAACTATGCTGCCTACACATCTAGTTCTTGGTAAAACATGCAGAGATTAAAATTACAAAAAAAGACAGAGAACTTACACTTCCCGGATGGAATTAAAATAGATTGAGCCCTTAGGCAAAACCAGGGCCAAGAAAGACATTAATGCATAAACCTGTCATGAAAAGAAAAATCAACGCCCATAGTGAACAACTCCAAAGAGCATAAATGCCACACAAATTAGCAATTTTCAAAGTGTAGCCTTCTGAAAATATTAAGGCCAAAGAATTGGGAAGAATGAGGGAAAATGAAAAGATGAACAAGGCCAACGCTGAGCTATGGCATAAATGACATACATTATCAAAGGACACAATGGATGAGATGAATGAGAAGCAAAACAATTCTTTCCTACAGACTAAACATCATTTCTGGGGATGAGCGGGCACGCTGAACCAACAAGAACGATCTCAAAGTTCAATAATAAATAAAAAAAAAAATCCTCCGGAGTTCCAAATTTCCATTTCTTAAAAAATAAGTCAAAACAGCAAAAGCAAATGAGTTTGAATTCTATGAACGATCCAAAGACCTAACAGAAAGCATGCACTACATCACAAGCAGACCTTCTTATTCTCCCTAACTTTTCTAGAATTCATGACCACTGGAAAATATACATAGGCTGTAAGCAACAAAGCAAAACCAACGATTTATGTAAACATGAGGCAGAGTGTGAGGCCGCATTATATCGTGAGTGCAAAAGTTTCAGGCCGGGCTTTCCCAACCAGCAAATAATACACCCCGCGACAAGATACAAATTCATCATGCTAACAATATTTTCCTGAATACCAAGTCGAAACACTAACCGGAACCATGAAGATAATGCGGACAATTAATCGCTGATAAGAAGGTTCGGTGTAATTCAAAAGGTGTCTGTAGATGTGCATAATAGCCAGACCAATGGCTCCGACCGCGCAAATAAAAGCAACAATGCTAAAATAGATTGGCACCATTTCCCACATTCCGAAAAATCTTCCAACAAAAGTCGGACCCTGCGCGCAAGAACAAGACTGATACAGAGAGAATGAATAAATAAATTAAGTCAAGGAGCAGTTTCGATTCTATACAAATAGACACAGAGAGAAAACCAATTCATGAGACGAATCTTACCTTGGTGTCTATAGTCGACAAGATACTATGTTCTACGCTGGTGTTGAGATAATCGTATATGACTAACTGACTCAAAGACAAGGAGTGGTTATGCTGAATTTGTAGAAACCCTAATCCCCGCCGTCGCCGACAACAGAAATAAGAAAGGTAAAATACATCGCTTAGGGAGCAATAAGTTTGATACTTTCACTACAATATCAATAGAAGGAATTGATGCCATCTTCGGATGATTGAGTGGGGTTACTTATTAGGGAGAATATAACGAACTTTACCGGATCGGAGATCGGGACTTCAAATAGGAACAAGGGCGAAATACACCAGAAAAAGAACACAGCAGATTTGAAGGTGTGTGAAAATGTACAAAGAGAAACAGGTAAAAACAAGAACAGAGGCTTCAGCTGCAGCCAATGATGGCGGTGATCACAATCTTCTCGGTAAGCAGAAACTAATACTAACTCGATTTTTGTTAGATACCAGCCCACAGAAGAGAACCAAATGCTAGGAAGCCTTATGGAATTAGATTTTATAGAAAATACATAATGTGAACCGGCGGAACAGTAATTGATGTTCTGATCTGTCAGTAAACAGAAATACTTTTTTTTTTTTTTTTTCTGGTTTAATAAATATCTATTTTTTTTCATCGTTTAATACAAAAACGAACAGAAGAATCCGTTTCTTCTCATGCTTTTTGTGGGTAAGTAATAAAGAAATCCCTTTTGGGCCAAAACGAGAAGCCCATCGTCGCCCATATCAGCTAGACGGGTCTCGCAGGAGGTCGTACTAGAGCTTCTCGGGTCAACCCGACGAGGCTACGAGAAATATCTTTCGTTTTTGGGAGGAAGGGAGAAAAGCACATAACTCCCGAGTAGGAGTAGTAGCCACCGAGGTGGAGGTTTGGAAGGCCATACATTTTAAGTAGAGGGGCGTTGGCCTTATCTCACTCTCCTTTTCCTCTCCGTTTCTCTGTCCGTGTTCCTCACCCTATCCCCTTCCTCATTGAACCGTCCACGCCGCCCTCTACCTCTTGTCTCAGTATCTCCCCCGTTCCGTCGTATTTTAGTTTGCTCTTCTTATTAGTACTTTGAGCAAGCATATTCTACTTATCAACCATTGTAATCCTACGAACTTGTTTTGCTTTCGAAATGGCTTCTTTTTTAGGCGTTTCGTCCATTTACCAGTCTCCGACACTGGAGCTCTATCGAAGGACAGCATTAACAACAACACCACCTGTTCTTTCTTTACCCTTATCGGAGAAGTGTCACCTCAATAATGTTCTGAAAGCCTACAACACCGGCCAAAAGCCCTTCTCTTTTGATTCCACCGGTACGCTTAGGAGTGGCTTCAAGCAGCAGAGCCTTGGTTTTGTTCCTTCCGCGATTGCCACCCCCAATTCTTCGGTCCTAAGTGAAGAGGCATTCAAAGGCCTTGGTGGTAGTTTCGCAAAAGACTCTCTGGATGACTATTATGACTCTGGGCCGCCGCCATCTTCTGCTGCCTCTGCGGAGCACGACGAACTCGCCGTTTCAAAGTTGGGTTTACCTCAGCGCCTCGTTGATTCCCTCGAGAAGCGTGGGATAACTAGCCTTTTCCCCATCCAAGTACTTTATTCTCTCTCTCTCTCTCTCTCTTAACTGGTTCTCCCTCTTTATTTTCCGCCCTCCGTTATTTCTGCTGCTGTATTACAAGTTGGCCAGTTGGGAAACTCAAAACGCGGTCTTCTTGTTCTTATCTCCTTAATTACCAAGATATTCCCTTATAAAATGGTTTCTGTTACTTGATAATGACCCGTACGATAGGTATAAGTTCTGCAAGTGGTCTTCATTTTAGTTTGAAACGTATTGCTTCTTAAATACATATAATCAAGTGGTCCAGTTTCTCTGTATTATTAGCAACCCTGATTCTGCTAAGGGAATAGCTTATTGTTTCATACTGGTCTGGTAGGCAGTTTTTTAATTTTATTTGTATTCAAACCCTTTGAGCACCGTCCTTGACTATCTGACTGAGCTAAGTTAGTGGCTGTGGATATTGCTCTCATGTTGTCCTACCATTATTTGAAGTGAACATATGATCCCCATGACCTTGAACTGACGAATGCCCTCTTCATTTCCTTTGCTGATATATGATTTTGGTACCACCAAGTGTGCTGGACATATCAGCTGTCAGGCTGTGACTTTTCCAGTTTCTCTTCATCGAAGTTCTTAATTTTCAGGCTTGCTTGCTTCTTCTAATACTGTTTCCAAGTCTGAATTTCTATCCTTTAAACTGGCTCAATCTTTCTCTTCTTTACTTCCGATAATCATTATTCTTCTCTCCAATTATGTAGAGAGCTGTTCTAATTCCCGCTCTAGAAGGACAAGATATAATTGCTCGTGCAAAGACTGGGACTGGAAAGACGTTAGCCTTTGGGATCCCAATCCTGAAACATCTTACTGAAGATGATGAACAACGAGGTTCTGAGAGGTATTCGCCATATCGAAGTGTGTTCAAAACCACCATTTTGAAATGGGTTTGCTGATTGAGTGTCTGGCATGTATTTCTTTATACATTTCAGGCGGTTTGGTCATCTTCCTAGAGTTTTGATGCTTGCACCAACTCGGGAGCTGGCAAAGCAAGTGGAAAAAGAGATTAAAGAGTCTGCACCTTATTTAAACACCGTATGTGTTTATGGAGGAGTTTCTTATGTTATACAGCAGAATGCGCTTTCCCGTGGAGTTGATGTCGTTGTTGGAACTCCTGGTCGAATAATTGACCTGATAAAGGGTAACAGCCTCAAACTGGGGGAAGTTCAATATTTGGTCCTTGATGAAGCTGATCAGATGCTTGCGGTTGGCTTTGAGGAGGATGTGGAAACAATATTAGACAGACTTCCATCCAAGCGTCAGAGTATGCTTTTCTCTGCAACTATGCCGGGTTGGGTGAAGAAGCTTGCACGAAAATATTTGAACGACCCATTGACAATTGATTTGGTAAAACTGTGTTCTTTTGGCTTCTTTTCTTCTCTTTTGTTCCCCAAAAAATTTTCAGAACACCTTCATGTTTCCACAGCTTGGATGATTAGAGGATCTCATGGGATTAGACCTAGAACAATGGAGGAGCACTTGATAATTACTTTGGCAGAGAGTGCCCTTGATATTTACTTTCTTTAAAAGCATAATATTCCAGATGCTTAGGGGAACCCCAAAAAAAGGGTGACCAGCCTCGTGTGTGGACTATGATATGCTGACTCAGTTCACTTAGCTAGTAACTATGACAGACATTTTAAAATACAATCTGTCTCATTTGTGCCATTTGTCTCTCTGTCTGGAAATGCCTTAACGTTTCTTTGGGGTAGAATTTTAAGCCCTACCCTCTGCTTTCCTGTTTGGTCAAAGTTATGTGAAATGCTATTCATCTTGATTTGGACTGAAATTTTGGGACATGCTGTTCTGTGCTGTGACTGCTTCATTCAAGCTTCAAGTTTTGACATACCAATGCTAAGGGAGCCACTTTTTTTACTTCTAGGATGTGATACTTTTTCCTGTTCGGCTTTATGTCTAGGGACAATAGTTCCTCATCGTGTATTTAGCTTAATAAGACATACTTCTGATGATCCTTTGCGATGCAAAAAAATACAGTCAATGCTTAACATCAATAATAAAGCTAGAGTGAGAAGGTGTTAAGTCTTGTTTCCATTCCTCTCCTCTTCTCCATAGGTTGGTGACCAAGAAGAAAAGCTTGCAGAAGGGATCAAACTTTATGCTATATCGGCCACTGCAACTTCAAAGCGGACCATTCTTAGTGATCTGATAACGGTAAGGGTTGGCAGTCATATGTTAGTCTTGTTTTTGCTCGCTTCAAGTACTGTGATTAATTATTGGAAATCTTGATATTTCATTAACATGAGACTGTGTTACAAGTCCACTACAGGATCTCTGTTGATCGTTAGTAATAACTGTTAGATACTATATAATACTTTATTATTAGACCTGTTTTTGACTATCTGAAGCGCAAATGTCACACCTTACCGTAATTCCTGATGATGCTTAAAATTGGTCCCATAAATATACGTGCAAGAATTTGTAATATCTAGTTTTTAATTTTGTATTTTGGTTGTTCCAGTTTACTTATATGTCACGGGATATAAGTAAAGGGATTAGTTGGGGCAAAACTCCGGATGCCCTTATGAACTAAACAAAATGAATGTTATTGCATCATCAATGTGTTACTGTGTTCCTCTAATTTAATTTCAAAGCTAAAGGGAAGATTTCTGTTACATTATACTGAACACTAATATAACTTTCAGGTCTATGCAAAGGGTGGGAAGACCATTGTTTTTACACAGACAAAACGTGATGCTGATGAAGTCTCAATGGCTTTAACAAGTAGCATTGCTTCTGAGGCATTGCATGGAGATATATCTCAACATCAAAGGGAGAGAACATTAAATGGTTTTCGACAAGGGAAGTTCACCGTGCTTGTTGCCACTGATGTTGCATCTCGTGGACTTGATATCCCCAATGTTGATCTTGTAAGTTTGTGGCATTGCTTTCTCATCCACAGGAAAATTCATTTTTTTTATTTTTTTGTGGGTTTCTATTCTGTGGATTCTGGTACCATGTGCATCCTAAGATACACTATGGTATTTAAATTATCTTTAGAAAATCATAAACCCGCTTTAAAAAAAAAAGGGATATGAGCATGATATTTTCCATTAAACCGTGTACTTTTAAAATACATTCCTTCCATAGCATCTGAGTTTGCAAGTCAAGATTGAGATTGACCTAGTAAGAGAGTTCAATGCCTTGGTTCATGAGGTGAAATGAAGTATAGTTTGGGGGAATAAAATCATTAGAGATCAAGTTTGTTCAATCCTTTGTCTAATTCCATGCTACACTCAAAAAGTTTGTATATTTAGGTTTTATTGCATGGTCTTTGCAACATTCTACAGCTTTCTAAGATATTAAAATTGATTTGGTCTCTCGATATGGTAGAAATCTCTTTTCACTCTTTACCCCCCTTTCTACAGGTTATTCACTATGAGCTTCCCAATGATCCAGAGACTTTTGTGCATCGCTCTGGTCGTACTGGCCGTGCAGGAAAAGAAGGTTCCGCCCTTCTGATGTTTACTACTAGCCAGAAGAGAACAGTGAGGTCCCTTGAGCGTGATGTGGGATGCAAGTTTGAGTTTGTTAGTCCGCCAGCTATCGAAGAGGTTTTGGCGTCATCTGCTGAGCAAGTGGTTGCTACTCTTACTGGAGTTCATGCAGAGTCCATAGAGTTTTTTACCCCCACTGCAGAAAAACTGATTGAAGAACAGGGAACAAGTGCACTTGCTGCTGCACTAGCACAATTGAGTGGATTCTCTCGACCTCCTTCATCCCGGTCTCTCATCAGTCATGAGCAGGTAAATGATGAGCCTTCTATTTCCAGTTGGAAATTAACAAGCTGTCAACCAAAGGTATGCTAAGGAATGGTATCTATTTGTTTGATTGTGAAGACCGTGATCTGATGGCCCTTGCGCATGCAATATTATAAGTTTCATGGTGCCTACTGCTTTGGTAGAATTCTTAAAACATAAAATAGCATCCAGAAATATGTGTGGTGCTAAAAGAATTTTCTGTTCTGTGTGCTACGACTAGTTTTGTTTTGAGACATTGAAACTATGTGGTCTTATTTGTAGCCTTCCACTGGGGTATGATTATTCATGCGATCTTGATACTTGTATTGCAGGGGTGGGTTACTTTGCAATTGACCCGTGATCCAGCTTATTCTAGTAGATACCTGTCTGCTAGATCTGTCACTGGGTTTCTTTCTGACATTTATCCTGCAGCTGCTGATGAAGTTGGAAAAATACACCTAATTGCAGATGAAAGGGTATGTATCTACCATATGCTCTTTTTCTTTTCTTTTTTTTTTTTAAAAAAAATAATAAAAAATTTATTTATTTTTTGGGTAAGCGTATCTACTATATGCTTTGCTTGTCTTGTAACTCCTGTTTTAGCATCTCTTTGTCAATGCATCTCTAGTGTAAGTTATTGATGTTTCCTTCAACAGGTTCAAGGGGCAGTTTTTGATCTTCCAGAGGAGATTGCAAAAGAGTTGCTAAATAGGCAACCACCACCTGGAAACACTATTTCCAAGATCACCAAGGTAGATTATGCATTAGGTCTTGTTCTAGTTGCTTCTGCATGATGACATAGGTTGCTTTAGCTGGCTATGCTTTTATATATTTTTTGTTTTCTTATGGTTAGAGTATCTGCATTAAACTACTAACACAGAAGTGATTCCCCCCCACTTTTTCAATGGCAGTTGCCTGCTTTGCAAGATGATGGGCCGCCGGGTGATTATTATGGCAGGTTTTCTGGCAAGGATCGGAACAACAGACAAGGATCTAGGGATCGCAGAGGCATGAAAACCTCAAGGGGTTGGGATGGCGATCGAGACTATGACAGTAATGACGGTGGTTTGTTTAGGAGTGGTGGTCGGAGGGATAGAACTGACAACAGCTGGTCCCGGTTTTCAAAAAGTAGTGGGGATGATTGGCTAATTGGAGGTAGACGATCGAGAACAAGGGACAGGTATATCGCTTTCAAGAAGTTATTGCTCTCCATTTTTCTTTTTTCTTTTTTGAAATTCCTGTGTGAACATGTCCTTAATTGAGACTCAGAAGGTAATAGACATTGGAAGTGTTACAAAGGAAGTTATTAGCAATGCATTTATGTAGTGAAAATGATGCTAGGGGGCAACATCTCACAAATTTGTGTTTTGTTTTGGGGGTGGGGGGAGGCAAAAACACAAGGAAACATTTAGCAAATGATTATGTGGTCTGAAAATGGAAATATAGAAGACAGAAGATCTCAGGATATTCTATAAAGAATGAGTTGCAAGCCACTTTTGCATTTATTACCCCTTCATATAACCAAGCCAGCAGCACAAGCGCCAGCATTTTCATCCTCTGTTCATTAAATTGGATTTTGTTTTTGTCTGAGGGAACTTCTTTCTTAAAATTCTCCCAACTGCCTTTCTTTTATTTTTTCTGCTATGAGGTATGGACGCCTTAACCTTTCAGAAAATTTTTTTTTGGTTGTGTTTGTATTGTATAGTTTTTCATTGTTTTGTTAAAGTTGCAAAAGGTTGTTGTTCGTTCATCGATGACCATTCAAGGTTGTATAAAACTCACTGGGCATCTGAATGTGTCTTACAGAGCCTTTGGAGGTTCCTGTTTCAATTGCGGACAGTCTGGCCACAGGGCATCAGAATGCCCAACGAAGCGAGGTTATTAGTTGTGTCGTAGTCTACGTAAGATTTCCTCCTCAAGGGTCTGAGGTTGCTGCTGCTTGGAATTGCCCTGGATTATTTCCACAGCCTGTGCAATAGGCCCATGAGATCGAGCGATGCTCCGAAAACTTACAGTTATTGTCTCTGCTCTCTCTCTCTCTCATTCCCTGTTGTATTTTCGTTTTGATTTTAATTTCTATCTGCGTAAAATGTAATATCCATGTTTATTGAATTTCTTTGCACCAATGACATTTTCCAAGAATAGAGATCTTATGGGGTTGTGCATTGTTTTGATAACACACCCCCGCCACTTGAAACACATCGTAAGCGATCAAAATCCGTGGAGGTATTTGCGCATTCGTCAAAGGATTACCCTTCTACCCATGGAGACAGCCATTTTTTTTTAAAACATACTACGCGTCTCATTAATAATGACGAAACGAACCAACAAAAGGAAACCACCCCGGTCATGGGGGGTCAAAACCCGCATAGACCCAGGTTAGTTCTGCAGGAGCTCATGAGAGGGGACAAGCATCCGTTAAAATCTGAGGAACAGACCTATGATAAGAAAGGTGCCTTTTTTCATTCAATCAACGGAATCACGGATACAGATTACATAGTCCAAAAACGGGTAAGGGCGAGCAAATTCAAAATTCCACTCGATATCCTACTTCTCAAAGAGAATGTTGACGACTGTCCTAAAATCCTGTCCCCGCTTGTTCTTTAGAAGCTCCCGCACGGCCTTCTCATCGGGCACGAATCCTTTATTCTTCATCTGCTCCAGAAGCTCCCTGGCCTCGTCCAGCTTCTGCTCCTGGATCAACGCCTCAAACACGGCCGTGCAGGTCGACGCATTAGGTCTCATCCCTTTGCCCATCATTTCCATCACATACTTCTTGGCGTCCCCTATGCATTTAGCATCCGCAGCAAGGCCCTGAATAAGAACAGTGTAAGTGTAGGCATTGGGGGCGACCCCCGAGGCAAGCATGCGCAAGTAGACCCTGAGAGCCTCTTTGGGCTGACCGGCGTTGGCATAAGCTTCGATGACGGCGGTATGGGCCACCACGTCGGGCATGTGACCCTTATCCTTGATCTGAGCGAAGAGTTCCAAGGCCTCGTGTGTGAGTCCATCTTTGGACAAAGCGTCGAACATCTTGACGGCATTGTTGAGCAGGCCATCTTTAGTACTAATGTTGTGGAAGATTTCTTGCAAGTCTTTTGGGTCCTTGGGCTCCTCTATGATGGGTTTCTTGCTGAACGGATCGTAGGGGGGAGGAAGCTTATTCTTGTCTATATCTTTGGCGCCCACGGTCCTGTTGGTTTTGCCATTTTCGTCGTTCTCGTCGTCGTCTTCCTCTGAATCGGTCAGAGAGAAATTCACCTTGGTGTTGATCTTGGTGGTGGCTTCGGACGTAAATAATCTGTCGTGCTTATGAAGAGAAAATAATGTTATTGGAAGTACTGCGCTAGCCTGCCCTCTGCACGAAAAAGAAAAGATGCCTAAATTGCGTGCCGATGCCACTGATGGACATGGTGGCGAGGCAAGGAAAGTCAAGAGACGGTTACAAAAGGTGACCGGGAGAGAGGGAGTACTGCTAGATGCCAGTGCAAAAGCCCTAGATAGCAGAATTCTGGCTGCCATTGACGATTCCTATGGGCGTGCTCTGTGTCCTTTCAAGCATTTTTAAAGCTTCGGGAAGGTTCCAATACGGGGGCCATTTTTAGATATTGAAAATATGCATCTTAACTTCCCATACGAATTAACACCTTGCTGATGGGAAGTTCACTTTTCTTTAATCTTAGGTCCGGTTTGGAACGCGAGTCGAAGTTCTGTTTCAGTTTTTGGTTCGGTCTCTGACCTTTAGACACGGAACCCAAACCCAAATCTCGTTTGGGTTGATTAACGAATATTTGGGTCTCAGACCCCATTGCGGGCCCCTGTCTCTTTCGGCTATCCACTCATGATGGACCGCATACCAAAACCAGGCATAGCATGCGTAGGCGGCCCCATTTCTGGCGGTAAACTTTTCTTTCAGTTGCCAAGGTTTTGTCAACTTATGAATAGAACGGACTCGTAAGAATAAGATAAAGATTTTTTTTGACAAAAATTATAAATTCAGATAGTTGCATGATCAATTTAAAAACCGAAAGACAGTTTGTTAAAAGTTGTCAAAATCTAGAGACGAAATGTATACTTCCGGCAGTGCCTTGCGGGGGGGAGGAAGAGTTAAACCATAAGTGATATTATACCACCGCATACAATTACATACGGGTTCCAGCTTGCCAGACATTTTACATAGATAGTTGAAGTAGCTGAGCTATATTGTCTGGCAGCCCTTGCACACCCCAATATTGTATCCAGCACTACCATTATCTACGGATGTCAAGTTACTTCCCAATCAACAGACCAACTAGCACCAATATAATAATTAACATAGAACAAAAAAAGAAAAGAAAAGGAAAGAGTATTTACCAGCCACACTCATTGATCAATCCAAAAAGCAAAGAGCATTTAACAACATACAGATTGATATCGCGCTTTGTAACACACAACAAGCAGCATCAACAACTTTAGGACTGAAACCAGCTACACTTCTCGAAAAAAAAATAACCAGCCATTCTCATTGATCAATCCAAATAAGCAAAAAGCATCCAAGGAATGAAATTAAACCAGATAAAGGGCAAGCTATATTAATTTTCCTCTTTGCCGTCAAATTACATCAGTGACTGCAAATATTACTAAAATGACAAAGGCACTGCACCCATAGGCTGAACGACAGATGAACTAATCTGAGATTCAAGCAAGTGGGTCACTTGTTGGCACTGACGTGGGGACATTTGTCTCCTGACTCTCAGGAACCTGGGGTGGTGATTCTGCTTTAGTTAAGATTGATGCTGCTTCGATACTTTCCCCGGAAGCAACTGAATCTGGATCACTCACCGCTGCTCCAGGGGCTTTACTGTCTGAAACGTGCCCACTTGATTCTGACTGCAAGGAAGCACTCATTGATACCGGTGTGGATTCTGACTGGAGTGGAGCACTAACTGATGACATAGTGGTTTCCAGCTGGAGCAGAGCACTCACTGGTGCCGTTGTGGACTCTGACTGGAGTGGAGCACTCACTGGTCTGGGAGCAGGAGGGGCTTCTAACAGCAGTTGCTGCCCTGATTCCTGCTGTGAATGCTGATTACCGGGGACCAGTTTTTTAACAGAAATAGAAAGAGACAGAGATGTCACTCCAGGAGGAAGAATCTCAATTGGCAGTTTCTTCCCTGCTTCTGCCAGACTTGTAAGCTTGGGTTCCTCAAGGGAAGCGAGAAAGGCAGCCGCAGCATCTGTCTTTGTTGATGGAGTGTGCTCAACCTCCTTCTGCAGCATTTTGTTCCAAGCCTGGACCAAATTCTTCAATGTTGGTCGTCCATGAGCCTGGAAATATTCTTACAAGGTCAGAGAAAAGTACTAAATTTAGGTGTTAAATGGGTTCATATTAACAACTCATACGTGGCCATATACAGTGCAGACCCAAGGGGAGGGTAAAAAAACTCATACATGTGCATGAAGCACAGCCTCAGCAAGCATCCCAGTTTCCTGCCATGCCTTTTCCATGAGCGCATTGTCTCCCAAAACAGCAGCTGAAAATGCTGCTTCACGTCCCAGGCCAACTGAGATCAGATTATTTACCAAACCCTGCAGTACATGCATAACATTGGTTTTAAAGGTAAGAATATAGGCACAAAATCCCTAGTGATGAGCAAAATCAAACTCAAAATCAATCAACATCATGTCTTTTAACCTCAAGATTTGTGGCATTAACGTCCATCGAAAACAACGAAAATTTTGACTGAATGGCTTGAAAAATATGCAACACTGCCAGCGGACATTACTCAAGTTTTATACAGCAGCAACAATATGTGCGGTATCTCGTGCGAGAGGATCCATGGAAGTTATATGGCCCCAATTACCGTCTACATTGCAATAAATGCATCCATGGGTGGAAGTGGCACAAGAGATCCACATAAGGATTGATTCAAACAAATACCCGTAAGCTTAACTATGAGTGAATTTTGTTAATGATAGTTTTTTCATTCTCCTTACAAACAATAAAAGATGCCACTCCACCAATGATCTTAATGTTTCTGCTCTAAAGCAGGTTCTTCACCAAACCAGGCACAACCAAAGAAAGTCAAACAAGGAGGAAAGAATATCCAAAGCTGCTGAATAAAATAGCTGACGCAGCAAAAGCTGGCCCAATCTTTCTTTGTTCTACTGCATATAATCCCACCATATGCAACTGAGAAATGGAATCCTTCTCCTTTCTGTTTACTGACAGCCTTGGTCACCGACACCACTCAAAACTCTGACTAAACTTTAAAGACAGTAAGTCATAAGGAGCAGGACACTAAGCTCCAATAGGGATCACCATGACTTGTTTCTCATTTCAGCATTTCAGAAACTGATCCCACGCTCTGATTCACTTAGACTGCGATGAATGATCTTGCACATTTTTCCTAGTCAGAATGGTTTCAAAATGAAAGCACATTTTTCCTAGTCAGAATGTTTTCAAAATGAAAGCAGATCACCGCAGATCACCTGTCTCCACGCTTTAGCATTTTCCCCCATCATGGGTTAAAGAATTGTTACAGGTTCCTTGCACAATCTATGATATTTTTACATACAATATTTATGAAACTTTGACTTCGGCATTATAACTTTTGTAGGCACACACAAACACAACCCATTAGAGGTAAACAAACTAGAATAAAAAAGAACTTTGTTAAGTGCACTCATGCAAGGATTTAATTAGCATCGCCTTCACAACTATACATGCAATAACAGACACAAGAAATATGCTACATCTAAATGCTTTTCTGGTTTCTCACTCTTAGATAGAAACAAATGCATTTTGGGTAGCACTCATAGCAGGATGCAACACATACAATACTTTCACATACATCAAAGAGCTCAAGGGGCAAACATGCAACAGAATACAAGTGAAAAAGACTGCATACACTCAGGCGGGTCAATTCTCCATGATTAGCAAGACGCAAAGCTAGTCCTCTTAACTCATGACCCTGGAAAGCTCCTTTTACTGAACCTGCAGCAGCTAACCTCTTGAGAGCTTCGCGAGCAATTTCAACTTGTGCAGTAGCATCAGCAGCATCAATAAGATCCAGGAATTCCTTTGCAAATTTCACTATTCCTTGAACAGCTTCCACTACATTTTCTTTCTTAGCTGTTAAACTGAGAATGTCATTCAAACCAAGTCCAGTAGTATCTTGTCCTATATCCCTGCTGTTGCTCATTATAAGGAGGCACTGAAGAGCTCTTTTCAAATCATTGCTCTGCATGGCCAGATCAAACTCCAACCTACAGAACACAAAAGAGAATCATCTACGCATATAAAAAGAGACCTGTCCAGACGGACGTCATTTTGAATAGCTAACATAGACATGTCACTTTTCAAAATAATTACAGCTGTTACGATGAGAACAGAATCCAAAAGAGTCAGCTTTTCCCCAGTCATCCTACTCCCCTACTCATAAACTTCTCAACAGCTGAGAATAAACATGTATATCAAAGAAGGGCCAGAAAAGTTATGAAAAAAGTGATAAGTGGATTCACCCAATATAGCAACTTTAGATGAGAAGCCATAGATCATGACGCATGAAAAATTGAACGGTCTTGCTGCACTTAAATTGATGCACAGCTAGTTTGCAACCACACGAGCTCTATGTTTTTATTATCAGGACACGTAAATGTTCAGAGTGCCTGACACATCAATCATATTTGCAGATATAGGAGTCTTTCTTCCAACATGGATAAATGTGCTTCAAACTGACAGAAACTCTGTTCCATGGTTGGAAGTCTACACAGTAGAACACAATTGTAATCTAGACCAGCATAAAGAATTCTATATTATGCAGCATACCTCTTAGATATTCCAGGCAAATGAAGTGCCTCAGTAGCATATCCCATTCCTAGCATAAATTGCGCTAAATCGTCATGATGCTCTCTACCAAGCCTACTTGCCCTGCTCAAATTGTTGTGTAGGTACCATAATGTAGAAAGGCAAAGAGGACAACAAAATATCAACAACCATGACAACAATACCATTTCACTGCACTAACAGCATCTCCATATGCAGCAAGACACCGGCAGCGAATACCAGGATGGCTTAGAGATAAGGCATGCGCACACATGTACCTAGCAAAGTGAATGCATCACAGATGTCATTCTTGTTATGGGAATAGACAAAACCGTAAACAGATCACTGAAAAAATATGGCATTATGCTGATATATTAGAAATCTAGAAGGGCCTTCAAGGATCCTTGCCCTCCTTTTTTTTTTTTTCAACACATAAGAAGAATGAAAATATCAAAACTCAAATCTTCTTATGTAAGTAAGAATACTGTACACAGAGATGATTGACGAATAACTGTACGATGTAGTTATTTTCTAGCCTCAGACTTATAGCTGAAAAAGCATCACCTGGAAATGGAATGATGGACACAGGTCTTGTATGAAACAACTCCTAAAATCATTTACAAGAGCACAACCACAGAAATCAATTGTGAATTCACACTATGAACATGGCTAGACATACCTAGACATTCAAGTAATTATGTATCCTTGCTACACAGGACTATAGGATTATAGAGGAGAGATAATTCAATTTGAGAATTAGGATTTGAATAATGAAAAAGGCCAACAAAAAAGCATATAGGCCTTTGTTTCGGCAGGCTTGAATAAACTTTTTCAGGCACATAGGACAGAGCCAGACAAGAAATTTAAGAACAGTTCAGCTTTTTGGGGGCGTGGGGCTAGAAGACATACACCAGATCTTAGGGGAAGGCCAAGAATCCATTACCTATCAATTAGCCAAAGAACTCCATCTCTGACACCCACCACAACCAGTGGTCCAACTGGTCGTTTCTGCTCTGTCGGAAAACGAGTAACAGCTACAGATACTCCTCCACCACCAACAGCTATCTCATGGACCTTTCTGTCTTCCATTTCCTTCATTACTGCCGGATCATCCCCCTCAACTTTAGATTGTTTTGGCAATGTTAAGAAAGGGGGAACAGAAGGAGCATGCTGAAAAGATGCTAATCGCACCACCTGGAAATAGGAGACAAGGTTAGACTAAAAGCAAAAAGACAAGTTATGTTCAGATGTTTAGATACATGAAGACTTCCAGACCAGCAACCTGAATTCAACCATGAAGGGATGTGATTCAAGGATTAAATATAATGGGGCATAGTGCCAAAGATAGTTAAGGAAGATAACATGAAGGGATGTTACTTGCTTACCCTTAAGTCATGGGATTAAACTGTGAATGAATGGGGCATAGATCTTTGCCAATTTAACTACAGAGGAAATCAAAGGTTGTTTCATGCTTATTGCACCTCTTGAGTTCTGCTTTAACTAGAGGTTTGTTTCAGCATTTCTTTCACTTTGATCGAACTATAATATAAAACTAAGAACTAACCATATTTTTTTTTTTTTGGATAAGTAAAACTAAGAACTAAACATATTAGAATACAAAAGCGAGTTTCTAGGATCTTAAACAGTTTCCAAAGGTTTTATGCTAGTGTATTTAGAGCTAAAAAAGAAGCCAATTCTAGGCACCGTAAAGAAAAACCAAATTAGTTACTCGCCATCTACTCAAATTAACAGTTGGAAACAACATTTAAGGAAAACCAGTCTAAGAAAGTCTCAACCTGCAGCATTGGGGGCCTCAACGATACTCTTTCTTGTGCAACAGATTGGGGACCTTCAACTGTGATTAGTGCCAACTCTCCATGTTCAGCAACGGCTCTCACTTGAGCCTCTTTCATTTTCATCTCCTCTTTAATCTTTCTCGTTTCTATGTCAATAGGCGCCACTCCGGCATCAACAAAAACACATCTAGAGAACACAGCACAAGAAGTACGTGAAGAATTGCTAAAAGCACTAAGAGAAAGAAAAGGCCCCTTAGTAACTAATACTGACAAAACATAGCATCGTTGACGAGCTATGATATTGTGACAGCTGCACAAAATTTTCATTTTGCCTTTTTGATGTGGTTGAGAGCAAAATACTCTACCAGAAGGCAGACAACTCATAGTCGCAAACTATGAAAAAATACTATGCTCCAAGTCCTCAAACATCCATCCATTTATTCAAAACACTGAAACACAACCATTAAAGTATTCTCCTCACCACTAACAATGGAACTGAAAAAAAAAATTAAATGAATATAATGCCAAGAATAAGTCGTCTTAAATAAAGTAAATTACTTGTTCTTATTATTACAGAGACTCATTTTATGAGACTGAAATGGAGATTGTTTATCTTTGCTTTGTATTCTAGCCCCCGGCATGGTACAGCTAAAATGAATCTTACTATGATGCCCTTTCATCTTTCCATATTTCTGCAATTACAAGTTCCCTCGCAAAAGCCAAAGTTTGTATAGCAAAACCACCGAAGAATCACCATTAGTGTTGAAGACACCAAGAAACCAAGATAAAACATAAATTTTGGATCAGAAACAATATCTTACTCAATGGTAGTTGGCGTAGCCACAAACAACTGTCTTCTATGCCAAACAGCACCTGTTGCATAGGGAATTGCGACATCTCCTAGGTATCTATATTGGGGGCGCAAAGAAGATATGACAATGTATTGCTGATATACAAAAGCACAATACTCAACAGTTTGGTCCCATGCAGTCCACTCTGGCTGTGGCAGAAGAACACCCACAGGTTGAAAAGTCTCCCAACTGCAAATATTACATTAGTTGGAAACCCTCCAGAGATCTTATTCAAGCAGTCCTAGAAATCACAACATATAGGCATTATATAATAATGAACATTTACATTTGATTGAAACCTTATCGCACCGAGTTAGACAGAACATATAGGCGTTATCCCTAGCATTTTAGCAACAGCATGCAGAAGATCTATGAGAGGAATATCCATCATCAAAAGTAGTAAATGAAGAAAGACCGGTACTTCCAAACCCTGATAAGGGCATTGACTGAATTGTTGAAATAGCTGTTGCGGCAACAGGGCTGATTCTCCTAGACGTTCGATAGGCAACACCAAGCAGTGCCCCCCCATGCAACCCAAGGACCTACAACAAGATAATTCCAGTGAAAAATGACGATGCAAGAAAACTGAAAACACAAGATTTTTAACAGAACAGACATTCTTTTTCCACGGTTTACCAGCATTAATTTTGGATCATTCCGTCCCAAAAGGACAGCCTTGCATCAAAATTGGATGCATTTTAATAAAGAAGAATCTCAACAATTTCCTAAATGCTCTGCACCCTTTCAAAGATTGGAAAATTTCTTAATAATTAGCTTACTTAAAAAAATATTGGAAATGAAGATTTCAATGTTTTGATTTTTTAAAAGTTCAAATTTATTTTGGGCTGTCCCAAACAGGAAAGGAGGATACTTCTAGAGAGTTAAACGATTACAAATGTATCCGATACTCACTTTAGAGCTGAAAATTTTGTGCCTCATTAGAGGTAAACAAACTAGAATAAAAAAGAACTTTGTTAAGTGCACTCATGCAAGGATTTAATTAGCATCGCCTTCACAACTATACATGCAATAACAGACACAAGAAATATGCTACATCTAAATGCTTTTCTGGTTTCTCACTCTTAGATAGAAACAAATGCATTTTGGGTAGCACTCATAGCAGGATGCAACACATACAATACTTTCACATACATCAAAGAGCTCAAGGGGCAAACATGCAAGAGAATACAAGTGAAAAAGACTGCATACACTCAGGCGGGTCAATTCTCCATGATTAGCAAGACGCAAAGCTAGTCCTCTTAACTCATGACCCTGGAAAGCTCCTTTTACTGAACCTGCAGCAGCTAACCTCTTGAGAGCTTCGCGAGCAATTTCAACTTGTGCAGTAGCATCAGCAGCATCAATAAGATCCAGGAATTCCTTTGCAAATTTCACTATTCCTTGAACAGCTTCCACTACATTTTCTTTCTTAGCTGTTAAACTGAGAATGTCATTCAAACCAAGTCCAGTAGTATCTTGTCCTATATCCCTGCTGTTGCTCATTATAAGGAGGCACTGAAGAGCTCTTTTCAAATCATTGCTCTGCATGGCCAGATCAAACTCCAACCTACAGAACACAAAAGAGAATCATCTACGCATATAAAAAGAGACCTGTCCAGACGGACATCATTTTGAATAGCTAACATAGACATGTCACTTTTCAAAATAATTACAGCTGTTACGATGAGAACAGAATCCAAAAGAGTCAGCTTTTCCCCAGTCATCCTACTCCCCTACTCATAAACTTCTCAACAGCTGAGAATAAACATGTATATCAAAGAAGGGCCAGAAAAGTTATGAAAAAAGTGATAAGTGGATTCACCCAATATAGCAACTTTAGATGAGAAGCCATAGATCATGACGCATGAAAAATTGAACGGTCTTGCTGCACTTAAATTGATGCACAGCTAGTTTGCAACCACACGAGCTCTATGTTTTTATTATCAGGACACGTAAATGTTCAGAGTGCCTGACACATCAATCATATTTGCAGATATAGGAGTCTTTCTTCCAACATGGATAAATGTGCTTCAAACTGACAGAAACTCTGTTCCATGGTTGGAAGTCTACACAGTAGAACACAATTGTAATCTAGACCAGCATAAGAATTCTATATTATGCAGCATACCTCTTAGATATTCCAGGCAAATGAAGTGCCTCAGTAGCATATCCCATTCCTAGCATAAATTGCGCTAAATCGTCATGATGCTCTCTACCAAGCCTATCACCAAATTGCATGACAACAATACCATTTCACTGCACTAACAGCATCTTATGCAGCAAGACACCGGCAGCGAATACCAGGATGGCTTTTGCGCACACATGTACCTAGCAAAGTGAATGCATCACAGATGTCATTCTTGTTATGGGAATAGACAAAACCAACAGATCACTGAAAAAATATGGCATTATGCTGATATATTAGAAATCTAGAAGGGCCTTCAGGATCTTGCCTCTTTTTTTTTTTCAACACATAAGAAGAATGAAAATATCAAAACTCAAATCTTCTTATGTAAGTAAGAATACTGTACACAGAGATGATTGACGAATAACTGTACGATGTAGTTATTTTCTAGCCTCAGACTTATAGCTGAAAAAGCATCACCTGGAAATGGAATGATGGACACAGGTCTTGTATGAAACAACTCCTAAAATCATTTACAAGAGCACAACCACAGAAATCAATTGTGAATTCACACTACGAACATGGCTAGACATACCTAGACATTCAAGTAATTATGTATCCTTGCTACACAGGACTATAGGATTATAGAGGAGAGATAATTCAATTTGAGAATTAGGATTTGAATAATGAAAAAGGCCAACAAAAAAGCATATAGGCCTTTGTTTCGGCAGGCTTGAATAAACTTTTTCAGGCACATAGGACAGAGCCAGACAAGAAATTTAAGAACAGTTCAGCTTTTTGGGGGCGTGGGGCTAGAAGACATACACCAGATCTTAGGGGAAGGCCAAGAATCCATTACCTATCAATTAGCCAAAGAACTCCATCTCTGACACCCACCACAACCAGTGGTCCAACTGGTCGTTTCTGCTCTGTCGGAAAACGAGTAACAGCTACAGATACTCCTCCACCACCAACAGCTATCTCATGGACCTTTCTGTCTTCCATTTCCTTCATTACTGCCGGATCATCCCCCTCAACTTTAGATTGTTTTGGCAATGTTAAGAAAGGGGGAACAGAAGGAGCATGCTGAAAAGATGCTAATCGCACCACCTGGAAATAGGAGACAAGGTTAGACTAAAAGCAAAAAGACAAGTTATGTTCAGATGTTTAGATACATGAAGACTTCCAGACCAGCAACCTGAATTCAAGGTATATAAGGTCCAAAGAAGTTAAGGAAGATAACATGAAGGGATGTGACTTGCTTACCCTTAAGTCATGGGATTAAACTGTGAATGAATGGGGCATAGATCTTTGCCAATTTATTACCTACAGCTCACCATAGTTCTACAGAAATCAAAGGTCCCTGAAACTCTAATACATTCAATATGCTTATGAACATGCACCTCTTGAGTTCTGCTTTAACTAGAGGTTTGTTTCAGCATTTCTTTCACTTTGATCAACTATAATATAAAACTAAGAACTAACCATATTTTTTTTTTTTGATAAGTAAAACTAAGAACTAAACATATTAGAATACAAAAGCGAGTTTCTAGGATCTTAAACAGTTTCAAAGGTTTTATGCTAGTGTATTTAGAGCTAAAAAAGAAGCCAATTCTAGGCACCGTAAAGAAAAACCAAATTAGTTACTCGCCATCTACTCAAATTAACAGTTGGAAACAACATTTAAGGAAAACCAGTCTAAGAAAGTCTCAACCTGCAGCATTGGGGGCCTCAACGATACTCTTTCTTGTGCAACAGATTGGGGACCTTCAACTGTGATTAGTGCCAACTCTCCATGTTCAGCAACGGCTCTCACTTGAGCCTCTTTCATTTTCATCTCCTCTTTAATCTTTCTCGTTTCTATGTCAATAGGCGCCACTCCGGCATCAACAAAAACACATCTAGAGAACACAGCACAAGAAGTACGTGAAGAATTGCTAAAAGCACTAAGAGAAAGAAAAGGCCCCTTAGTAACTAATACTGACAAAACATAGCATCGTTGACGAGCTATGATATTGTGACAGCTGCACAAAATTTTCATTTTGCCTTTTTGATGTGGTTGAGAGCAAAATACTCTACCAGAAGGCAGACAACTCATAGTCGCAAACTATGAAAAAATACTATGCTCCAAGTCCTCAAACATCCATCCATTTATTCAAAACACTGAAACACAACCATTAAAGTATTCTCCTCACCACTAACAATGGAACTGAAAAAAAAAATTAAATGAATATAATGCCAAGAATAAGTCGTCTTAAATAAAGTAAATTACTTGTTCTTATTATTACAGACACTCATTTTATGAGACTGAAATGGAGATTGTTTATCTTTGCTTTGTATTCTAGCCCCCGGCATGGTACAGCTAAAATGAATCTTACTATGATGCCCTTTCATCTTTCCATATTTCTGCAATTACAAGTTCCCTCGCAAAAGCCAAAGTTTGTATAGCAAAACCACCGAAGAATCACCATTAGTGTTGAAGACACCAAGAAACCAAGATAAAACATAAATTTTGGATCAGAAACAATATCTTACTCAATGGTAGTTGGCGTAGCCACAAACAACTGTCTTCTATGCCAAACAGCACCTGTTGCATAGGGAATTGCGACATCTCCTAGGTATCTATATTGGGGGCGCAAAGAAGATATGACAATGTATTGCTGATATACAAAAGCACAATACTCAACAGTTTGGTCCCATGCAGTCCACTCTGGCTGTGGCAGAAGAACACCCACAGGTTGAAAAGTCTCCCAACTGCAAAATTACATTAGTTGGAAACCCTCCAGAGATCTTATTCAAGCAGTCCTAGAAATCGCAACATATAGGCATTATATAATAATGAACGCCATTTGGCAACACATGGAAAATGAATTTGATGTGATCCTGGAAGCCGAGTTAGACCGAGATGAAGACAGAATGTTAAAGTCCCTACCCCCTACGTGATATTAGTAGAAGATTAATTATTAACACAAAGTAGCCATCGTTCTGACCTGTAGAGCTGAAAATTTTGAGCTGCTGCCTCGGCAGAAGATCTATGAGAGGAATATCCATCATCAAAAGTAGTAAATGAAGAAAGACCGGTACTTCCAAACCCTGATAAGGGCATTGACTGAATTGTTGAAATAGCTGTTGCGGCAACAGGGCTGATTCTCCTAGACGTTCGATAGGCAACACCAAGCAGTGCCCCCCCATGCAACCCAAGGACCTACAACAAGATAATTCCAGTGAAAAATGACGATGCAAGAAAACTGAAAACACAAGATTTTTAACAGAACAGACATTCTTTTTCCATGGTTTACCAGCATTAATTTTGGATCATTCCGTCCCAAAAGGACAGCCTTGCATCAAAATTGGATGCATTTTAATAAAGAAGAATCTCAACAATTTCCTAAATGCTCTGCACCCTTTCAAAGATTGGAAAATTTCTTAATAATTAGCTTACTTAAAAAAATATTGGAAATGAAGATTTCAATGTTTTGATTTTTTAAAAGTTCAAATTTATTTTGGGCTGTCCCAAACAGGAAAGGAGGATACTTCTAGAGAGTTAAACGATTACAAATGTATCCGATACTCACTCAAATAATGGAAAGAAGATCATACAGATTAACAAAACATCACAGGAGAGTAAACCAAGTAGAAGCAACAGTTGATGAAGTGTTATATAAGAACTCTCCCATCTTCTTCTTTTCTTTTTTTTGGGTATACTGAACTCTCCTATCACAACACTGTTAAGTATAGGAAATTGTGCATGATTCAAATCTTCAAAGTCAATAATTTAACAAAAGGCAATCTTCTTCCTATCACAAAACTTCTAGTCAATTATTTAATAAACCACTTCCCATGGAAATAGAACGAGACGGAAATCAATTCTCCAGCAAATTTAAAGTCTTCATAAAATTTTCCATTTCAATTTTGATTGAACTTCTAAACTTTTACAGCTTCCCAGGAAAGCCCAGACAATTTGACATTGGAAGAAACACTTATTAAGCATAAACAAGATGTTCCATCATAATTAAGGAACAATATCAGAAGCAAAAAAAAAAAACTAAGAAATAGAATTGAAACGAAAAGCTAACAACTGGGCAAAAGAGAACTACCGGTTCACTGCGGCCACCTATAGACCTCATTAATATATTTGATGTCCCATCATCCAACAAGATACGGACTTGAACAGAGGCAGCAGCACAGCAGAAGAAGCTGCTGCTGCAGCTTGTGCTGCGGCTGCTGCCGCTTCTTTTGCTTTTCTTGATGAACCACCCTTAGGAATTATGGGAATTCTAGGAGGTAACGCAGATTCCAATATAGCAATCTGTCACGACATGTGTCCCAAGCAAGAAGTCTTGCACTGCCTGAATCAACAATTGACCAGTCACTAACCTTGTAGATAGAGAAGTAAGGAATGTCAGGCCACACAATTGCAAGGTACCTGCAACCAAATGAGCAGTAAGAAAGCAGCAATGGTGCTGTGATATTACACAACATCCACATCAATAGATCGAAAAACATCATGCACTAAATTCCCATTGACATGTCCAGCTTGGAGTAAGTAACGTATATAGATAAAATACTATGCAGTTATCCTAGCCGCTATAATACCTAAAATTAAGGAACAATTACACATTGCATTTTGCAATTCGCACCCAAACCTAGCGAACTTGACACATTACATGCAAAACTACTAACAGCTTTTCAATTGTCACATTACACTCGAAACCACCAATAGGATTTCAATTTGCACTCCATGTTAAGATGTCACCATCAAAATATATGAAAATGGGCCACATGGCACAATCTTAACGGTCGATTTTAACATGGGGTGCAAATTAAAACCCTATTAGTGATTCGGGGTGCAATGTGTCAAATTTGGTTTGGGTGCAAATTGCAAAAGACGCGATAGTTAGATGGTGCAAAATATATTATCCACTTGCATAAAACCTCAATCCTCCCCCCCCCTTTTTTCACAAACACAACTAGTTCATTGGAACTGCAAGTCCACTTGTCCAAAATCATCACCTAGAAAGCTTCAAAAATGATACATTTGAAAACCAGTACCAAAAGTGTTATCGAATTAGTGAGAAGCAACTTACTTCCCTGAACTGCTTACAGAAAGAACTGAATATGAATCGTGTGGAACAGGAGTGCTGATGTGCTTTTTAACCTGCTTGACAGGTAAGGGTTCGAACATGTCCCCCTTAAACCTTCCAGTTTCTGATAAGGAGCTATTATTTCCAAGAGATGGATTTGCTGTATTGGACAACTGAAAATTCAGTAGCTTTAGTTCTCGTTCAACTACATACACAGCAGAATGCTCTCGGCTTCCTGATGGTGTTGGCAGCGGAGCTACCGCTGGAAGAGATCTAGGATCAAACTCACTGACAATAATACCAATATTGGTGCCAGTAGCAACAAGGTGTGGCTGCAAAGGATGTGCTACCATACAATAAACCTGCATACAAGTGATGAGTCATCAACACTAATATGTTTGAGATTGAACAAACTATTTCAAACTGCACATAAGAAAGGTGGGGTTGAGCAGCCAGACAGTAGAGGGCCAAAACAAAGCTCACCAAATGTGTCAGTTTTTGATCGTGCTCATTCTGGTAAATTATTCCCTCCATTAAACAACACATAGGATTTTGCTGATAGAATGCATTTTGATGACATAAAGCAAATATAAAGAAATTCCTAAAATGCCTAGGATCTAGTGACAGATTCAAGCACAGGTAATAAAAACTGCACATGGGAAACCTTAAAGCATCTTAGTGAGATAGTTATTATATTCTGTTTCATTAAAATTGTGTCATCTGCAAATACTCATCCAATGTAAGGAGGGAGTACCATTTTATCCAGAGCAAGTCTTTGCAAAGTAAGTCGAGTAATTAAGGCTGGTCCCAGTAGATCTTTTCATATAAAGATCCCATTCCTTTTCGTTTGAAACCTTGGCACAGATCTAAGTTATGATATCCTCATAAAGACAGATTCAAAATAAAAAGAACAGTACACATTTGGGGGAATGGAAGCTGAACTGCCCTTTTGTTCTCTCCGAAAACAACTTTTCTTTTTTGAACCCATGTTTAAAGAATTCGAAAGAGAATTAAAATTGAAAAAAAAAAAAGCATTTTCCAGATCTGACAGTTTTAAAAGAAAGAACAATTTTTTTTTTCTAAATGTATCAAAAAAAAAAAAGGGTTATCAAAAGCATTATATTTGTAAAACAATAATAAAAAACTCTAAAAAGAAACCAAATTCCATTATTTGGGACTGGAAAAAGATAAAAATAGGGGTAAATACACTTTGCGCCTCCAATTATGAAGGTCTTGACACCTTGCACCCAAACTATTTATTTTTGTAACATTGCATCTTATCAACTATTGATATTAAACACTTTGTACCTTTATTTTCTGTCAATTTGAACGAAAAATAATTTTTTTGCGTGTTAAATGACAATTTTTTTATCCTTCTAATTTTTTTGGCAGTGAAATTTTTGTGAGGGTAAAATCGTCATTTCAAAGGCAAACAAAATAATTAATTTCTGTTCAAATAATGGTAAATTTTAATGGAATGTGCAAAGTGTAACGACTCAAGGAAAGCACTAACCACATCTGCGCTTAACTTTAAAAAGACTAGTCAAGGTTGCTCTTGAAGCTCTTAATCATTATAAAACTAATTCAAGATAGTAATGTCCTAATGTGGGACTTATCTCTCATCCCATTTCTTGTTCTCCCCATGCGATCGGGATATCACATCTCCCTCTCTTAAATCTTTGACGTCCTGTTCAGAGCACCAGACTCACATTCATAATTACTAGACTGCTCTGATACCATTTGTAACGACTCTGAAAAGTGCTAGCCACGCTTTAAACACAAGCAAAAGCCCAAGAAGGAAACATACTCTAAGTTTCTTGTTAGGTGCAAGTACTTGTGGAGGGACTAGAGAGGAAAGTTCACACAATGGCCTTGTGAGAGCCGAGTAAGTTGGGTGTTCAATGGCCCTGCCAAAAGTCCAAAAATGGCTCTAATTAGTAATTCAAGTCATCAGTGATATGAACTCTTCTGGGCCGCTGCACAGACTCTGTTCCATAATCCAGCATAATAAAAAGCTCTGGCAAATAACAAACTGATGGTAATTTGCAATGCAAAAGGCAATAAACAGATACCCATACCATATATGGGAATCTTTCACACACGTTAAAATATCAAGGTTTGGAGCTCGAGGGTGACACCAAGATGCCACACTGTGGCAAGCCAGTTTTGGTACAGGTTTAATACGCCGCAACTCCTGAGAAACAAAAGTGAACCAGAAAAATTACAATAAACTCAACAAAAAAAAAAAAGGATAACATGCCAAAGCTTCAAACAATTCCAATGGAACAAATGCATTTCACAGGACTTAAATACACTAAACTGTTAAGATGATACCTTAAAAGAGATCGTGTCCCATATAGCTAATGTCTTATCTGCGCCAATGGTAATAAGCTGTGGAGCACCTCCGATCACTCTAGAAAGCTCAACTGCCACAACCCCACCATCATGTGCCTAGAAAATAAAATAAAGATGATGAAATAATCATCAAGACAGGTTAAGACAAAGTCCAAACACCATGATCTAACTTTCTTTTTGGTTCCTCGATGGTCCAGGTGGTGGCATAAATATTACACTTCATTTCACTTCAAAACAAAATTTTAAACATCTTAGATGGTGTCAAATGCCAAGACAGTGTAATGTTGAACAGACCCAAATCACTAAGGCAAAATAATTCATGCATGAAAAGCCATACTCAGAAATAATACCTCATCAATTGACTTGCAATAAGTAGATTATAGTGAGAGGATAAGGAGATAGTACTTTTAAACTTAGCTTGGGTACAAGTTCTCGTGAATCTTGACCATGGTCTGCACTCCATAGTATGAGTAAACCATCAGTAGCACCTGAGACCAGAAGTGCCTACGAACAAAGTGAACACGCCTACAAATCATACGATGCTGTAAATAGTGAATAAGCAAGCATGCATATAAACACACAGGTACTTTTACATGCACAGGTGAATACAATATCCGTAGACAAGGTGCACATGGTTGAAAAACTTCCATTGATGGCAAGACCAAATCCTTGTAGTAACTCTCCTAAAAATATATAGGGAACACAAATCCTTTTAAACATAGAAAACATATCAAGAACACGAAAATGGTCACAGCACTAAAATTGTTCTTCAGCCCTCCCTCCTTTTTTCACCTAGACTGGGAAACTATTGGATCACTGGTGAGCTTTCCTGCTGCATATGCTGCCACTGTTAAGTCAACTTTTGCATACAATCTCATATACTTGTGATACCCTTATGCATGCTTGGAACAAGAAGGGGTTTACAAAAGAAATGTGCTGTTGTAAATTTTATTGCTTAGATTGCTTTACAAGCGATGAAGGCTATGAATAGCTATTCTTCTTTAATGCAGTTCTTCAATCCTTGGGATTTAGATTGCAACCATTTTATTCTTCTTTAATGGACTAATTCAATCTTTGGGATTTAGATTGCAATCATTTTATCTTTCAACATTTCTCCAACTCCACTTTAAGCCTTAGGGGTTTTCTCTTGGATTCTGCCCCTTGTTGCACTGCAAATAATTTTTTTCTTAAAAGTAAATGAAAATAATGTATATACCTCCTTATACATGCCTGTGTGATATGGAAGTAATGCGCTGGTATCAAGAAAATAGTAGGATCCCTAAATCCATAACTATGTTTCAGAAACCTTCCAACTCAAACTCCTGAATTCCACCTTCAAAATTCTCTAGAGGCTACTGTAATAAGAAACTATTTTGGCATGATTTTTATAACCCAATTTTTCGTCTCAGGAATTGTAAGAGTAAAGATTTATCTCCAGGAGGAGACTGCAGGACCAAACGCACTTAGAAATGAAGAGAGAACCCAATCCGATGAAGGTTCCAGAGGTGCAAAATCATTTTTGAGGACTTCCCAATAAACCGGGGATCATTACATCTGGACACAGATCATCACAGAAGTCTCACACAAAGCTAGCTGAAGGATACAAACAAAGAGACTAAAAAATTCAACTTCATGAACTAAGGTTTTACCTCACCCGAAGAAGCCATGAAGGTCATCAAACAAGAAATAGATCCCTTATGACCTCCAGTGTACCTTCGCACAAGCTGCAAGAAAGTATTATCATCATAAAACAAATGTAACATTTGTTCAGAACATGACAGACCCACAACTCGACAAACCACTAACCTTCCATGTTATCATTGAAAGAACTCTTATAATACCATCTGATCCACCAAAAGCGACAAGAGGACCATCACCACCAGCAGATCTAGAAAGGAACTCCATACTACAATGGCCAAGAAAGCAAAACGGCAACATATTATACTCAGAACATAAAAATGTAGTTCAGTTTTAACTAATTACTTCACATATTTTTCTACTGCTTGATTGAACAACATTCCAAAATCCACTTATGTGAGTAATGATTACTGCTGCATGGAATGGGCAAGGAGATGCAACAAATGAAGGTCATCTTGGCACAATTTGCTATTATAATATGCGTGCAATAGTCCGCATACTTCCTGATATTATATTCGAATGTTGCATATTCAACTGAAGATAACCCAATAGTAGTCAAGCAATCTGTCAATTCCAAAAGAAAGAAAAACAATCTAAAGCATGTCTCTTGGAATTACGTGAATGGAAAAACAGGCCATTTCATGGACTGCAATGATAAGTTGGTCCATGTTTCTACCTCAAAATGAATAATGGATAGGTTGATGATATCCAAGACAAATAAGTTGCATGCAGCAGTGCCTCTTACTACATTCGAAAAATATCAAAGGACTAAGAGTTTTATCTTTCATTGTCGTATATCAGGAAATGCATTACTGGGAAGATTCCACTACAACTAGAAACAGTGTCCCTACTTCACCTACGAAAGTTAAATGTGATCAGATACACTGATGAACTTGCCAGAGAAGTGACTTGTTGTCAAGATCTTGCTTTGGTACATCACGTCCACGCATCGTCACCAAGTCCAAGAATATGGCTTTATTCTCACAACAGATGACAAGAAAATGTCTTCCTTTTGTTGATGGAGCCGGGGAACTAAAAGCTGAGGTGACCTGATTGACGGCTGATGGAGCCTCCGCCGCGGCAGAGCGGTTACGCCAAAGTTGCCAAAAGCGTACGTCATCATCATAAAAATTCACCTGCTTAACACTTTAAGGAACCATAGCCCCCATGGTGGATTCATGTTTCCACACTCAATTGAAGTTCTAATGAAACAAAACAAGGTAGATAGAAAAAAAATATACATACACAGATGCAGGAAGATATTACCTGCCCCCCCGCATGGCTTCAGTGGGTTTTCCTTTAGGCTCTACCAAGCAAATATAACATAAACAGTAAGGAGTTATCAATTTTGTTCTTCTGTTAAAACGAAGAATATTACAAAGATATAGCAGGTCAATTATCAGTAATACATTAAAAGATGTTTCCCTAACAAGGTGTGAAATTCCATTTGTTTTTAACAGAAGTTGGAACTCATTACAAGAGTAAGGAGATATCAATTTTGCTCTTCTCTTAAAAGGAAGAATATTACAAAGATAAAGCAGGTCAATTATCAGCAATACATTACAAGATGTTTCCGTAACACGGTATGAAATTCCGTTTGTTTTTTACAGAAGTTAGAACTTTCTGAACGCATTAAAATTTACCTATCCAAGGCGAGATAAAGGAATTCTTGTTTGACATGATATGCATACCGATTGTTTAGAATCAAGTGTAGATGCCAATTCCAGTCCCACAAATTAAAAACTAAGAACATCTACGGTCAGCAGAAGAAAAGATGTCTGTCAACGACACCACAGCAGGGTGGTTTTCACTTCTCCGTGGAACTAAATGTGTACGAATGGCATTAACTCGACTAAAACTAACTCATACTAACAGCTTTAAGGTAATTCAAGCAAGTTCGTGGCTGAACACCTCATAACAAGCCACTTGAGCTCTCTATCAACGAGATCGAACTCTACATTCACCCTAAGGTAAAGAGAAACAGCAGGATATTATTCCTGAACAGGAGATCATTAAATAAGACATGTAACGTCTTGATAAGAAGCATAAGATTGCATGCCTGATTCCCCCTCTGCAAGCTTCTCCAGCTTAACACCAACCAAACGGCGCTCGTCAACACCGCCAGCTTTTAGCTCGTAAATCAACTGTGAATTTAAACAGTAAGATCAAATAATCCATATGTGAAAAATAACAGATATGGATAGAAGCAACCAGAAAGAGGGCAGTGAAGAAACGAGCGAAACAAATACAAAATCGAACAAAACGACAACCTGCCGGTGTTCCCAATTCCAAACAGAGACGTGATCAGATGCATCCGCCGTTACCAGCCATGGATGTGTCGGATGCAGCTGAATCTTTATGATTTTATCGTTGGTCGGCCGGAAAGCTCTCAACCGCAGCATTTCTTTTCTTTCTTTTATTTATAGATGGATCCCTCTTGGTGGATCCGATAACACTTAAAGAGCAGCAACGGGTTCCGGGCAGATTCAGTCAGCAACTTCTGATGAAAACTGAGATCGTTTGGAAATTTAATTCGCCATCTGAGTTTGATAAAGGCGCGCTCATTTTCAGACAAGCACAGCTGCACAGAGCGAAGAGAAGAAAAGAAAAACCCGTTCCTCGTTTTTTCGGAAAAGGGTTATTTTGTCCCATATTTAAGACAGTATATTTGTGTTAGAATTTTGGATAGAAAATTGAAGCGATATGATTTGAATGAATTTTTTTTGAATGAATTTTTTTTATTTAATATAAAAATTTTCTTGAAATAATTTATCCATTCAAGTACAATAATTTATGACGAGAAAAATAAAAGTACAACAATTCATGATGTCTTTGAAAATATTTGCACATCAAAATAGTATCACATTAGACCTAAATTTCTTCCTAAATTGTGATTTTCACAAACTTAAAAACGATGGTTGCTGAAACCCTTAAACTGAACTAAACACAATAGGCTACTTATTACTTATTTGATTAAAGCAGTGACAAGCTCAACTTTTCTAACAAAATCAATAAATTACATTTGACACAAAACTGATCTCTTTTAGAGTCCAAAGATCGTTTGAAACCGAATGAAGTGCAAAATATGTCTTGGAGTTTACATGCCTTCCACGAGCATACACCGTAAAATAAAAGGATGGCAAGTATTTGTTTCAAGTTATCAAGAAAGTGAAAAAGGGCATTGCTTGAAGTACCACTCTAATGATACCGATGCAGAGAGGATCAAGAAGGAATCGAGCATTAGGAAGTATGTCAAGGTTCCATACAACTGCATTTTAATGCCCACTTTCAGTTTCACCAACATTCGTCAAACTACCATCTACCGTGTTGGTTCCAGAAGTATATCAAGGTTTGATTTCGTTTTGAGCTATCTACTTCTCTACCTTGTTACCCGTATCAATGCTACAACAAGGATTTCACAAGTGAATGGAGGAAGGAGAAGGAAAAAAGAAAAAAGCCTTGAATTGGGTCCCATTTCAAAGCTATAATTAGATATAGTAGGAATAAAAAATGATCGGCTTTATTGGTACCCTTTCCGCATGCGTTCTGAACAACAATTCTCTAGAAAAGCGAAATTCTAAGGGATGGAGGAAGGAGTCAAACAACATGAGTTCCTCTTTTTCAGTCACGGACAGGTGGCCCTTCTTCTAATGGTACTATAATTCCTATTCTTAGGAGTACTTTGTAGTCTGTAACTACCATTTGCTTGTACTTTTAGTACATCTTGCAAAACGAAAAATCCCTTACACAGCAACACACAATAGAGCTTGAGGTCTAGGTCAGTATTGTGTAATTGCAGTCCAACTATCTGAACAAGCATATTTGACCGTAAAAGCGCAGGCATAATGACCAAGAATATGCATAAGCAAAAATGGCAAGAAGTATCTTGCATTTCATATACAAGGTAAACATGCTTGAGGTGGGGGGAAGGGGGGGGAGGAGATACTGAGAAGTATATTGTATTTCATTATCCGAGATAACTGTTTTTTGTTTTGAGAGATTGTACAAATTTTGTACTTACAAATATCGACACCATGGCGGCAATGGCTAGAAAGAAAAAAAAGTGTCGCAGGGTCAGGGAACCTCAAACACCCTCGAGAACAATTCCAATATATACAAGTCTTAGTCTATTCTTAAATAACCCAGGCTAAGACAAAATGGAAGAGGAACCACGCGGCTTTGGTCTTTCAAGTGGAAGCTTTTCCATCTCGAGACTGCCATTGTTGGGAAGGGCGGCATTTTCCCCGTTAGTCTCAGCATTTTTAATCTCATCTAAAGCTCTTTTTGCATAAACAGTGAACGCAATTGTGATGAGAACTGCAATAATGAGGGAGATAACGTTGTATATGATCTCGACTATAGTCAGGTGACTGGTCCCATACTGTGCATCTGCTAATGTCCTTATTAAACGACCACTGCAGACAAGCACAGCCAATATTGTTTAAAACATATCTCAATACATATTGACAGGGTGTGTCTATGTTCACATATATGCATGCAAATGAATATATATGGAACCTGTGAATCACTAAGACATGACAAATTGGGAAATAAAAATGGATAACCAAGGAATTTAATAAGGCCAACTTGTTCATGTTAATAGATTCCGTACCTATATTTGGTTGTAACTGTGTGTTTGCATGAATGAACCCTAGAGAATAGGAAAATCTATTCTTTTTTATGTTTTATATTTTTTTGAACCATGAACATTTGGAATTCAGAGCACCACCAACCTATAGATATATAGGAAAGCTTCTGGAACCATTCCGGCAACTGATCCCCATAAGTAAGGCCAAAATCTCATAGATGTTACCACAATGGCGTAGTTGAAAATTGTGTATGGAAACGGCGAAACCCTAAAGAGCGCAACCACTTTGAATTGATGGAACCAGCTTCCTTCTCCAGCAAGTCTAATCATCTCAGCTTTCTGAGGCCATCTCTTCAACCATCGCTACAGAATTAAGAGGAGATGGATAAGGGCTATCCCACAACAACTGCTTCCCACTTCAGTAAATCATTATCAGTTTAGACCAAAGGAAAAATAAGCCAAAAAAAGTCTTACATGGATGCGGTCACGGAAAAGCAGTCCGATTGAATAGGGGAGAATCATCCCAATGGTTGTTCCAACCATGATTATGACAAACCCAAGGCCATATCCAAAAATCATCCCAGCCAACATGGAAGGGCCAGAAGGGATTAAGAAACACGGGGAAGAAAGCCAGCGATGCAACAAGCACTAGGGCAAGAACTGGACGGCCAAAGGCAGTGGCTTCCCACTGCATGAGTGGCAAGAGAACCTACAGTGATATTCATAAAGCTTCAGATAAAAATGAAAATGACTAGAGTGCCCATTAACTGTAGCACCCAATATTTTTCATTTCTCCTTTTTCTTGTTACATTAGATAGAATTTAACATGATGTACAAGGCACATTTTCCTATCTAGCAAGCTAAAAACTCAGGACATCAATAATTCATCATGGAAGTTGAAAAAATGTATATTGTAACAGAAATACCGTTTGAGGCTTATGCCCCTGAACTGTTCTGGCAGTAGGTCGATTTCAGGTCATCCAAATAATACAATACTTAAGGTTGAAAGTGATGAATTTAAGCAGTAGTCATTCAAAATTCCAGAATCTGCAGTTTGTTGAAATTTAACATCACATCTTAGTCATACAGATTATTGCCAGTAGTCAACACAACAGAGCTGTGAGCTTCTTAGGGAAAAGTACAATTGTCAAATACTTCACTGTCCAAGAAAATTAGAATTCAAATATTACGTTTATCATAAAATACTTCAAGGGAAAGATCATGAATTTGAGAGTTGGCAAAGGTAACTGCCATTAGTCTCAATCCCCAATTAAAAAGCCTTAAAAGTGGCTTTTCGAGAGGCTTTCACCCTGACCCTGAAAACTGAACTAGACCCTATTCCCCCTATGTCCATTCAATCTGAATCTTGCTGCATGAATGCACTGTAAGACCGGGAATGCCCTCAATGATTCCTTCCTCTCCCATAAAGGCTTTCACCCGCACTAGCACTAGTATATGGTGATATCCAACTCGAAAGCCCGAAGACAAACAAGCTTACCTTATTATTAGAGAAAGGGGGTAAAACCAAAGCTAAGAAGCTGACAACTGCGAGACTGGGAGAATAGGAAAGACTTGGTATATAATCCGTGCCTTCGTTCAGTAAGGGGAAGTAGGGAATACAAGCATTATGGGGAGTTTTATAAATGGAATATGAATCTGACTCTTCCCAACTCAAGTCAAGCGAAGCATAGTGAGGAAGGAGGAGAAGAACTAGAGAAAGGCTAAGTGAAGTACTTCTGGACTTCTCTTTTCTTCAGAATATGAATAGATGTATAGACAGGGCTAGTCAATGCTGACAAAATTTGTTAAGAGAATTCGTGCATAAAGCACCTACAGTAACAGAAAAAGAAAAGTTAAATAAAAAAGTGGAAAAAAGAAGTACCTTCTCAAACAGAAACGGAACTCCCCATTTCAAGAAAATGATAACAACTGCTACGATTACCATGCACCATAGTAATGCCTTGATCCACCAGATAAAATAGCTAGCCCTTGCTTCTGCATGAGCCTGTGAGATACCAGCTTCCACTGAAGATGGTTCACTTGATATGACCAGTCTAGCATATTCACTGTTCTCTCTCACATGATGCCCTGAATTTGCATGTTTTACGAACTCAACAGATGAGCTTGGCATCTCTATTGGGAACAGGAGGCTACACAACTTGAAAAAGAAGCAAATATAAGCCCTTGTATGCAATTTGGTTGGATACCTGAAGGCAGGTTCTAACAAATTACTAATGTGAAAACTAAAAACCACATGAGGTGCAGAAGGGGTTAAGATTTCTGAACTATTCGTGCCAGGCAACGCAAACATTTCTTTCAAGACTATAGGTTACCATAATGGTTGAGGACCAAGGGTAAAAATTTAGTATTTTTAGAGGAAAACGTAATTTGATGCATTATGGTGTGGAGTGATGATCATTACACTAGAGAGGAAATGATAGTTGTTGACCTAACAAACTCGTAAAAAGGGAAATCAGCATAACAAAACTTTCCCCCTACTGGTTTTGCCGATCATGGTTGAAGTAGGCGACTTTTTGGTGTTATGACTAATTTTGTTCTCAGCGAAGCAATACTTGAAAGGATAAAACAACTGAAACAATATGCAGTTGTTCAAACAACTGTTCTTCTAGAGGTCACATGGAACAGCTAGAGGGCTTTGATCTATCAATTCGAGCAATCGATTGCTCTAACAATGTCTTTGCTAAGCATAGAAATAGGTAGTGTGTCAGAAACCCAAATCTTTGCAAGGCAAATAGTATTCTAGATGCCGCATGGCTGGTTCAAAGAAGGGAATGAAATAGTATACAAAGCATTTTTCCCTTTTTCTTTTCTTTCCCAAAATTTCACAGAATTCCATCCGTAGAACCCTTGGATCAAATCACAGAGGCAAAATATCCGGAAAGCTCAAAGCACTTGACACACAAAAAGAAAGCAGAGCTGAGCCATTGAAGATTTGTACCTTTTTCCGGAAGAGGAGTAGGAAGAGTCGTCCAATTACTACGCCGCAGGAGATTTTCGCCGAGAACCCGAGTCCCAGAGGGCCGGGGTGTCTGTTCCACCACCGATCCTTTTGCTTCCGAGCAGTTTCGTATTTTACTTTTCCGGTCCTTCTTTCACTTTAAAAATGGCCGGACATAATTCGCACACCCTATATGACTTTTGACTTGAGCCATTTTCTTAAGGTCCCATCTGAACCTTCTGCCTCCTGCCTTACTTTCCGTTTTGTCCTGGTCAAAGTCCTATCCACCCCTCCCCCATATTTTTGATAATAAAAAATAGTAATCCTACTCTAATGAATTTAGCCAAAGTATAGGCGGTTCAAGTTTGCTTTCTCTCCCGACTTTTAAAAATCTGGATTTCCTAATTTTATTATTTATGAAAATGGCTTTCGTTATTCAATCCCTTTGTTTTTGGTAAGTCGTTATTCAATCCTTAAAGTATACCAAATAGCTAATTCTTATTTTAAAACCAAAGTTTCTATTAAGTCTTTGGGAAGCGTCCATTCTCCCCCCCCATATTTTCTTTGGCTTTTCCTCCCTTATTTTTATTTGTTTCATCTTTAAATTTGTAAGGCTGATACATCTAGCCCAACTTCAAGGCCCAATTCTTTGGAAAGCGCGTTCTTTCTCCCTGCCCATATTCCTGTTCTTTGGGCTTTTGCTCCCTTATTCTTATTTGTTACATCTTTAAATTTGTAAGGCCGATACATGTAGGCCCAAATTCAAGGCCCAATTCTTTGGTGAGCGCATTCTTTCCCCTCTCCAAATTCCTGTTCTTTGGGGTTTTCTTCTAACCTTATTTGTTTCATCTTTAAATTTGTAAGGCAGATACTTCTAGGCCCAACTTCAACCGATAGGGTCTCAATATTCAATTTTGATAGTTTTTGGGCACCCATAGATAATTTTTTTTTTTTTAATTTTTATTTTGTACATGTGACACGTCAGTATCGAACCCAAAACCAGATACTCTTCAATATAGAAATATTCACATACTTAGAATGATAAGGTCCCGGAGACGCTTAGGGTTTTAAGGCTAACGGTCAACAAATTGATGTATATGATTAAGGGCTCGGGCTTTAACATTTGGGGATGGTATTTTGGAGTTTTTGATTTAGGCTTTAAATTTTCACAGTTTAAAGTTGTAGGTATTAAAGCTTTAGTGTTATAGGATTTCATGGTTTTAGGGTGTAGAGTTTCAGGATTAGGGTGTAGGGTGTAGGATTTAGGGTCTAAAGGTTTAGGATTTTTTAGGGTTTTAGGGTTTAGGGCTAAGGGTTAAGGGTTTAGGGTTAAGGGTTAGGGGTTTAGGGTTGGGTTTTAGGGTTTGGGGTTTTGGGGGTAGGGTTTAGGGTTTAGGGTTTTAGGGTTTAGGGTTTGGGTAAAGGGTAAATTCAGGGTTAGGGTTTAAGGGTTTGGGTTTTAGGGTTTAGGGGTTTTAGGGTTAGGGTTTAGGGTTTAGGGTTTTAGGGTTTAGGGGGTAGGGTTTAGGGCTTAGGGTTTAGGGTTTAGGGTTTAGGTTTAAGGGTTTAGAGGTTTAGGGTTAGGGTTTTAGGTTTTAAGGGTTTAGGGGTTTAGGGTTTAGGGTTTGTAGGGTTTAGGGGTTTAGGGTTTAGGTTTTATGGTTTAGGTTTTAGGTTTTAGGGTTTAGGGTTTAGGGTTAGGGTTAGGTTTTTAGTGGTTTAGGGTTTAGCGGTTTAGGGTTTAGGGTTTGGGTTTAGGGTTTAGGT